>JAWNON010000004.1:4195000-4697500 GCA_035045945.1 Drosophila anceps | reverse complement strand
TATATATATTTATATTGACTAATACGCCCTTTAAACCCATCCAAATACTAACCTACTGAGAGCCAACTATGCCAGGCATTCACCTAAGCTATTGTGCTGCACTTAACTTTTAACAGACCTGCTGCCAAAACCTCTGGCTAACATATTCGGACCGCATCCCAGACATCGCAACGAAGAATGCTGATAAACTATTGAAGACCCCAAAATGCTTTAAGCCCTTGCACACACACACACACACACACACACACACACGCATGCACACACTCATGTAGTCTCAAATGGTATGCATGACATTCTGAAAAGTATTTCTCATATTACTTAACAGCCAAGCAGAAGAACCATTTTCAAAACGCAGAGCATTAGATTCTCTTGTAGAAATTTATGCTAAAACCTTTCGATTGGGCAATAGAAATATGAAAACTTAAACCAAATTTGTTTAGATTATTCATATTCTGGAATTCTGTCAATATTGACTGGATGTCCTGAAATACTAAAGGTTTTCCCATTCACTAATTATTTCAAATTGCAAATACATGATTCAATCATGATTCAAGTATTATCCAGCAATTTCTGGCATTCGAATGTTCCATTTGTGTCCAAACATCTATGCTAGACTGCCTTAAATGATGCTCTGCAGCGACTACCAATTGGATTGATGGCTATCTTTAAGCCTTTTACGTGACATAAGCTTCGCTTCATTAATCAATTCAGCTTTAGCTCTCTACAGATATTCATTTATAGTATGAACTATCAACTATATATACCATTCTCTAGACCTACTGGATCGGCTCAAAGCTGGAAATCTATTCATCTATCTGTGATGGTTACATTCCATAACTCTTTCTTCCCTATAGACTATGTAGTCCGTGTTAGTTGTTTGCCGCAGCCTTCAAAAATATATTTTATTAATTTCTGTTTAGATCAAGTTAAGAAGAACATTAATCTGTGAGTGTTATAGCAAAATCAATAAATTAAAAATTATAAATACTAAACAAAAAATGAATAACAGGTCTATAAAGGTCAGCACTTTGCTGCCCATCCTATAACCCTCTCTCTGCCAGATTTAGCCCACTGTGAGGCTCTGCCGCCCTGCAGATGCCACATCAAATCGAACGAAAACATTTCAAAAATGCAAAAACAATTGAAATCAAGTAAAACAATTTCTCTGCAACGTGCAGGGCACAGCATGACTCTGTGTATTTTACGAACATGTTTTTGGTCATTGGTCTTCTTCTTCTTCTGCCACTACCACTACTACTACTACTACTACTACTGAATCTTCACAATACATGCACGATTAAGTATGCAGCTATGTAGCTGCGGTTGCAGCATCTACAATCCACAGTCCACAATTTGGCAGCATGTTGCAAGTTATTTGTTTGCTGCTTGAAATCCAAGTGCGTGTAGCACTGCATGGGATTTTATATGAGCCGAAAATATGCACTGCCTGCGGCCATTCGATTCAATATGTCCAACTTTAAAGCTTGACTAGAATGCGCAGATTCATTTAATGCTGCCACCTAAAAGCATGCAACATATTTAGCAGGTCGCCATCATCTTTTTAATTGCTTTCTACGCGTGTGTGTGCGTGTGTGTATGTGTGTGTGTGTGCGCGCGCTCTGCTTACACTTGCAACAATTATGATGAGCCAGTGGCAAGTGAATTAGCAGCGCATGGTAACCATGCCCACACCCACATCCAGTTGCGTATTATGCGCTTCCCTGCGTCTGCCCACGCTCGTGTGTGTGTGTGTGTTTAACATGAAAGCATTTCATTCATATTTTAAGCGCGTGCAATATGATTTCAATTGCCACAGAAAACGCTGCCCTCAACCAGACAGCGAGCGAGCGAGCGAGCGAGAGAGAGAGAGAGAGGGAGAGAGAGAGAGAGAGAGAGAGTGAGATACAGATAGAGAGCGAATTTTAGCTTGTTTCTCATGCGCCGTCGAGCATATCTGACCTCACGTCTTTGCCTAAGCCAGGATCCCAAGCCACCCAGCCATTGTGTGTGCGTAGACCCTATCTAAAAGTTAATCATGGCTGCCTTTCAATGCAGCTGCAGCAGCAGTTGCTGTTGCTGCTGCTGCTGCTGCTGCTGCTGCGGCTGCTGCCACCGCTGCCGCTGCTGTTTACGCTGCGTAAATAAAGTTGGTGCTACCAGTTTTTAATCAGCAGGTCGCCGAAGGTCGCCCACATGCCTCATGTAAAATAAATTTTATACTTCAAGCGCATAAATTTCATGAATGCATTTACAAAGATGCCAACCACAACGAACTACTGCTCGACAGCCCAGTCCTACTCTCGGTCTTGGTCTCTGTCTTGGTTTCGGTCTCGGTCTCGGTCTCAGTCTCAGTAGTCCCAGTCGAGCTGATGCTAAGCTCCTACATCAGGATGAGGCATTGTTTGTTAAGCTAAAGAAAAAGCGCACTCTAATGCCACAATGCGTTTCTATTGCATTGCTAGAATACCCTGTAACGCTGTAGGCATAATCAATGGATTTCTGTTTTAAGCAACTTCAGATCACAGATCTTGGCAACTCTTGCTATACTCTGCATAGATATGACAGAAAATCCTGGTAAATTTTCGAAATTTGCTGTCTTTAGTTGGCTTTCAGACTCGTAAGCGACCTCGCAAACGTCTCTTCTGTGCGCAACTACAGGGTATTCTCGCAGGTAAAATGCTGAACAATAGAACATAAAAGAATCATGGCCAAACGGTTTTCTTTGCGAACGCCTTTGACTGGTCGGACGGACAAGCTTGACTGAAAGCGCTCTGCATTGCTATCTTCTTTAGCCAACAGCCAACAGCCAACAGCCAACAATTGTGCTCGCACTCGACCTTTGCCGTGCGGGGCTGGCAGCGTATGTGTAGCTCGACTGCCACTTGATCGAAAATCGGATGAATTTTTATGTTTTTTTTTTTTTTTTTTTGGTGCCGCATCACCCTTGGCAATGTCTTGAGCTAAGCGCTTTGGTGTGCGCAGCGCGGATACACCCTGTAAATTATATATATATATATATATATATATATATATATATATATATATATATATATATATATATATATATCTTTATATGCTATAATTTCGATTTGTCTTTCATTTGGCTTCATTTATGTATTGCATACTTGCGGGCGCACACTTTGGGGTCTTTTATGCCTCGGCTCCGGTGGCTTATTAATCGATTATCGATTTCGGCATGCACATAAAAGCAAAATACGACCAAATAAAAGTTGACTTCACGCATTTAACAGCGCGTCGAACAAAAGCGCCACCCAGCGGCCAAATGGCGCATAACAAAGGAAGACAAAGCGTTGTTAGCGGTTGCATAGCTTTCACAGTTAAAGCCGTGTACGTGTGTATGTTTGTGTGTGTGTGTGTGTGTGTGTGTGCGTGTGTGTGGAGGCCATGTCATTGTGTGTGAAATCGTTTCTTGTCGACGGTGCCTATTGAAAGCTAGTCAAGCGCTTGGCTGGCTTATTGAAACCTAATTGAGTCAGTCGTTGTCACTCACTCACTCATTCACGCAGTTTATCAATGGCGCCATAAAATGCTGAGAAATTGGTACAGCTCTCAATTAGCTTTCGGCTTTGTGAGCAGCGCTGGCACGCTGCTGGCACATCTTTGCATAGTTGGCAAAGGAATATGTGAATATGATTTTGGTTTCATCATTTTGCTACGGATACGACAAGTTGGCATTGATATACATGTATGTAAATTCGAGGTATTTGCTAGTCGAGCTCACTCGAGTAGAGTGAAAGTTGCTTTTTCTGAACATTGCATATTTCATATGCATATAGCTGCTAGAGGTATGTATTCGCCCGATATTCAATGTTGCAGTGTAAGAATGCTCTTGTCTAATGCGCTCGACTAGCGAAATACCCTGCATATTGTACTGAGCTGCTGCTTCAAAGAATACCTAACTCTATACTAAATGCTTCTAGTTCTCAAAAGCTTGTTTGAATAGATGATATAACTATTGAACTTGGCTCTAGACAGATGGAAAGTTGGCAAGATCTACTCAATCGATCTCTCGTCTGATTCTTCTCAGGTAAGCAAAGATACTACAAAAGTCTACTTAGCTACACATAGATCTCAGCTAAACTGTTATCAATAGCAACACAGCGTATCTTTCCGTCGTTCACTGCCAACGCTCGAGCACTCTTACACCTCGTACTTAATTCTGGTAGCTACAGTTAATTAAAGTAATGAGTTTTGATGGATGATTATAGCTGCCTCGGCTGCTGTGACAAGTTGTCTGCTCGCTCTCTCCACATCCACATCCACATCCACATCCATATCCATATGCACATCCATATCTCTCTTTCTTTCCAGTAGGTTGGCATTTGATAATTAGTTGAACTATGCACAAAAGTTAGCTGTATACATATATGGGATGTAACTATGCAAAAGCCCTTTGCAAATATGCAAATCACACCGACATACATACATATAAGCTTGTATGTATGTATGTCTACACACACACACACACACACACACACACACACACACACACACACACACACAGACACTTACATATTATGCAAACTTTCATGCACTCTTGATGCTCAAATTAGAATCCCGTCATGAATTTGCGAGTGTGTTTGCGTAGCGTGAGTGCGCGTATTCGGCAAATGGCGCACACGGCGTATGCGTAATAAGTGAAGAATCAACATAGAAACAAAAGTGGCGCATCATCAAGTGCCCTGCCTCCTTGAAGTATGTGCCAACAGCATTTCAGATTAATAAGACCATCAAAACCGAGTATAAGAAACAATTCTTTTCAAAGTGCTTCTTATGCATTAATATTAGAATATTCCCTTCTGGGAATATAATTCCCTAAATTAAAACATCATTTGATCAGCAAACAGTTTTCCATCTCATTCATCTCCAGGTGCGTCAGTAAAAATACTTTTTACACTCGTTCATGAAGTGAAAGAGAGTATTCGTTTGGTGCAATGTTCTTCTTGCGGTCCGTCCGTCCGTCCGTCTTTCTGTCCTTCCGTCTGTCCGTATGCTAGAGAATATATACTCGCCTTGACAACACCCATTGGGTAAAGCTATATCTTCCAATGTTTGGCTGCTACAGCTCCAAAAGTTACTGCACACTCCGTCCTGATGATTGCACTGTTTTTGGGTCGTGAATGAGCACTACGCAGTCGGTAGCACCCGACTGTAACGTTCTCACTTGTTCTACTCTGAGTGAGAGCTGAGCAAATGAAATTGTTTGTAGCCAGTGGATGAGCGCATAAAAAAGAACACTGAAGAGCTAAAGTGGATTTTGATTCTAGTCCTACTCATGGCTATCAAGAGGCAGTTAGAACTAGATCGACGATCCAGCCACATCTGGTTCAACTTGTGTCATATTCAATTTTCTAATCGCCTAAAGCTCAGCTCAGTTTCGCATTCAAGCTTTGAAGTTTGGGTCTTTATCTAAATCTGAAGGGTGAGCATTGCTCTTCGGAATCAGAGCATTGCGGCACAAAATAAGTGCACGCTCATGCAAAATTTATTAGAGTCCGACGTCAAGTGGCAGCCTTGAGTGGCGCATTGGCTCTGTGTGTATGCGTTCGTGCCGCAGCATGAGTATGTCTGTAGCTGTCTGTGTGTGTGTGTGTGTGTGTGTGTGAGTGTGTGTGTGCGGGGCACAACATAATTCAATCACTTGCAGCGCAAGTGCCTACACTAGTTGAGGCCTCAAATGCTAGAAAAGATGGCGGCCACAAAAGGCAAAGGCGCTTGCCATTTTATATGATCCCAAATGCGATGCGCCTGCCCATGTTCTTGTTGCTGTTGTTGCTGTTGCGGTTGTTGCTATTGCTAGTGCCGCTGCTGCTGCTGCTGATGCTGCTGTTCTGAATAACCGCAAATTTCAATTTTCCGTTCATTAAAATTCGTGAATAGCACACATGCACAGCTCAATACACACACGCGCACCGCCACATAACACACACACACACACACACACACACGCACTCGCATATGGCATGAGAGCGCGCAAATGCGGAAGCAGTGAAAGTCAAATGAAGCTGCCTTCCTGCGCCTGCCTTGTACATAGCATAGAAGGGAGGCTGTGGCAAGCTGTGGGGCGGCCAGCCTGCAGGCAGTTGAACATCATTTTCGCCTACTTCCGTCAGCTGAGACTGGCCCACAGTCGAATGCCGAGCACGCCGCATCCTTCACACGGAAACTCAGTAAAGATTTCCCAAATTGGTTTTCAACAAAATGAAAAATTCATATACGCGGCAGCGGCGCAGTCAGGGCTGCCAAGCGAGAAGGCAAAAAAAAAAAAGAAGAAAAACCCCAGCCGAAGGTCGTGTTTGGGTTGAAGGTATTTGCTTGCTTGAGCGCTGCTCTGTATGTGTCTTTGAGTGTGTGTGTGTGTGTGTGTGTGTGCGAGTGTGTGTATATCGAAAAAAATGCCGTTAAGTAAACCTGTTGAAAAGCGCAGTCCACGGGCGGCTGGCTGGATGGCTGGCTGGCAGGCTGGCTGGCTGGCTGCCAGGCAATCAATATTTTCACAATTTTCACGGGTCTCAACTTACCGTTATAAATATCTGATGCCGTCGGCACATGCTCCGGATTGAATCGATTCTCCAGATATGACAAGATCAAATTGGTTTTGCCAACAGCGCCATCGCCGACAAGCACGCATTTGACTGAGGGCTGTGTGCCACGTTTAGCTAGACAGAGACAGAGAGAGAGAGAGAGAGGGAGAGAATGAGATTATTTGCTTGCAAATTGCAATTAATTAAAAACAAAGTACAACAGCAGGCAGAGAGAGAGAGAGAGAGAGAAACAAATGATGGCAATTTGAAAACTTTGCATCACTTTGCGCTTGGCGCCATTTTGTATTGTTGCATTGTTGCATTGTTGGTCGGGCATTGTTTCGATTTAATGCATTGCCATTGCCGTTGCCATTGCTATTGCTATTGCCACGTCTTACCTTTGTGCTCGCCATTCGCAGCAGCTGCCGCAGCAAGTGCAACGCTCGCACTTTCCGTTGTCTTCTTCGATTTGCGTTTCCGCAATAAAAACTTTGCACCTTTGCCGCTGTCCGCACTCGTATCGCTCAGCGATTGTTGCTGCAATGAGAGAAACAAATTTCGCATTTTATTGAATGAGGCAGACTTGATAAACTCGATAAACTCGATAAACAGATAATGCAAAGGCCCAACAAAACCAATCAACGACCAAAGGCAGCCAAAACAAAGCAAAGCAAAACAAAACAAAACAGAACGAAACAAAAAAGGACAACAGATTGATGAATGCTGCTTCAAAGTTGGCACTCATTCAGGCTCCTCTTTAGCTACCGAAGTTGAGTTTTCCTATCCGACATACATTTCATACAAATGTTCGCTGCTCGTGGTTACCACCTGAGAAAGTATCTACACGTGATGATGACTCATCCAGCACAGCTGGACAGAAGAAAGGACCCAATTGGCAGAAATTAGCGGAGAAGTCAGTGTTACGTACCATACAGGACACTTTCGTTGTAGAGAAACAATCTACAGTATATCAGTACAAAGTGTACTCCTCCTACTACTAACATACTTGCCAGCAGACTTCGTCACAGTAGAAGCCGCAAAAGACTCAAGCGGATCCATCAGCCATACCATTATCATCTCAATGTGTGTACAGTCCCTCGCCTCGGCTAAAAGCCTCGCCTACACGCGTAAACAAGCCTAGTTTAACATCCACACAACATAACAATAAATGCTGCTTCGAAAAGCGTCTGTGACTTTGCCGAAAAGGGTAGAGCCTAGAGGCCGGTGCACTGAAGATAGCTAGATCACATAGAAGGTCTACAGCTAAAATACTATTGCTAGATAAAGGCTCGGTTCCAAGATGCGAGGCAGTCCAAAACAGCAATCTTTTCCATCACAAATATAGTATTATTTCTATTCATTTTGTAATTCATTTTATATTTATAGGAAAAGAGTATTATTAGTATTATTTTCACTATTTACTTTGATATTATTATTTCCATTACTTTTTATTACTCTCATAATCATATCATCATTATTATATTGTGCCTAACTATCATAATTATTGTTATTTTTAGTCCTTTTTCCAATAACATTTCGTTGTGCAAACTATATACATGCTTAGAGCCCCTAGATACTTGAGCTGCTTCAGCTCCAGCAATGTAGCTTTAAGGCTTTGTCGTCTTGAAAAACTGCATAGACTTGCCGAGAGAGTTGACTTAATTATCAAATTGTGCACAGATTTGCGCTGGTGTTAGCCGGCGCTAATTCAATTCCGTTCTGAAGCGTGCCAAATGGCATTGCGGCTGAGCAGCAAGCGGAAACAAGCGCACGAGACTGTCAATTAAATAATAAAAGCCATCAGATTGAAACGTTTTCTGCATGTGTATGGATGTGTGTATCTATGTGTGTGTATCTATGCGTGTGTGTGTGTGTGTTTTTCTGTCTTTGGGTGTGAACTAATTCCAAGCGCAACACTTTACGTCGCTCGGGCTAATTTAATATGCACATATAAATTAGTCAAGACGACAGGCGACGACAGCCAGCCGCAAGGCAATGCAATCTTGACGACAATAGCAACAAGTACGACAACAATAAAAGCAACAACAGCAACAGCAACAACAGCAACAACAGCAACAGCAACAACGGCTATTAGAGACGGGAACATGGTGAAACATTTGACGCATTGCGTATACGACTGCGAGTCAGTCAGTCACAGTTCACATAGAACTCGTACTAAAAACCTAACTCGTCAGACAATTGTTAAACTTTTGTCTCATCTGGGCTGCTAATTGGTTTAGCAGCAGCAGTAGCAGCAGCAGCAGCAGCAGCAGCAGCAGCAGCAACGGCAGTCAACACGCCCTCAAAACAGCAGCTGGAAAGCCGAATTAATTAAAATTCCGATTAAAAGTAAAAATTCGCTTTGTTCAGCGGCATTTGGCAGATGTTTGGATTTATTTGCTGCAATTATTCAAAAACACTTGGTTTAACTGGCGAATGCCCTGAAATTACAAAATTAACAGCTGCCAACTGATCAACAATCGCAGCCCAAATTTACTAATGAAAATCAAATTGTTGAGAAAAAAGTAAACAAATGAAAAGGAAAAAGGAAAAAGGAAAAAGGGGGAAAAAAAAAACAAAACTATATTGCCGATTTTCATTCAATTAAATTTGATTTAATTAAATTTAGTCGCTTCATTGATGTGCAGATGATTTTAATTCGAGTGCCACAAATAAATCAATAAATGTTGCTAAAAAAAAAAAAAAAAAAAAAAAACAGCGCAAGAAAAACAACAAAAATTAAATTAAAATTAAACCAAGCATAAAAAAAGTAAATTTAATTTACTGAAATATTTATATCAAAACAAAAAATGCAGCTTTCATTTTATTTAATTTTATTCCGCTATTGAAATAGCTTGGCCAGCCGTAAGAGTAAAGAATTTACAGAATTTTTCAATCAAATACCTGTTCGCGCAGCAGCACAAGCTAAGGACAGTTTAGTAGCTTCATTTGTTTAATAAGGCTGCACATTAGGAGAACTTTAAGTCTCTGTTCTGAATGACTATCGGCTGTCTTCTGTCTGACTAAATTGGATCATCAAAACCCATTTGCGCATTGCCTAAAAGTTAGCTAAGAGCCAAACATTTAATGTAGATTTGATTTGGTTTTTGTTTTCGCTTTGCATTCGCTAGTATTTCTTTAGCTGTAAGTGCCATACATTGTTCTGGCAATTAACAGTAAATGTATACGAATGATTAAACGAGAATCTTGCATCAGTCATTTGACGATTGCCAGGTGGCCAGGTCAGGTGGTCGGCCTCCACAGCATCCCTGTCTATGCTGTCACCTTGCCGTCGTGTATGCTCGTCTCCGCCTTGTAAATACACTCGTAACTACACAAGTATTTACAGCGCTATCTAAATCAATATCTAAATTGCTGTGCGTCTGCGAGTCTTATTTTTGGGCGGTGCTCCACACTCGCAATCCGCCACCCGCCACCCGCCACCCGCCAACCGCCATCTGGCACCCACCCACGCACGCCCCGCTCAAAGGCTGCTGCCGCTCACTCGCTTCAAAGTTGACGGCATTTTCCGCTTGTTAGGCGATAATATCACAAGCCACTGCCAAACGAAATGGCTAAGAAAGTTGGCCCTTACGTGAGCTAAAGTGGCCATTAAGCTTTAAGATGTCCCACCAGATACACCAAAAAAAAAAAAAAAAAAAATGTATATATAAACTTACACACGTCTATTGAAAAATTGAAGATTACAAAATGATTTGCTGAGTTGAGTTCGAGTTAAATTTGTTAAATTAACCCAAGTTTATGGCTGGACAAACACCGCACCGCTCCGATAATAAACATATGTTAAATGAATTCCTAATAAGATAACTGAGCCAAATTAATGAGCTGGCTGTCAGCCTGTCTATGTGTCTGTTGTGAATATGAGCAGCTCTAGGCTGCAGGCTATAAATTAAGAATGCTGCACAACTGCTTCGGTTCGTAGTCTGTCACTTGCACTTCAACTTAACTGGAATTGTTTGCTAATGACTTGAAGCCCGAAATATATATACATTTTCGTTTTAGCTTTCAATTATAAAGCATCTAAATAGTAGTGAATAGATCTCACAATTATTTACCTTCAAAGCGTACAGACTTTATCATTAACCATTTCAGAGACTGAGAGAGAGAGCGAGCGAGAGAAATGATGAAGTGAATGCAAAGGTAATGATGATGATTCTGTATTCTATTAAAAATTGTAACTAAAAGTATTGAAATTCAATATTGTGAAATTCAATATGAATGAAAATATGATTGAGCCATCCATCTTGATAGCCTGCACTGTAGCGTTAACTGGCACAGAAAACAAACACCATTAATGCAGAACAATGAAAGTGCGCTATACTGATGCCACGCACTGTTATATATACGCATACAGTGCGTGGCAGGAAGACTCATATCAAATAGTTGATCATTCAATTTCAACATACAGCTGTGTTCATAAAAATAGTAGCGCAACTGAACTGTTGAATTCTATGGAAATCAATCTTTAAGGACGACGGTAGCTGAGCGCTTACTTTCCTTGTGTTTACCCTGATGGGAGAGCCTCACAGCTCTACACGACTTTTGATTTGAAAATTACATTCTAAGCTGGAGACAGAAGTTAAGTGCATTGGCTAGAACATGTCAAATGGACAATGGAAACTTGAGCAGCCTTTACTTTTTTTTAAGGAATTTTTGCAGCTTTTCAGTTTGTAGCTACAATGTGTGAATGCCATCAAAATTACTCGAAAATAGAACAAAACTTTAAGCACATTTTATGTGCAATGCACCTATGTGTGTGTGAGTGTGTGTGTGAGTGTGTGTGTGTGTGTGTGTGTGTGTGTGTGAGTGTGTGTGTGTGTGTGTGCATTTGTGTACTCTTTCAGTTTACTTTTTTTGGGTCACGTAGCTGAACAATGCCAATTAGCAGGCTTAGATTCGACAAATTCTGTTATTTAACAGGCTGTAATCATATTTACTGCTACCCATATTGGACATGTTGTTGATATTGGGGCAATTGTTGTTGCTGCTGTTGTTGCTGCTATTGCTGTTGCTGTTGCGTGTTTTGCAACATTGTCGGTAACCTCGTTCGCAGCAACAGAAACGAAATTGTAGTCTATTAAATGGCATGCCACTTATTGCATCATAGAGTTTGCACTAAGTATACAGTGGAAGGCGATGCGAGACGCTGGGGAGCGTGTGGCAAGGAGACCGCAACACTAAATAGTTGCAGGCAGCAACGACAATAAATGTTGGGCAAACAAAAAAGAAATAAAAATAGACCACAAAATGAGTTTCCTTTTGGCACATTGCAGCCAAAGCCAGACAAACTGACATATGGACAGGTGGACGGCTGGACGGCTGGACGGGAGTGCAACGAATGCTGATGATGGCTGGCATCGGCTGAAATATTATTGCCGACTAATGTTATTATTGTACAAGAGTCGACTTTAGCCAGCGTATGTGAAAGCTGAAATTGTTTTATAAGCACAGCTGAAAACATAGCCAAAGCCGCAGCACACCGCACACCGCACACCACATACAACCAGCCGCATGACAAATACCCACACACACACACGCACACACACACATCTCTCTTGCTCTCTTTTTATCTGCACACTGACATATAGAACAAATATGTATACATACGTATTTTTGCTATGCTCGATAATAATTTGTGTATTCCTAGTTGCTATTGTTATTGTGGTCAAGCGTGCCACACACAAAACACAAAACACAGAACACAACAGGCAGTAGAATGGGTCAATGGCACAGATGCCGACATCGAAATACCCTAGCATTTCGATAAAAGAATCTGTAACATCAACATAGAAGAAGCAGAAGAAGGCGGAAGTAAATATAGTGCTAAGCAAGCACCAGAGCAAGCATCTAATATGCTAGCACTAAAAAAGATCGTCCGATTAAGCAGACATATAGACAGCTCTGTGACACAGTTTGAAGGATAAGTGAAATATTTTCATATGTTGCAACAATCCTTTGCTGAAATGAACTGGATGAATACATTTTTAAGCTCTGAGCATATAAGACGACGAGCTAAAGCGATCCAGCTAAAACAATCTGCCCGTCCATCCGTCCGCCCGTCCGTCCGTCCGTCCGTCCGTCCGTCTGTCCGTCCTTATGAACGCGTCGATCTCAGAACCTTGTAGAGATCTCTCTATAGCACATCAAAACACTTGTGGAAAAGTGTAAACTGCTTCCTACTCCTGCTCCTCCTCCTCCTCCACCACCACCTCCTCATCGTCGTCCTCATTATTTAGCAATTCTGTAAAACCCTTCGTAAGCACAATAACGTGCACATATAATGCACATTTAGCTAATGCATCTGCTCCTTGCTCTCTCGACCATTTTCATTTGAACGTTTTTTTCGACAGGTGGCAGGTGACAGGTGGCAGGTGGCAGGTGACAGGCGAGAGACGCATATAATACAGCATAATAAGCGCTTTTTGCTGCAAGTAAAACATTTCGATTTTGAATTTAGCAATAATTGCACAATGCATTTATTATTTCTATCGAAATACAGCCGTTGATTTGGTTCCATTTCAAACTATAAATATTAATCAAATAATTTTCACAAGTTTTCATCTTTTTCCATTGACCGCAGAAACGATTATCATAAATATTATAATTATTATGGCCATTTGCTTACGGTTGAAATGTCAATTTAGTTCACACTCCTAATTAGTTATTTTCGCTCTCACTCTATCATTGGCTCTGTGTGTTCCCTCTCTTTCTCTGCCTCTCTCTCTCTCTCTCTCTCCCTGTCTCTCTCTCTCTCCCGGGCTGTCTAACCATCTGCACATTTCCTGTGCACTCATTCAATTTCGACATTAATTTTTCCATCACCTATTGAACGACGGCAATGTCAACTGAAAATGGCTTTTGAAAATGAACAAATTGAAAAACAGGGCATAAATGCAGCAAACTGTTGCTACGCAAAAAGACTGAACGACACGGATATACCCTACCCAAAGTCCCATTAAAGTTTTCAAGCAGCTTTCATTAGTTTTATTTCAGCTAGCTCTACATCGAGTGTTCATAATAATACTTAATTCATAATAAATGGGTTAAGCTTTTACTATTTCACACTAGATTTATAGTCGAATTGTTAGTAGTCCATCGAGCCATCGCTGCCAGTTTGTCTGGCCTAGAGCCCTGAAATATATAGTCTTGAGCAACATATTTCATCGTACTTCATATCGATATTCTAATATTTTCACAGTTACTCTTAAGCATTAGAAATGATGAACCAAACCAAAGCCAAACTTCATATGGTTCACACAATAAAAATTTATTGCAATTGAATTTTTTAGAAACAGCAACTCTTCACGGTGATCCGGGTATTTTCTAGTCAGTTACTGCCTAGTCTAACATATCTTTTTATTTGTTAATACTTGCGATTCAGGGTATTTTCTAGTCGGCTACTGCCGACTCTAACATAATTTTCTATTTTATATTTGTAAAAACTTGGCCACATTTCTCTAGTGCTTCGTGTCGCAAATTTTGACCCATTTTTTTTTTTTTTTTTGTATTTTCGAGAAATTCTCTATGCGCTTCTCTGTCTGTGTGGGTGTATTCACACACATACACATACATATGCATATATATATATATATATAAATGTATGTATGTATGTACGTCTCTTAAGTATGATTTACATGCCAAACTTTTAATGGCGAAAATTCGTGCACAAAGGCAAAAAAAAGTGTCTCAGTGGGGCTTTAGCCATGAAGGTGTTTTTTCAACAAGAGGTGGGCTACAGCTGCATTTAAATACATATATATATATATACAGATGTATATATATATATATATATGTATACATCTTTAATATCAGTTGAATTTCGTAGTTTTAGATAGCCAAAAAAAATGGTAGGTCTTTGAGCTTTTCCTGCCCGCTTGACATAGAGAAATATCGAAGAGATATGCGAAAAATTTACGTTCGTCGCATGAGCTGGCAACTTTAGAGCTAAAATGCGTTAAAATTATTTTATAAATCAATTTTAATTTAGCTTTGAGTGGAAACTCACCTTGATATGCATACAAAGCTCTGTGAACAGCAATGCCATCTCCCTCTCTCCCCCCCCCCCCCCCTCGCTCTCTCTCTCGCTCTTGGTCTCTTAGCCATTCAGTGCTATGCCACATTTGATTTAAACATTTCTCATTCACGACATAAATACAAATTCTCAAAGTTGATTACGGTTTCGGTTCGGTGTCTGAAATATTGTGCACTTTGATGCAATCTGTTTTCACTTTGATTTGTCGTCGTTCAACTTTTCTTATTTTAAATAGTTTTTAAATTAAACATGAAAAGGAAGTTATTATGCCTGTCGTCACGCTCCGCCCGGCCCGATGTGTTCGGACAAAGTCTGCGTTGCTTTTATTACTTTTTGATTTATGGCGTGCTTTTCTTGCTGTTAGAAAACTGAAAAGCTAAGAGTTCTTTTTTTCTCTTTTCTTTTCTTTTCTTTTCTTTTTTTTTTTATTTTGTATGCCCAAGTGTTTGCATTGGTCGTGGCAATAGTTTATACATAAACACACTTACATTCAACAACAACAACAACAACAACAACCCATTCATCTAACAATTATTTTAGTCAGCTTTCGTTCAGAGCTTACGAAAAACTTTTGCACACAGAAAGAGCGGGGAGCCAAAAAAAAAATAAAAACCGTCAAGTATTTTAATGGCACCACCTCAGGGCTGGCTGTGGCAAAGGGCTGAGCGCGTGGGCGTGCCTCTTGACTTGAACGAAATTATTAAAAAGTTGCACATTTACGAGCAGCCAACTGGACTGCGGCTCCATCTTCAGCTCCGACTTAAAGTTGCAGAAGGACTCCAGTATCGTTTGACATTGCCTGGCAGCCCGTCGATGGCTTATTTAGTTTAAGACCTACTCACGCACGCACACACACACATTGTGTGAAAGTTTGTTACGCAAAAAGTTAATGCCAAAAACTTCAACTTACTTTGACTTTCGTTATATACGCTCGGCAACGGAAAATATTTTTTAGCCAGTTGAAAACGTTTGCGACGCTTTTTTTTTTTTTATTTAATTTCACGGCGCACAGCAAGCGAGAGATCAATGTCGTAGGAGAAAAGAAGCGAAGTGCTCGACTAAGAGATATCCTATGAATACAGAGAAAGAGGAGTTTCCAGACTTTTCTTTGAGGTATTTATGACAACTCTGGCGCTTGGATATGACTAGATATGAATGAATGTATCAAAATTCTGTTTGAATTGGAAGAAACGGAAGATGTTGCTATGTTTAAGTTCGTATTTACATAGATCTTCATCGACTTGGCTCATCTATCCTATATAGAGCAGTTTAGTCTATACCTTCCTTAAGCTTAACCTAACAGGGTATTCAAGGTAGAGCTGTCCTAGCAGTAGTCAAGCCTTTTGTATATTGTTATACTTTTTCGTTTTTCCTATTTTCCAGTACTTAAAGCTGTTACTGTTGCATGGACAAACCCATTTAAAGTAAGTCGCCAATCAATACAAGTCCACTCGTTCACATAGAGTTGAGGCAAGCAAACAATATGATACTCATATCTGTTATGGCTTTACAGATGCTCTGGACAACTCTGTAGTAGGAGATTAGTTATGTTATGCCCCGAATTGCCTTGTGCTGTTCTAAGCTGCTCAGCTTGATTTGGCTTGCAATTCGTATGGGCGATTCCAATAAGACGCAATAGGAATGTCATGAAATGATTAAAAATCACTCGCCGTGCGATTAGCTCGACGGATATTGATTGGCACAAGATACAGACACCGCAGACTGTTCGATATACAAATCAAATGCGATTGTTGTTTGTTTGGTTGTTGTTGTTCTGTTGTGCTTTTCTGCGCAATGCACACAATACGAGAATGAATTGCATGTGCGAGGTATTGGGACACGCAACACGTAGCTGCCACAATAACAACGTAATCTGATATCTGTCGCCGAGCTGTGCGTTAGCTATGTGACTATTACGACAATTGCATTATATATCGGCCTGATGCTGCTACGAGCACCCACTAAATCCAGCAACAATGTCAACAGCACCCACGCACAGACACACACGGGCACTGACAACAAAGAAAGGTTCTGCTGATTGTTCCTGTTATTGTTGTTGTTGTTGCTGTTGTTGTTGTTGTTGTTGTTGTTGTGGCTTGTTGTTCTCCTGCTTCATTTTTATTTGCAGCTATCAGTTGATTGGGCTCATGCAAAGCCACTGATCAACAAAAGGCCAACAAAACAAACAATGTGCAAGCGACAGTAAGCAGAGCTATATGTTTGTCAATATGTGTCCAACAGGGTTACTCCAAAAGTTGTGCTGAAAAAATTTCCTTAAATTGAATAAAACCAAGTTTTTACCTTGCTGTCGGGGGGAAAAAATGGAGCATTTCTTTGAAATATGCATGTCGTAATCAAAAAAAAAGTAGCCATGAAAATGACAAATAGTTGAAATCGCTCAACGTAAAAACACAACTGAAGCACCCTAATGCGCATACGTCTGTCGATATTGATATATACATTTAAATCTACATGCACATATATATATATATATATATATATATATATATGGGTGCAGGCGTCAAAGCGTCAGAGTATGAAAAACAAAACAATTAAGAGCACACCAACTGGAGTTGCACGACTGCGAGATACTCTGGTTTGTTATGTATCAGCAACAAGACGTTTAGTTAGAAGTTTTTTTTAATTTAAGGTAAGCGTAGATCGAATCAGATTCCATATGTACTATATATACACATATACATATAATCTCGTATACTTGATGCATTCTTTTTACTGGTCGCTTCCCGTCACACACCTACTCAAAGCCAATATACCCTTTTTAGCACGTTTCCCATGTGTTCCGAGTCTAAAAAAGCAGGCAATTAAATCGGGCTATGTCATACGCAACTGGAGCACAAAAATAAATAGCTCATGCTCTTTTTTTATTGCACGCAATAAATAATACATGCAATAAGTAAAACAAACAAAAATATTCATTTTCGCCCGCAACAGTGAGAAATGCACCAAAAAATAAAACCAGCTGAAAAGATCAAGTAAAACTTTTTTCGCATTGTCTCGCTTATCGACTGGATGAAGTGCGGTGGATCAGAGTAAAGCCTCCACATAACAAGTTACTATATACATATATGTATATATTTATGGATTATTGTGTACGCTTTCAGCGACTTTTTACACTGAGCTTTCAGTTTGTCAGCTTCTATAATGCTTACTTCACTTTTGTTGTAGGGCATACTTTTAGGCGTGATGGAAACAAGAAGTAAGAGAATGAGAACGGCAAGAACTGAGCAATGGGAATGCTGATGCTATAAAGAGAATGTGAGAAAGAGGAAGCGAGAGCAAGAGACATTGGTGTAAGAAAAAGAGAGAGAGGGAGAGAGAGACATTAAAAGAGGGGAGACAGAGAAAGAGGTTTTCGAGTAAGTGAAAGAGAGAGACATTGGAGTGCAAGCGAGAAAGAAAGAAAGACAGAGACAGAATGAGTAGAAAAAGAGAGAAAGAGACTGAAATTGAGACCAAAAGAGAGAGAGAGAGAGGGAGAGAGAGAGGGAGGGAGAAAGAGAGAGATAGAGGGAGAGATAGAGGGAGAGATAGAGGGAGAGATAGAGGGAGAGATAGAGAGAGAGAGAGAGAGAGAGAGAGAGAGAGAGAGAGAGAGAGAGAGAGAGAGAGAGAGAGGGGAGGGAGAAAGAGAGAGATAGAGGGAGAGATAGAGAGAGAGAGAGGGAGGGAGAAAGAGAGAGATAGAGGGAGAGATAGAGGGAGAGATAGAGAGAGAGAGAGAGAGGGAGGGAGAAAGAGAGGGATAGAGAGAGAGAGAGAGAGAGATAGAGATAGAGATAGAGAAATGAAAGTAGGGAGAGAGGTTTTCAAGTAAGGGAAAGAGGGAGACCAGAAAGAAAGAAAGTGATAGACTGACGCAGAAGGAGTAAGAAACCCAAAGCGAAAGAAAGGGGGAGAATGAGAGAGACAAAGAGAGAGAGAGAGAGAGAGAGATAGAGAGAGACAGAGAAAGAGATAGAGAGAGAAAGATAGAGAGAGAGAGAAATGAAAGTAGGGAGAGAGGTTTTCACGTAAGGGAAAGAGAGAGACCAGAAAGAAGGAAAGTGATAGACTGACGCAGAAGGAGTAAGAAACCCAAAGCGAAAGAAAGTGGGAGAGAGAGAGGGAGGGAGAGACATAGATAGATACGAAAAATCGATTGGATATAAGACTCTCTTTAAGCAGACATTTCTGCAATTGGACGCGGCACAGAATATTAGAATATCTATCAGAATCGAATTGGTTAAGAGCTGTCCAGCGGCACATGTAGCTGGCAGCGAACTTTTGCAATCTAAATTCGTTTCTAGTCGAGTCGAATTGATTCACTGTGAGCCTTTAAGCGGCTTTCGCTGATGCCAACTGCGAGTGGCGAATCAACATTGCAAAATGACAGATTAACTATTCACTGATTACTAACTGACAGCGCAACATGCTGCCATTTTAGCCTAGTATATCACAGCCAGTGCCGCTGTTGCTATTGCTGTCGCTATTGCTATTGCTGTAGCTGTTGCTGTTGCTGTTGCAGTTGCTGTCGCCGTCACAGTCTGTCGGCTGGTTGAGCCGTCATAATTAAAAATTCAGCAAATTACACATGCAATAGCGACAGTAAAGCCTCATTGTGAATGGCTCACCCATGCCCAAAACTGCAGCCATCTAGCCGCAGTCAGCGTCGTCAGCGCCGACATCCTTCGGCTTCAGCTTCGGCTTCAGATTTTGGCTTTTGGCTTTGACTGCTCTTGACTAGCACGACGATGACGCTGATGACGCCGACCCCAATTTCGCATTTAGCACCACAGTCAACCGCATCAAGCTACTTGCGGCTGTGTGCAACAGCGACACTGATGAAGTCAGCGCCAAAATAACTGTGGAACATTTCCTTATCCTTTCTAAATACTTGGATAAGCCGTGTACAAACAGAAAAGCTATCTATAATTATTAAGCAAAACTTAAAGGCGATTATATCTGTAGTTGCGCAACTTCTAGCCACTTCACTGGCCACTTCAAGCTACCTCGAATTTAGCTATTAGCTCCACTGTGCATAATTTGTGATCATTTTTAATGGCCATAAAGTTAATTAAACTTACATTTGGGCAACGTTAATTCTCTGACTACTTTGATATGCAATTTCTACAATTTCCGTCAATTAATTTCAAGCTCTGACCGCTCTGAATGGGCCGACTTTCAGGTCGTTAACTGAAACCAGGCAGCATCAAAGCACAGCATCACAGCATCACAGCTCACAGTAGCAAAACAAAAACAAAAAATGAAAAACTTTGACAACGTTGACAACTTTGCCAACGATGACACCTCAAACAGCAGTTAACTGGCCCGGCCGACAGCCCCAACAAGCTCGAGCTCCAGCCCGAGCTGTGGCTCCAGTGACAGTTAAAGCGTTCGCTCAAGAAGCCGTCCGAATCTGAGTGGCTATCGCACTTTAAAAACTAAAAGTGAGTGCTGCTCGGCTCTACGGCCGATTGCCAAAAATAAAACTTTTTAATCAAATAATGCACAAGCACAAGCAAAGCTTTGTAAATCGAATGGCTGGAAGCTGGGAGTGTAGTGGGCGGGGCGGGGGCAGGGGGCAGGGGGCAGGTGTTTAGCAACTGCCGGCGTCCGACATAGATGTTAATAACAATTACAGCATGAAGTGGGGCTTAGCAGTTGCTCGACAGTGCAATAGACAGTCAGAGCTTCGAAGCCTCGCCTCATGGTCATGTGGCTTACTGGCCGGCCGCCTAGCACCGCATCAGCCAGCCAGCCAGCCAGCCACCTGCTTAGATCTGGTCAAGCTGTATCGCTTCGCTGCTCTTTGTCTTTGAAGCGTGAGCCTCAGCCAGACAACGAATTCGTTTCTGACTCTGTGTCTGCCACTGGCTCCGTTGCCAGACAGAGCGACGCGCGCCAACAACAACAGCAACAACAGCCACAACTAAACCATGTGGCAATACCAGACATAAACATCAACACCAACAAAAGCTGCAACAACAACAACTGCAGCAACGGCAACAAACACTCAAACGAACGCATTGATTTCAATTGCACAAGTTTCCACAACAAAAACAACATTTGCAGCTGCAGCAACAATTTACACAGTTGTTTTTTTTTTTTGTTGGCATTTGATTAGGGTTTAACTAGCAAAAGTTACAACATTATTAATTAATATATAAATATAAACTGTATAAAAAATATATATAATAAAAAGTGTGTAATTTATAAAATAAAATACATATTTTAAGCATATTTTAAATGCATTAGGGCGCGAACATGTTCTATTGTTCGTTTAATTAATTAACAAATTAGGCTTATACCATTTAAGCCAGATTATCCGAGTGAATGGCATTAAGTAAAAACAACTTGCATTGCAAGTATTCCCTTTAAATATATTTATAACGAAATTTAGTAATTCGCAATCAGATTGCTTTAAAGTTGACTTGATCGGAGGCGTCAGTAGCAAACAAGCTACAACAAATTGCCAGCAGACACCGTCACAGAAGAGACCCAAGCGGATCTATCATCTATCAGCCATCTCACTAACTCGATCGCTTCATTTGTTACAAGATTTGCCTTGAACAAATCACAATCTGTCACCCAAAGCCAGCTGCCCCATAGCTTGACACAAGTATGAGACAGATAGAAAGAGACGGGCGAGCTGCAGACTTATAGATATTTAAGAACATACAAAAGACTCTGAGACTGGGAGCGAGTAGTAGCTTCTGCTACAAGATACTTTAAATATGCGCATCTCACTTTAACTCTATACATAGTGAAGATTCGCCTTGTTAAGTACAGCTGAGGTCTCATCATTTACCAAAATTCCATATCTTTTTAAGCTCTCAATATAATTAATAGTCAGTTTTCAGTAATGTTTAGTGCAGACTCCTCTTGATGAGTGCAGTCAACTCGGCAGAGCTTTAGTCTCGTCATTTAAATGCGCTCAGTTTCACTCAATTTCAGCTACGCAGCACATACACTCCTTAGGTAATAGATACATTTTCCGTTTCAGTATTCAATTGCCCTCGAGTGCACTCAACTGGGCAGCAAAAACGCATAGCTTAAGTCCCATCATTCCATGTCTTCTTCAACTATCAATTCCAGCTAAATAAGAAGCGTATCGAAAGATTTCAGGAATTCATTCATTAATAAGACAATTGAGTTAAGCGTGCTCTTTCACTCAGTTGTTACCACTTGGCATGTGATTGTGAGGAAGTCTTGACATCTGAACTGGGTCAGCATAAAAATGCAATTGGCATCATTTGAGTTTAATACATTTTGTTTAGCTCAACTGTTTTTGCGCTCGATCTGCTAGCTGGAATGTGTTAACCATATTCTAGACAATTTTCTGTGTTTTTTTTTTTTTTTTTTTTTGATAGTTGGGTGTTTCAGTTGGCTCGCCTCATGCATTCATTTCATTATTAATTTACAAAATGTGTTTTAATTTTGCTCAGTGCTCAGGGCTCAGCGTTCAGCTGCTTTCGCGTTTCGCAATCCACTTTTTCTTTTCATTTCCTTTAACAGTTTTTAACGTTTTTCTTTTCTTTTCTTTTCGTTTCGTTGCGTTGCGTTTTTTTTCGTATTTTTGGTCTTATTTATTTTTGTACTTGCTGCTGCTGCTGTTGTTGTTGTTGTTGTCGTTGTTGTTGTTGTTGTTGTTGCCTTTCACCAAAGAAGAAAACGTGAAAATTTCTTACATTTTATTTGCACAACATTTTAATTTGCTTGGCATTATTGTCGAACGGTAAGAGGACCGGGCCGCATGCAGCTTCTGCAGCAAAAAGTTGCTACTGCTGTTGCTGCTGCTGCTGCTGCTGCAGTCAAGTCGTCATCGTTGCACAGTGGGACCTGTGCCTAGTCTTCAGTGCAAAAATCATTTCATGTTGTAGTTTCTTAATATTGAATATTTAATTTTATTATTGGCTTCATCACTCAAAAGCTCTCGATATTCCTTCTTTATAAACATTTGCGTTTCCACCAAAATGCAGCTAATTTGCACCACTGTGCATCGTGGGCTGCGAACTTCTGCAGCAACTATGAAAGGCTGCACGGCAAAGTTTGGGTCGGAGAGACATTGACATGGCTTTTGTGTGTGTGTGTGTGTGTGTGTGTGTGTGTATGTGTGTGTGTGTGTGTGTGGCGGTTGCCACATTCGTTTATTCCCATTTTTACTCCCATTTGCCATTACTTTTCCTATATTCTCCTATCTTTTCTTTTAATTCTGAGCTTACGTTCTATGGTGTCCATCAGTTTTATGTTTGCCTGTCTGCCCGTTGGCAGCTTGGCTGCTGTAGGTGAGCAGCTCGCTCCTTTATCAGTACAAACAGTCGTGCAACGAGCACTCGCCGCCGCAGCAGCAACAGCAACAGCAACAACAACAGCAACAGCAGCAGCAGCCGCATCATCGAAAAATTCTCAAGACTTGGCCTTCGCCATTCAAATGCTTTCGAATTGTTTGCCACCTCTCTCACAGATGCGCGCAGGCTTTTTGCTCGCTGCGAAATTCTCAAGTCTTCGCAGCTGCTTCACTCGCCAAATTGTTGTTGTTGTGGTCACGACCAATTTGCTGCTTCTTTTTCTTCATCTTTTTCCCTTTGTTTTGTGCACTTTACGATCGTTTTTTTTTTTTTTTTTAGCATAGCACATCAGCAATAATATCTTATGATACTCCAACCACAATTATATTGTATATATATGTATATATATTTTTCAGCAATTTCATTTTGAGCTGCCTAATTGCATCTGAATTGTATTTTCATTAAAGAGAGATCGTTGGACCAGACACGCGCACCCTGTGAGGGTTAATCAAACATGCGCTTTAGCTTGTCTAGACTTTGTTTTGAGAAAACAATACAATTTCTGTGCAAACATTAGCGAGCTTAGATAGGGCAGTACGTTGCTGATAAGATTTTGGTAATACGATAAAGCGCGACCTAACAACATTTTATTAAGGTCTATAAAACAGGTAAGAACATTGCAAGCGGGCGCTACCGACTGCATAATACTCATTGATGGTCCGAAAACAGGCGTTTGGGATGCCTTAATTTTTCCATTTTGGAGCACTTAGTACAAAGCATTGGAAGATATAGTTTTGTCCGATTTGCCAAGCCCTAAGTGGGCGTATAGAGCGAGTCTTAATATTGTATAAGACGAGGGTACACATGAGCATGTATTTCAAACTTCAAGAGTCCAGCTTCAATAGCAGACAGACTGAAGGACGGACGGAAGGACAGACGAACGGATGGATGGACAAACGGACGGACAGACGGACGAACAGCAGCCACCAAACAACTCATTTCACTTCGTGAATAAGTAAAAAAGAGTGAAACAACAGCAAATAAAAGTGTTTTGGCTAGCAACTGCCTGACTAGAACATATCCTGAGCCTCTCATCTGGCAGAGGCACAGAGATGCAAAGCTAGCTTCAAACCGTTGTCCTAATCAGCTAGACGCATCTATGCAAGGCTTTTCACTTTTTCTTATATATAACCATAGTATTGCGTAAAATCAAAATATCAAAAGCAAATTCTAGAGTTTTCGAACTTTAGCTTGACTATTTGGTATTCGTATACTATAATAAATTGTTTCTCTTCCTTTAGCCTTATCATATATTGTCCGTCAACTGAATACTGAATACTGAATACTGAATACTGAATACTGAATAGTCCAATTTCTGTGAGGGAAATATCATTTTGCAGCAATTGCCGTTAAAGAGGACATTTGCGAAATTCCGATGTTAATTAGATGGGGCTAGATAGTTGGTAAGGCAGGCAAGGAAACTTTGTTGTTTTGGCTTTTGGCTCATTAAAAATAAAACATGAATACAATAATTGCATAGAACGCACTAATTAATTTTATCTGCAATGGCGTCGTTTTGGCCAACTTTTTGTGCTGCCCCAACCCAGCCCTGCTGCTGTGGCTGCTGCTGTGGCTGTCGCTGTGGCGCGCCATTCGGCCAAAACGCTAATTATCGCAAAAAGGCAGCAGAACTTTGTTTTTTTTTTTTTTTTGGGCCGCGCAAGGCGAGTGCAGCGCGAGTGAGTGAAAGGAATTACCTAGCTGGGCTGGTCTCTAGTGTTGTCCACTTACCAGTGCATTGTGCTCCTTAATGGGCGTGGCATTTATCACAGGCTGATAGAGATTGTTGTTGTTGCTGCTGGTCCTGTTGCTGCTGGTGTTGCTGTTGCTGTTGCTGTTGCTCTTGGTGTTAGTTTTGGTGATGCTGTCGATGCTGCAACTGCTGCGGTGGCCATAATCCGTTTGCTGCTGCTCATGTGAGATGCCAAAAATGAAAGGACCAGTTGTTGGGCCCGCTGCATTCGGTCCCGACCGCTCAACATCGGTCAAAAAATCGACATTACGCCGCGTACAGAAATCATCCTCGAAACGTGACGAGTGCAACAGCAACTGTGTGTGCGGCTGTGCGTACTGTGTGTGATGTGTGTCCAGATAATTGCCAGCATCCGGATAGCCGGCAACATTGCGCGGCGGTGAGCCATTTGCAGCTGAACTGGAGCTACAATTCGATTTGGTTGTGGCCGTCGAACTGGTGGATGAGACGGCCTTAAAGGATTTCTCGCGCTCCCTATCAAAGCAGAAGTCACTCGATTGCGCCGTCGGTGATGGCGGACTACCGTACGGATAGCCAATGTGTGGACTCTGCAGATGCTGATTGTATTGCTGAGAGAGCGCATCAAAGTCGTTAAAGCCGTGCAATCCCTTGACGCTGTCTCGCTTCTGCTGCTGCACATAGGGCGAGACGTAAACATCGCTGGTGTTGGCATTGACGCTGCCGCTGCCGCTGCCGTTGCCATTGCCATTGCCGTTGACGCTGATGGTGGCACTGGTCTTGCCCATGTTAACGTTGCGCTGCGGTGGCAAAGGTGGCGCTGGCAGTGGTATACCAGCCATCGGCGTAGCTGTTGACTTCTTCTTGCCACCGGCCTTGGCCAGCTGCAGCTGGGGACGCCGCTCGCCCAGCAGCGGACGCTGTGAGTTGTTGTAGGGATGATTGCGCTGCATGTAGGTCGAGCTCAACGACATGTTGTCGTCATAATCATTCTCCAGCTCCACTTCCATCTGATTGCATTCGTAAGCATGCCCATAAATGGTCATTGCCGCCGGCCGATGGCGATCATGATGATCGCAATATTTAATCAGCTTCACATTGCCATTGGATGGCGGCAATGGTGGCGCTGGCTGCAGCATATTCTGGCCATGGCTACTTAAGGGCGCAGCATTGGGCGCACTGTTGGCACTGTTTGTCTTGGATTTGTTGCTGCTGCCGCTGCCAAAGAGTTTGGCTAATTTGACAGTCATATTTGTGTGACGTCTTGCCTTAGACCGAAAAAACTTTTTCAATTAAAATGTTGCCCAATGCCAAAGACAATGGTAGTTGGCGAAGCTTGCCCCACACACACACACGCACAGTTGTTGCTGCTGTTGCAGTTGCCCGCTTCAGTTTTTAGTTTCAGTTGGCGTTCGTCCTGCGGAAAGACAGACAAGAAAATACTTATATTAAAGCTACATTTCAAGGCAAGTCGAGGCTGAAATACACTGAACAAAATTAGGTCATAACTAATGTTATTATTAGTACATATGAGTGTGTATGGAGCATAGAAAACTAAAGAAGATCAGAGCATATCTAAAGATATCGCTAGATATATGTGTTCATTAAAATAGTAGTGCGACAGTTGCACTACTATTTTGATGAACACAGCTGCATATATTGATATTATCATAATCTGTAAGATGCCCAGCTCTGAACTCAAACAAAAAGTCAGTGCTGTGTAAATTTCAGCTAGCCCAGCTGGAAATGGATTTGTCTGGACAGCGCTAAAAGTTGCAGTCAACTGCCTCATCTTTAGACTCTTTGCAGCGTTCACTCTGACTGGCAGCAACTTTTGGCGAACCGCAACGGAAACTGTAATAGGATATGCATCAGCAAGAACATCAACTAGTTAGCTAGTTCGTTTGTTCGTTACTTAGTTAGTTAGTTAGTTAGTTAGTTAGTTAGCTACAACAATGACAGCCAGTTAAATTGCACATTGAACGGTTCGACAGTGATTTATAAAACGGTCAATTCGCATTTTTTGTTCTCTCTTTTGCTCTCTTACTCTCTGTCTGTATCTCTTTCCATATTTGTATTTTTTTCATTCAGTATTATTTACGAATGGGAATACAGCGTAAGCCGCAGTCAAGTATTTATATATATATATATATATATGTTCATTCTTGAATTGAGTCTTTCTCAACTAACATATAGCAGCTAAAAAAGTTTCCGCTCAACATATTTGGACAGGCAAAAACCATATTGATGACATGTCATGCAGAGCCCAAGGTTTTGACTGCATTACAGATTCGACTGCCGCAGTTATGTGTGCAGAGAGTTCGCTGGGAGTCGCACCACTGCAGTACTTTTCTCGCCTATATAGAACACACCAAAAGCTTTGTTTTTTTTTTTTTTATATATATAAATTTTTGTTTATAGTACTTAAAATATGTATTTAAAAATCTTAAAAGCTTTCGTGCCTAACATCGATATAAATCAAAAATAACGTTTAGTCACTAGAAGCAGCATTCCGCTACGATGGTGAGGGTATCTCGTAGTCAGGCACATGACTTGTTTATTGTGTGAGCCATTAGCAGCCGTATGGGCGCTTTAAAAGATTCGTGTCCATGAAATGAAACAAATACACACGCACACGCACACACACACACACACACACACACACACACACAGTGAGAGACAAAATCAGCTTTGTGCATCTATCTCTGTATGTTACGCTGCTGCCGCTGCTGCTGCCGCTGCTGCTGCCCCTGCTGCTGCCGCTGCTGCTGCCCCTGCTGCTGCCGCTGCTGTGCTGTGCTCTATAAGCCGCCATTTCCCACTGATGCTGCCATGGTCCAGTAACTCTTTTAGTAAGTTTCATGTGTATCTGGCGGTCTGTTGATTTCATATCATTTTTTAATATTGCAGCTAGGCGCCGGTCCGGCAAACGCCCTCAACGCTCACCTCGCCCCCTCCAGCCGCGGCCGTTCACTGACAAAACGAGATTTTCCCGTATGTGGAGTCTGCCAACAAGCGCAACACGAGCACGAGCCACAACAAAAGGCAATGCAACACAAATATTAAAAAGAAAAAGAAGAAGAACGAAAAAAACAGACAACAGACAACATACATATACAGCAACAAGGAACATAAACAAGTTGAGTCGTTCAACTCTGATTTACTCTGCGGCCAGTTCGTGGAGTGTTCTGACACAGTTTCGATCGGACACGGCTGGAAAATGTGTGGAAATCTGTTTCAAAAGTTCCATTTGCTCGAGAAATTTGTTAAGCTTGAAGCTCTGCTCAATTAAAAAAGGTAATGATAAATGTTCTTTCAACCAAATGACCACCCACTGGCCAGACACATGGGATCTCCGAGCTAACGCTACGATCACAACTTTAAATGGCTTCAGAGCGTGCATAAAGTGCAACAGCAAGTAAAGGCATTCCGGCAACAGTTTGAGGCGGAGCGGGTTATTTGGTGCTTCGCAGAGGCAAAACAAAGAAAGAAAAAAAAAACGGACAGAGAAAATGCTTTGCACGAAGGGGATGCACGGAATGCAACAGTTTGTAATTTGCGTCAAGAATTGAGGCAAGAGCAAGCGAGAAGTTGGCAGCACAAAAAAAAAAAAAAAATTAAGTGGAAAAGCAACTAAGAGTGCGCTAGCTGGTAGGGGAGTGCCTGACCAAAAGATACCCAACAACAGCTCAAAACGCGTTAACAAAGCGAAGAGACATACCTACGCATAGTTGCAGAGCTTACAGAGCTCGAGCGACAAAGCTGTTGATCCAGATCAAGAATCATACGCCTTATACTCCCTGCCATTCAACAATTTCATGGGGTATAGCATTGCGGCAAAAAATTACCACTGCCTTTGACAAAGTCAGTGGATGTGAGTGTGAGTGTGGATGTGACCAAGCTAAGCTACAAGCGGCGGTTGGCGAAGTCGACAGCTGCTGGCCCACAATCGCAAAGTTCACTGTGTCCTTGACACCACCCACGACACATGCTCACGTCCACTCTACACAGTGAGCGAGTGCGTCATGCTAATGAGAAAGAGCCTGATGATAAAGATATAGCAAATGCTTTGACGACACGCAGGCAATTGAGGCTAGCGCAGCAAGCATACCAACGGCGCAAATTGCCCAGGCTAACGAACGAAAGGCAAACCAAATGGATTAATTATAGTTACATTTCGGATATAACTTAGTCATCAACGTCATCCCGAGTGGATTATATGTCTAAGATAGTTAATATCAAGTTGCTTTTCTGGCATTCTTCACAACGCCACAAAGACACAGATCCGTCTTGCATACATGGATGGGTTCAGGCTCATGCAATAATATACGATCAGAATTTTTTGCTCTTACTGCTGCCGCTCTGTGCGCTGCTGCTGGCGACTTCCTGTCACGTCTGCCACATAAAAAGCGCTGCAGGCAGGCCTGCCATTGCAGCAACTGGCGACGACTGACAAACAATTTGCAACAAGGCAGCGAAACTTTCGGCAGCTGCATTAAAAACAACCAACAACCAACAACCAACAACCAACAGCAGCAACAACAACCACAACAACAAAACAGAAACGACATGAGGCAAACTTTATCAAAAGCGACAACAAAGACCGAGAAAGTATGCCGAGCAGCCGGACAGTCGAGTGGCTTACAAATGACCACAAAGAAATTGCCTGGGCTGGCAGGGAAAGGGTTGCAGCTTTGCAGCTTTGCAGGTCTGCAGCATGCATCAGCCTACGGCAACAATTTGCGGACACCAAAATATGCGTCCAGCATGAGCTGAAGCTATGCGCCGGACAGAACGGACTGCACCGCAAGACAGCAAATGCAAATTATTGTTATTTATCACACTTCAGCAATATTCAGCTGGGCCAGGCAAAACTACTTTAACATTCATTCAAGCAGAGCTAATTGGGCGCTGAGTAGCTAGAAAGTGTGCGCAGTTAGGGTATCAAAAAGCAGCAAACAGATATATGCAGACTATATATGTCTATATAAATTCTATATTGGAATCTTATATATCGATTTGAACTACAAGTATATATACGAACTGCTGCAATGTATTGATCTCGACAAAAACTACTATGAAATATATAGTTCTATAGTAATAATACTTCCAATGTCTCTGAGCCATTATCAATCAGTTGACTCGAGTTTAGGTCTCTGTTTAAATGAAATATTAAATATTTTGTATAAAACAAATATATTTTGTATGTGTTTCATTTCATAAATAAACCAAATAATTAAAAACTTTTCATTTTCGTTGAATAATTAAATTTAATCATTTTTTTTCTGCCTGCGCAAACATTTTAAAGTGTTTCTCATAATTATGCAAGCCTTAAACATTCACACAAAATAAACATATTTGAATGCAATGCATGTCAATGTTTGCCGAATATATTTTACATAAATAATTTGCTTTTACTATTAACACTTTTCAATTACTAATTCAAATGGGATTGTTTCAAATGGTTAATATATAAATAAATATAAATGAAAATTGTGTGAGTCTGGCCTTCGAGGCATAGCCAAAGTGCAGCTAGAGTTTGTCACTGTGTGTGCGAGTGTGTGTGTGCGAGTGTGTGTGTGTGTGTTGGCTGTGTTTGAGCAGCAGGTGTAAAGTTGAACAAAATCTAAAACCGGACTCACTTCAAAATCTCTGCTAAACAACAACAGCAACAGCAACAACAACAGCAACAAGCCCAAGCAGTGCAACAAATGGAAGGTAGAAAATGCAGAAGAAGAAGAAGAAGAAGAAGAGGAAGAAAACTGAATTTGATGAAGCCTTTGTAGTGCTTGAAACCGGTTTCCAAAACGATCCTGCCAGACAACAATAAGATGCGAAACTTCCAGATTCAGCAGCAGATTCAGCCCTTAACGCCTGCCGCAGCAGCAGCAGCAGCAGCAGGTAGACGACAATCGAAGAGCAAACCAACTAAACGACCACGAGATACTCTACATAATTATAAAATTGAATAGAATTCTGTTGGAAAGCTTAAAATATATATCGTCTAAGTTGTGAGTAATTCCAGATGAATGAGGTCTATGCACATAGAGGCATCTACTTCTACTTGGTTTAGCAATGCCGACTTGCAGATATCCTAAGCATAATATCTTCTGTCTTCTTCTTACACATACGAGCGCCAACTATGCTCCATGTTTTCTTCATTGACCTTAATGTTTACTGTTCGATGAGAGTGTATGAGACATGGCATTAGCTTCACAACTTGAGCAGCTGAAGTATACAAGGAAGACTCATAATCTTTGGTACTATTATCCTTAACAATATTGAAAAGATAAGGTTAAGATTAAGGTTGGCTGCCTCCATAAACGATGGGAGCCTGTCAGCTTTATAAATTTGATTTTCTCATACCCAATTCAGCTGTTAACAAATGAGTTTGCAGTCAATTGGAAGAGCAGCATGTGGCTGAGATGAATGCACCCATCAAGCGGATATGTTTTAGCCATAATTATAATGATGCCCAGCGCTGCTCACACTTGTGCACATACATATGTATGTATGTATGTATGCCTGTACACGACGGTCTCTGAGACTCATTTCACAAGAAGACCTAGTAGAACAATGCCAGCCAAAGTCACAATCATTGCGCAGCTGCAGGCATTGGGTATATTATGTTTCGTTCTTCGTAAAGATGCTGACCAGCTTGAGCTGTGCGGGCTTGATTAAAGAACGCGTAGCTGGCAGATACAGATTTGTAGGCACTGTTTCTTTTTTTTTTTTGTTTTTAATTTGTATTTAATCGTTTACCGCCTCGGGCACAGTAACTGAGCAGAATCTCTCTGACAGATACAAAACAATAAAGTCACAGCCAGCTGTCGTTGCAGGCGGTTCCGTTCGCATCGTCTCTCTCTCTCTCTCTCTCTCTATTGTGCCAGCAAATTGATTAGATACAAAAATAAAAAGGAAAAAAGCAGAGCAAGAGAGAGAGAGAGAGAGAGAGAGAGAAATATACAAGAAACTGAATCATTTTCGAACACCGGGCCAGCTGTTGCCGAAAACAAAGGCAAGCAAAACAAAACAAAACAAAACAAAACATAGAGCCAAACAATAAACAAAAGAGAAACAGACAGAGCGAGAGAGACAGAGAGAGAGAGAAAGAGACAACAACTAAATCTTTCTCGAGCGTGTGAATTTTGTGTTAACGTCGTTGTGCAGGTGAGCCAAAGGCTAAGCCAACTAACTACCTCAGTATTGCCTGCTAACCCTCGAGCCACGAATGTCATAATAAAAGCCCAAGATGCGACTACAACTACAGCAACAGCTACGCGATGCCGAGCCGCAACACGTTCCATCCAAAGTTGCCCCACTGAAAACTTTACGTTCTCGTGCAGTTGGCCCACCGCACCGGGCACAGCATCGCATAGGGGTGTTGAAATTTTATCGCTCACGCGCATCTACCGCATGATTTTACGACAGCAGCCACAGCAACTAGCTATTTCATTATCGGCAGGCCATTATGCGTGAGCGGCGCATATATTGTCGCTGTTATACCCTGTAATTATGAAGACTGTCCGGCCGGCAAGGAAGCACCCTGATGTGCACTCATATATTCCAACTACTTTAAAGTCGACTACAGTAAGGCCTGCCTGTCACTCTCCACACATTCTATCATGATAACAAACGCAACGTGTGGAACATATATATCAAATAAAAAAAAAACTGATTCAAAGCAACGGTCGGCGCTGCTCGACTAGAAAACACTCTGAAGCACACGTAGAGCTGGCCAAACGGCTGGCCATTGTTCCATGAGTTCATATACACTTGGCTGCTGCAGCTGCAGCTAACGGCAGCATAACCAATAGTCGTTCATTGCCTTAACGTGGTAGCTGCTGACGCCAACGTCCACGTCGCGTCGTCACATTAGTAAATGTTTATTTAGTTTGCCCTTTAACTATTTGGGCAGCGCTGTTGTTCGCTTGCGGCCTTTTCTTTGGAGATGCACCTTGATTAAATTCCTGGAATGGAAAAGTAGAAGAAGACGAAGCAGCAGCAGCAGCAGCAGCAGCAGCAGATCCAAGCAGATCCAAGCAGACCAAACAAGCGTCCAAGCCGACAAACAGACGGACAACAACAACTACCAATAAACATTGTCGGCAGTCTGTTGGCGCTGTAGCTGCTGCTGCTGTTGCTGCTGCTGCTGCTGCTGTTATGGCTCGAACAACGTCGCTCTGAATGAAGCTCCAAAGACCAGCATCAAAAGCCAAAAAAAATGAGTAGAAAAAAACTCTGCTTCTTGCAGACACTGGCCATTAATGATGTAGCAGAAAATGTTTTTCAGCCTGCAGCAGCAGCAGCAGCAGCAGCACTCGATAGCAACAAGAAAATGTAACCTGTGCAGTGCTGCGCCTGCTGTTGCCGCAGCAACTGTTGCAACTGCAAAATGAATTCGGAAACATGTTTGAATTTAATAAAAAACAAAAAAAAAATTCCTAAAGACTTTAACTTAAAGACCTCAACCGCATTCGATTGGGCCCAAAACTAAAACACAAAAGCAACAACTTCATTTAAAGCTGCATTTTTGGGCAACAGCTTTCAGGCTACGCGTGTGTAAGCCACTGCCGTGCAGGCATATTGCCGGCATTGTTAGGGTATATAAAGTGCTTTTAACTGCGCCAAGCCCGCAACTTAACTAACAGAGGCGACGCAGACCTCACGATGTTCACAATCTCCTTAGCTTGGTTATTTCATGCAGCAGCCACGGCTGAGTAACCCAACAGCAACAGCAACAGCAGCAGCAACAGCTACAGCTACAGCTACAGCAACAGCAACATTAACGACAACAACAACGTCTCTTCTTATCGCATATATTGAAAACTGCTTTAAACTAAAAGCCAAGCGCTGTAATCATATTTCACTCTGCCTGCCGCGCTTTCTTTGTTGTTGTTGCTGCTGTCGAGGGTATTGCCACGTTTTACTGTGGCTGTGCCTGTGGCTGCTGCTGTCGTTGGTGTTGTTGTTGTTGTTGTTGTAGTTCTTATACCCGAAAAAAAAAACAAACCTCAGCCAAGCCGCAACAGGTAATTGATGCCGTTTTGAGCTCTGCAAGAACTTTTAATCAATTTTTCAGATTCGCTTTTGCTGCTGATTTTCTTTGGTAACAAAATCATCATCGTCTTACTGTGGTTGTTGCTGTTGCTGTTGCTGCTGCTGCTGCTGCTGCTGCTGCAGCAAGGTGTTGCCCAACTGACCACTAACAGCCAAAAGCGGCAAGCCAAGCAAGCCTGCACAGATTTATGGCAGAACCACAGTGGTTAGTGGCCAGCTGTAACTGTCTCAGCCAGAATGAAATTGCAGGTTGCAGCATCAGAAAAATATTGTTAACATGCTGTACGCAATCGACTGGCCAGCCAGCCAGCCAGCCAGCCAGCCAGCCAGCCAAGCAGCCAGCCGCAGCTATATCTTTTCAACTGTTTCGCTTTGTGTCGGTAACACGTAATTGCATAAAGCCATTAGTAAGACAGACGCAGGCCGAAACAAATCTAATGCAAGCCAGTTTCGCTGCAAGCCTCTATGGACGTGCTCGAAGCTGCAAGCGATAGAATGACTATCAGCTATCAGCTGTCAACTATCAATGCAACCGATAAGTGAACTATATTTATCGATAAGTATCGAGTTTGCTGCGCTGCCTCTGGATAAACTTTTGCATTTTTTAAGTTTATCAATGATCAATTGAAATTGTAATTTAAATTAAATAATTCTATCAAATAATTTTATCAAATTTATTATTATTATTTATTATTTAAAGTTTTTTTTTTTAATTTTTTTATATTAAGATTAAATATTTTTTAGACTGGAAATTGATAATTTTTCTATATTTTGATTAACATAACATTGAATATGGTATAAAATATTTCTTTAATAAATTTTATTAATAATTTTGAAATAATATTTGAAGCAATCCAACTTCAATTATATGCAGAGAATGTCGCGAGAGAAGAGATATAAATATACGTATATGACATAGATATGGCGATTCCGATTGCTGTCAGGTTTGATTTGTAAGCTTTTGGCTTCAATCTGAACTAACTGTAAGTTATGGACAGAGACTTCAAAGAACTTTGGGAAAACGACTACCCGAGCTACCCAAGATTCGATCGCACAACTAAAATTTGATATTGACTTTAAGCCATCTCATTGATGGGGCACACCACTCACTGTTGCCATTGCAATTCCAGGGTATATAGCGCAATTTCCACTCTGTGGCTAACTACGTAGATCCAACTCTGGCGGAATTATTGCTGTTTAAAGCATGAAGCCGCGGCTTAGAGCTTGTTACCTTCGCTCAGCTATTCGTACATAATTACAGAAATTACAGAAATTGTGTGAAGGGCAGCACGAAGAGCCGTAAGGTACTCAGAACTTTAGCAAGCGAGAGCGTTTGAGGCTTAGACTGAAGGATACGCTGTACGCAGGCAGTGAAATAACGAAAGAGAGAAAGAGAGAGAGAGAGAGACGAGTAGAGAATAAGAGGGAATACTAGAGCATATTTTCTCTACGATGCATAATCTCTTCACTCTTAGTGGTATATACCTGCTTGGACTGTTACGATCTGCAGAGGGAATCTCTAGCATTATACTATATTAGCATTAGAGTCGACTTTAGCATGCTCGCGTGTTCAAATATGTCAGACTGCTAAGATATTTATGCATTTCTAGCATACAAACAGTTGGCCACCATGTAATCAAGTTGGGTTCCCACTCCAGCTGGGCTTATGTAATGCATTTGGTTGCTTTAAATCACATTTAATTTGCTGTTGTAAGTGTCTAGTCGTTGTTGTTGCTGCTGTTGCTGCCGCTGCTGTTGCTGCCGCTGCTGTTGCTGCCGCTGCTGTTTGCTGACTGGCAGCGTGAGCAATTAAGTGCATGCAAAGTTCATTGAGAGGAGCAGCAGCTGTTTGGCCTTTTGTTGTTGCTGACTGATGATGGTATTTTCATTGCTCATTTTCTGCTGAGCTCTGATAAATGCATACTTTCTTATAGATATACAAACATACATACATAGTTACATACGCTGCGGCCCATAGCATGGCATACATATTTTATATACATATATATGTATATAGTATGTATGTATGTAGGTTAGAGTTAGGTGCCCCTCCCACAGGGGGAAGCGGTGCAGCTGCCTACCAACACTCACACACACACGCACACGCACACACACACATGTGCATTTAATTGCCAGTTATGGCAGCCATTTGACTGTTTTTCCTTTTGCCGATTTTCCCTGCAGTTATTGTTATTGCCATTGTGTTGCTTGTTGCTGTTATAAATTTTGTGCTCGACGTTATAAATTGTTTTTACTGTAAGCATTTAAAAGGCCTATGCAGCAAAGTTAGCAAAAGCGCCAGACCGGCAGTCCAGGCAGTTCAGGCAGTCATTCAGGCAGTCATTCAGGCAGTCATTCAGGCAGGCAGACAGCAGCGGCAGCAACAGCAACAGCAACAGCAGCAGCAGCAGCAACAACATAAGCTCCAATGCGAAATGCTATAAAAAAAACTGTTGCTGCTTCTTTCAGCTGGTTTATTGTGGATGCTGAAGTCTTGTTTTCGTTATACCCAATATACCCTGTATCTATATAGAGTGTGATGTCTATTTAGCTATGCTAAAATCTCTATATTTAATTAAATATTTTTACTTTTTTTATAGTTCTACAAACATTTTATTCATATTCAAACATGTTCTTCAGTCATTAAGACTTAGCCAACAGCAATTCGGTTATAATTGTTTAAAGGGTATTGCAAAGTCGACACGTTGGCTTTTTGTCACTGTTAGGTTTTCATAGGTCGTTAACATTTTCTCAGCGCTTATCCAAAAGGCAATATGCAAAGCACCGTTAAGTGTATTTTAATTACGCCAAGTGAACAGCAACAGCAACAGCAACAGCAACAGCGGCAGCGGCAGCAACAGCAGCAACAACAACACTGTGGGAAAGCAGAGTCATAAAATAAAATTTAAAAAGCAAAAAAAAAAAAAAAATTGAAATTCGTGTAAAATACAACGCGAAGCTAAAGAGCTAACATAATAAAGCAAATAGCAATTAAAGAATTATAATTATATAAACAATTAATATTAAAGGCAGATAAATCAAGAGTGGAAAGCGCTCTCGACTCTATGGCATGCCCGGCTGGCCTCGTCTGTGACAGCAATCCGAATGGTTAAACACACTCGACTGCATATGTACATTGTGACTTTTAATTAATTGACCAAAGATTCCCTAATTGCGCAACTAATTCAAGAACTATAATTGAAAGCGCGCTTGTTTGCTGCCGCAAGAGACCACAGAATAATCAAGTTGCCGTGCCACTTTCATATGCGCGTAAATATCAATTAAAAATGTTGGAAAATATATAAAAAAAAAAAAAAAAAAAAAACTATCTACATGTGTTTGGAATCGTTTCAGTTGTTGTTGCTGTGTCACAGTCTGCAATTAAAAGTGGGTCACATGGCAGACAGAAACACAGAGAGAGAGAGAGAGAGAGAGAGATAGAGATAGAGATAGAACAAGAGCTAGTGTGGTGTCGAGTAGAGTAGAAGTTAAGTGAGAGAGAGAGAGAGAGGTTGCTGGCTCGGCTGCCTCAGCCGACCTGACCTTAGGGCCCAACCTTTCTCCGACTTCGAGTCCGCTGAGCTGCAATTTGAAGCTAGCTTTTCCAGCTCATTTATAGAAATTCAATTAAATATTAAGTGCCGATTTCGATATATGCACTGTGGAGTAGTTAGTAGACATATAAACATTCACTGCAACAATTCATAAAGATATTCAGCCAGGCAATGAGATAAATATGACTAACATACAGCGGTGTTCATAAAAATAGTAGTGATGCGTTGCTATAGAGCATGAGCCAAAATTTAGAATGGACTGCATAGAAAAAGGCCAAGAACTTAGTTCATGAAGTTAAACCAATGTTAAACAGCTTCATTTCATTGTAGTACATTCATGAACTGCTAAATTTTGTCAGTTTTTCTTCCTCAAGCCCCATAGGTGCACTATCAGTTCGCAAGTTTCTAACAAAATTACATTTAAATTTATCAAAAATATCTTAATGTATGCTAATATATGCTTCAAATTGTTTTCATTAAAGTTTGTCGTCCCAGTTGCACTACTATTTCCATGAACAACGCTGCATGTAGGTTGTCCAGATGCCGCGTCTTCTCTCATAAGAATTCACACACGACCCCGAAGAAAACGTTTCATACGAGTGTTACCTTGCCTCACTCCTTTTATCTTTTAGATAATTTATGTTTTTTTTTTTTTTTGTTTTTGTCTATTGTACTTGCTGCCGCCTGTAAATGACAAAGAATTTCGAGTTGCGCTTTGTTTGTGTTTGCTTGATTACGCGCGAGTTTTTGGGAGCCTCTTTCGGCTAGCGCCAGCCAGCCAGCCAGCCAGCATCATGGAAAGTTTTTCCGAGCTTTGTGTTATCAGTAAGAGATTTGACTTTTATCTAATTATAAAAAAAAAAAAAAAAAACATGTTACACCCCGTAGCGCATATGACTACAGTTGCCACAATTGCAACAGCAAACAGCATTTAATCGGGACTGCACAATTAGAAGATACCCGGCCACGCTTTCTTTTGGGTATCAAAATACTTGAGGCACTTAATTGAATCTTTTTGAATGCTTGGCAAATCTTAAAGAAAAATATGCATGTATAAGCTTTTAATTGCAACTGAAACGGCTGAGTGAACAAACTGTAAGGCGTAAGACAAAACAAACTCTGTGTAGTTTAGGTATTTGAGCTGCTTTCGAAACATCTTTTCGCTAGCTGCATTACAAGCAGATTCATTAGAGATATAACGCAATTAATTTCAGGTTGGCATTTGCTTTCAACAGCTTAGCTTTGATTTTGATGATTTGATTTTGATTTTCGGGGCCATAAAACTGGTCCCTTTGACTAACAAACAATTACGAAGCAAACAGCGCGCACAACTTGTGCATAATTCATCCTCAATTCCCAAATACGAATCGAGGCACAACTGTCCTTCATACCTTTTCGAAAATCTACCTTTTTTTTCCCAACACTTGCGCGCCATCATTGTCGACAATTTGCCGCCCTTTTTTCTTTTTTTTTTTTTTTGATTAATGAACTTGTTTGTTTAAAGGCTTTGTAGCTGGCTTTAAGGTCGGTCAAGTCTGCAGTGGACGGGTAAATAACTTTCAATTGAGCTTACAGCCCGAGCATCGTTTCAATCAGCGGTCCGCCGCCCCTCGCCCAATCCATGGTCATATCTCTCGTTACACCAAGGTTATTGCGATCAAAGGGCGAAATTACAACGAATCTTCATTGCTTGCATAAATCAAGTTCGCCAATCAGCCGCACTCAGAGAGCAGAGTCGAAGTCAAATTGGATATCGACTCATATGAAATTGAACTTAATTTTCTCCAGTTCGTATCGTCGTATCGTCGTATCGTTGCTCGTATCGCTCTATCCATATTCCAGCTTGTCGAATCTCTCAACAACAACAAAAAAAAAAAAAAACAAAAAAAAAACAACGAAAAAATGCCCATAAAAGGAGCCAAGCGGGGGCAACAGCTACCAACTCGAAGGTTGTCCAGTTGCCCAGTTAAAATTGTTGCTGTTGCTGTTGTTGTTGTTGTTGTTGTTGTTGGCAACAACACGGCTGCTGCTGCTGCTGCTGCAAGCACAAGCACAAGCACAGCATTGTTGCATGTGCATTTCCAATTCGAATTGTTTTTTTCATAATCATTTTGGACTTGTTTGCCGCACAGGTGAAAACCCCAAAAACAAGCAGCCTCGCACACACACACACACACACACACACACACACACACACACACACACACACACACACACACAAACAGAGAGTAACTGTTGCATAACTGTTGCCAATTGTATAAGGGATTGAATATTTTGCTACCTTTACTGTCGCAACGTAATTGCATTTCATTTCACATCTCTGAAGTTGACAAACAATTGTGCTTAACTTTACCGTTATGCCTGCTCACAACATTTTGACAAGTCACCAGAGCACTACAAATTTATACATATGTATGTATGTATGTATGTACGTATGTACATGTATGTATGTACATGTATGTATGTATGTATCTATGTTTGTATGTATGTTTGTATGTATGTACATATGTATGTATGTTTGTATGTATGTACATATGTATGTATGTATGTACATGTATGTATGTTTGTATGTATGTACATATGTATGTATGTATGTACATGTATGTATGTATGTATGTATAGATATGTATGTATAGATATGTATTTTATGTATGTATGTATGTACATGTATGTATGTATGTATAGATATGTATAGATATGTATGTATGTATGTATGTATGTATGTATAGATATGTATTGTATGTATGCATGTATGTATGTATGTACATATGTATGTACATATGTATGTATGTATGTATGTATGTATGTATGTATGTATGTATGTACATATGTATGTACACATGTACGTGTGTATGTATGTAGGTATGTATGTATGTATGTATGTATGCAATTATGTATGTATGTATGTATGTATGTTTGTATGTATATACATATGTATGTATGCATGTATGTTTGTATGTAAATGTATGTATGTATGTATGTATAGATATGTATAGATATGTATGTATGTATGTATGTATAGATATGTATGTATGTATGTATAGATATGTATGTATGTATGTATGTATATATGTATGTACATATGTACGTATGTATGTATGTATGTATGTATGTACATATGTATGTACATATGTACGTGTGTATGTATGTAGGTATGCATGTATGTATGCATGTATGCATGTATGTATGTATGTAAATGTATGTATGTATGTATGTATGTATGTATAGATATGTATGTATGTATGTATAGATATGTATGTATGTATGTATGTATAGATATGTATGTACATTCTGCCAGCATGAACTTCTACCGAGCACAATATCATTTGTACTAAATTCAATTATTTACGTACGAACTTTATCAATTAGTTTCTCTTTTATATTAAATACATAACTATAATTAAATTTTTATTGCTTCACTAAATTTTTGTACTAAAAGAAAAAAAAATACATACGAGGTCTGTTCAAAATTAAAATTAAAATTAAATAAAAGCATAAGAGAACGTATTTGCTAATAGTTTACGCCCTGAATAAATCATATATAATCAAAATATAATAATTAAAAAATAGCTAAAATAATTAAAAAAAAAAAAGATAAAAGTAAATAAAAATAATAAAAATAATTAACAAAAATTAAATTAAATTATGACAGCCATGGCAACTCCAGACATTCTCCTTCATTTCGCTTCGACCTGAAGTCAGGTGTCGCTGAGACCTTCACAACGTTTCAATAGTAATGTATATGTATATATGTATGCAATCTTAGCTGTATGTGTACAAATGTGCACAATCACTTTACACGCTGATAAGATATAAGACTGAAAATCCACCTGCAGTTGCCAAGCGCAAACTACAATTTACAATAAAGATTCAAGCTTTCCTGGGCAGATTTTAAAAATATACTTTTTATATTTTGTTTTGATAATGACGCATTAATTGGCATCGTTACGAATAACATTCGAATAAAATGCTCTTACTGCCTCTGCGCCTTGCAGATTTTGAATAACACTCTCAGGCAAATCTTGAGACACTCAAATGCAGTTTGACTTTTGAGTACGCCGGTCCGCCCCGGCCCGCCCCATCCCTTCACTTCCCACCTGCCTCAGCGCGACAGCACCTGCCACTTGATATGTCTGCAGTGTGCGCACATCTTGGAATTTATTTACTTTGCAGTTGCATGGCACACTCCATGTGTCATTTTTATCGCACCGTTGCCGTTCCAAGTGTGCCAGCATAAAATTGCCAACTGCACTCACTCCTCGTCCAGACGACGTCATTCTCGCTATTGGCATCGCAGCATCCTCGCTGTCCTCGCTGCTTTCATATGACTCAGAATCACTTTGCCAAGCGATTCGAGTCGATTGTGTGGACTCATTACTATAGAGTCTATGGCTATTACCTGGGCACACACAGCTCGCACAGTGTGCGTGTGTGTGTGCGTGTGCGTGTGCGTGTGTGTGTGACTCTCATAGCCATCGAACGGACTAACAAACAGCAATCGTTTAGCCAACTGAGCCAAATCTTTTATGGTTCCAGCAGTATTATTATTTATAATTGCTTATATCGATCAACCAACCATCGATAGTTGAGTGTTTTTTTTTTTTAAATTTAAGCAGAATTATATATTAATTTATAATATTTTAAATAAGTTTATATATTCAACATAAATATCTAGTTCTGCCATTACAAAATTTATAATAAACAATTTTCAGTTAAACTTTAAATATTTCAATATTTAATTTATTAAATTAATATTTTTTATACTATTTAATTGATTATATTTTGATTGAGTTGCAATTAAACTTCAATTTAAGTTAAATTAATTCAATTTTTATTTAATGCACATTTGCCGCCTGTCATATTAGCCGCAGCAATTTATTTTCTTGCGCCATTTTTGAAAATGAAAATGAAAATGAGAAAAAAAAAAACAGATTTCCATACGTTTTATATAACCAGCTAGTTAGCGGGTTAACAGCGCTGGGCTAACCTACTTAGAAATGAGATTTCTTTCTGTTTATGAACTTTTTCTGTTGCTGTTGCTGTTGCTGCTGCTGCTGCTGTTGCTGCTGCTGCTGCTGTTGTTGTTGTTGCATTTAAAAACCACAAAAGGAAAACTTTAACATATGCAAATGCGTTTCCCAGCACAGATTGTATTCGAGTTGGGAAATTAAACAAAAACTGAATACGATATGCGACCCGCTCAACACGTTTTCGACATAAATTTCAAGAAATTTCTTAACATTTATGAATAAACATATATCAAATCTGCAGTCATTTTCTAATCATCATTGACTATCAGCACAGTCGTTATTTTTTTTTTTTTTTTGGAAAATTTGTGAAAAACTTAAAAACAACATTCAAAATAAAAGAAGAAAATTAAAGTCCATTTGCACTTTCTGTATTTCTTATTGAATATATGCAGAGCCGGTTAAAAACTATTTGCAACAATATTGAAGTGCTGATAGCTTACGGCCTCTCTCTCTCTCTCTCGCTCTCTCTCGCTCTCTCTCGCTCTTTCTGTCGCTCCATCAGCTTTGGCTGCGCACATGCAACACCTGAACAACACCTCTGCGGGCCCAGCGCTCCGCACCAAAGCGCCGCTATGTGAAAAAGCATAAATAGTTTTTTTTTTCTCTCTTTCTCTTTTCTCTGTTTTCATTTTTTTGTTTTTTTTTTTCAAATGTAACTGCTCTCTTCTTTGTTGTAGCAACATGTTGGCTGCTTGTTGCTGTTGCTGTTGCTGTTGTAATTTTTCGCATAAATTTACATTAATTTATGCAATTGCATTGTTTTTGTTGTTGCTGCTGCTGCTGCTGCTGCTGCTGCTGCTGCTGCCGCTGCCGCTGCTGCGGTTGCTGCTTGCTAGCCTTTTTTTTTATCGCATTTTTATTGTCATTTGTGTTTTTATTGAACACTTTGTGACATTTTACGATTTTCAAAGTGAAAGGTACATATTTGTGAAATTGCTATGGAAAAGAAATGAAGTCCGAAAGTCCCAAAGAAAAACTTAAAAACACACGCCAATGGAGTCTGCTCGACTGCCAAATACCGCGCAATTCCATTCATTCACTTCACTTGGCTTGCCAGCCACATTTCCTTTAGCATATACTTTAAGAGTAATCTGGCTATGGAACTCTTTATACAACTCTATCAATCAACTGCAAAGATCGTACGCATTTGGTTCGCCTTGCCTCGTTCGCCTGACTTTGCCTATTGCCTATTGCATTTGGCTGGCTGGCTGGCTGGCTGGCTTGGCCGTTTAGCTGATTTTGGTTATATTTATGCAGCCATTTTGAACTGTGAACTGGTCTCTCGCTTCGGCCGCACATTGGGGAAAACTGTTCACGTCATTTTCGTGCTTAGCCAAAAAAAAAAAAAAAAAAAAAAAAAAAAACTATGAAAACAAACTCAACTCAACTCAACTAAAACTCAACGGAACTGCCGACTGACTGGGTTGATGCATTTCCACCGCATCAACTGTCACTCAGCGGCCGCATATGAAGGGCAACAACTATTTACAATGTACTTCCGTCATTTTGCAGTAATACAAACAAATATATATATTTATATATATATATATATATATGTATATAGTTATATATGCATTGTATATAAGCAATGGGCCGCACTCGGTGGCCAGCAGGCACAACTTCAGCCAAGCCGAAGGTGTTCTGCCTGCAATTACCAAGATTCCAACTCTCTTTTGTCAGCTATAATAACTTCAGATCAATCTTTACCTTCAACCAGCTCCACGACTACAAGTACTTTTAGTAGTTTAGTCTTTCAATTCCTTCTCTTGTTGACTTAACTGCTTGCTGCTTCACTTCAAAATTACAAATTTATGAGGCTGAGCTAATACGCCGACACAGTTTATCGCCAGCTGTTAGAATTCAACTTATTTCCCACTCAATGCTCTGAAGCCTTCAACATTTTCGCATGGCTCAACAGACAGCCCTATATAATATTCAATCAGAGTTGAGTAATATTCAGATTTTCCAGTTACACAAACTGACAAAATTAATTATATAATTATGACGGAATAGCTGAAAGGCATGCGAGACCATCTTCACCCTTTCAGCTAAGTTGATATATGTATGTGCAGATCTCATCACCTTTTAAAGTTCAATTGCATATATATATATATATATATATATATAGAGAGAGAGAGAGAGAGAGAGAGAGACATATATACGCATATATATCGTTGGGCATTTACAGCGACAGCTGGAGTCCGACTCCAACTTGCAAAAGATAAACACAAAATTACAAAAAATTGGCGCTTCGCCAGCGAAACGAAAAAAGAAAAACAAACCAAGAAGACAACATTTTTAAAATAGATGCGGCAAGCGGCATGCAACGGCTGCTGCTGCTGCCGCTGCTGCTGCTGCTGCTGCTGCTGCTCCTGTTGCGTTCAATTTGAATCTAAAATGTCATAAAGCAAATAAATATTTTTGTTCATAAAGCCAAACGGAAATTGGTTTTCAGCACAAACTGCGATTTCAATTTGCCATCATTTATTCCTTTGAGCAGGAACTCGATTAGTAGTTCTACGCACTACACTGCACCAACAACATGAGAAGTCTGGGCATCAATTTATACATATATACACATATATATATATATATATATATGTATATTAGCTTACCTCACTCTACAGTTGCTCTGCTCCAGTCCTACATAATAGCTGCAAAGAAATGTAGAGAAATTCATTAAGAAATCATATTTATATATATGTATATGTGTATGTACGTTTCTTAGGCTATTTGTCGCTTTCGCCTGGCAGTTGTTGTCTGCCATTTGAGCAGCGGGAAAATGCTTGCAGCGCGCACTGTATGTAGTCAACCTTGGGCCATCAATCAATAAAGAAAAAAAGTTAATTTTCAGCTCAGACCGCAATTGACTCGAACACGACAGCGGCAACCTTTGCACCTGGGCTCAAGCCACTGGAGAACGGAATGCAAATAAGGCTGGCTACCACTCGAGCCGCAACATAATGTTGCAAGTGCAAGTGCAAGTGCATGTGTGTGTGTGTGTGTGTGTGTGCACTAAGAAGGATATATCCGGCGCGCATTTGTGTTACCCCAAAAAAGGAACTAACCATAAAAAAATCTGCACATAAATTTAACTGAGCAGAGGCAGCCAGCAGCCAGCAGCCAGCAGCCAATAGCCAGCAGCTAGCAGCTAGCAGCTGGCTGCTGCGGCGATGCCAAACATACGCAAATGCAGTGCTCAAATTTATGGCCAAGCATTTCCAGGCAAACAGCAAACAGCGAACAGCCAACAGGCGTTCGCCGACTCCCACTGCCCAACCAGCTCTAAGCGCCTTCGACAGTGGCAAATAGATTGCAGCTACGCAGCTACGCTAAAGCTAAGGCAATCAATCTATCAGCATAAAAGTTCATAAATAAAAGACAAATAATAATAATTATTATTATTATTATTGCTTACCTTGTTATACATGTATATTTGTATATATCTGAGACATTCTAGCTGAGATATTGTGAGATTTTCCACTCTTTCTATATCTACCCATTCATGTTTCAGCTCATCTCTTAATTAGTTTTTTGTTTTCTTATAGATTTTCTAAATTGTTGAAATTGTTGTTTACGATTATATTTTTATTCGTGTCTGCATAACAACATTTACTCGCCGATGCGTTTTGTGGCCTGTGAAAATGTAGAAATTTCATTTGATAAAGCCAAAATGAGTCACGGCAAGTGCAGCCATAGCGCCGTGAATCACAACACAACACAGCTCGATCCTCGGTTAAGCCATGCGTCTGTCTGTTTGCCTAACTGTTTTCATGCTCATTTACTTTGGTGTAGAGTGTATATTGGTGCTTTGCTTTGTGCTTCTGATACTTGCAATTTCAAACATACATATACATACATACATACATATACATACATACATACATACATATACATACATACATACATACATACATACATACATATACATACATACATACATACATACATATACATACATACATACATACATGCATACATACATACATACATACATACATACATACGTACGTACGTACGTACGTACATACATACATACATACATACATGTACATACATACATACATACACGCGTACATACATACATACATACATACATACATACATATACATACATACATACATGCGTATATACATATATACATACATACATACATATGTATGCATACATACATACATACATACATGTACATACATACATATATACATGCGTACATACATACATACATACATACATACATACATATACATACATACATACATGCGTATATACATATATACATACATACATACATATGTATGTATACATACATACATACATACATACATACATACGTACATAGATACATACATACATACATACATACATATATTCACATCTCATCAAGCTCTGCGGGTAAAATATTGTCGAGCGCGTATGCTGCAGTCGGCTACAGCCGCTTGCAACTTTTTTACTTGTTTTTTTTTTAGTTCTCCCCTTAACCACAACAGTTTCAACTGAGAAACAAAAGTTTTGATATACGTTACATACATATATATATATATATATATATATATATATATGTCTATACACCTCTTTATATATGCCTAGTGAGTTACAACAGTCGAAACGATCGTTGTACATTGTGGCATGCGAGGTGTGTTCAGCAAGTGGCACGAGTTAACGAGTTTTTGTGTCCTACTTATTCGACTCTTGCAAGTGCTTCGAGGATGGCAATTGTATAAAGCGCGATACTTTCTGAACACACCTCGTATATACATAAACATATATCTATCATATCAAGTCTGCTGCTTGACTAATAATTATTGCAAGTAACTGTTGTTGTTGTTGTTGTTTATTTACTTTTGATAGTCGCAGCGTTGCGCATACGCCGCATTGTGCACTGCGCTGCGCTTCGCTTCGCTTCGTTGCAATTGCAATCAATTTGCTATTGCTTTTGCTTTTGCTTTTGCTTTTGCTTTTGCTTTTGCTGTTGCTATTGCTGTTGCTGTTGCTGCCACTTTAATTGCTCACAAATTCTGGTTACATATGTCTGTATGTATGTCTGTATGTATGTGTGTCTGAGGCATGTGAACCATGTTGCCGCAGTGGCAAGCATATCCAAGTTCAACTTATGTTTATTGCTGTCACTCGTTCGCAGCCTGCGCTCCCGCATTGCGGCTTAATAACTTCAAGTTTCACAGCCATCTCACAGTCAATTTGGTCAATTCTGCACAAATCAAGCAGAAACTGCGAACGTTGCCCGTTTGCTTGACTTAAGCTGTTAGTTTGGCTGCCAGTTTATCAAAAGAGAATTAGACTCAACTGAGTGAAAAGATAACAAAGAAAAAAAAAAAAAAATAAAACAAAAGGTGAAGCAAGTTGCTCGCACTAATAGATAAAAGAAGAAACAAAAAACCCTATAATAGCTGATACATTTACTAATGTGATTTAAATATGTCTCTTATCAAGGCAGCCATCGAGCTGTTCAGGGCAGCTCAACCTGCACACTTGTCCGCCCAGGTGAGCAGACGTCTGTCTCGGTCACAAATCAATCTAGCTTTCCTAACCCTTTCAGCTGGAATGAGCAAAGCTTTTGGCCCAGTTCTGAAATGAGTAAATAATTTTAGGCAAATAACTTTCACATAAATTCAATTATTACTAATTAGATTCACATGCGAGTTTTCCACAATAATTCCATCAATTTACTGCTGCTCACTGCCATTGTCAGTAATTAGTTGCATTTAATGGCAGCTGATGGCTTCATTAGTTGCTAAGTTATTGAAATTTAAAGACTTTTGATTAACAATTGCCTAAACGCTCTGTTTGTCTTCCCCAAACACTCATCACGATAATTGGTAAACACTCGAAAGGTTTACGAACCTCACCAAAGCAAAGCTAAGAAGAAGCTGAAAAACATCTTCAAACGCTGTAACAAAAAAAAAAGAAAAGAAAAAATTGTATAATTATTTTGTTGTGTTGTTGTTTTGTTGTTGTTTTGTTGTTGCTTTTGAAAGCTGTACGAAATGCGAAAAGTGCTCAAGAAGTCATTTACTTTGCTGCTGCCGCCGCATATGCCATTTGCAGAGTATCGAAGCAAATTGCGATGAGAAATCGTCGAGTTTGACAAGGTTCAAATGAATTTCGAGTCACAACTAAATAGGGTTAATCAGCTCCCATCAAACGCTGCTACATAATCATGTTATATACACGTATTAGTGACTTACACACACACACGCACACACACGCACACGCACACTCTAGGTTTATGCATACCAACAATTGTTTGGCTCACAGGTATTCTTTTCGCTCGGCTACTCACTGGCCATAGCGAATTGCTTTTCAAATGCAATAAAGCGTGATTTACCTCGAAGCTGAAGCGTGGCGAGCAGCGCAAAGCGAACAGCAGCATGAAAGAGACTTGGCCAACTAGCAGATACCCTATATTCGCATATAGAAACTTATCAAGATATTCAGCTAGAGTAAAGCCGATTAAAAACTATATTCATTTATGCTCTTGTTACTCATTTTTTTACAGGGTATCTATTGCTGCACCAGAATGCAGGCTAGCTGTAGTCGATGAGGTCAACCAGACGTTGCGACAATATCAAATTTCATATCTCCATAATAAGCAATGTGTAAAGCTAAACTGAATCTTGAATCTTGAATCTTGAATCGAGAATCGAGAATCGATTCAGACACGCTTCAGTTGAATGGACTGAGCACGGCGTGTGTGAGTGCGCAAATACTATACTCGCATGTGCGGCTGAAGCCCATTGATGCGGCGACAAGATGCAGCTTGTAGCTTGTAGCTACAACAGCTGCAGATACAGATACTATTTACCGTGCTCTGCCTCGTCGCCTCGTCGCCTTGTCGCCTCCCTCTCGCTCTTCTTATCGACTTGCTGCTTATCACAATGAGGAAGAAAAAAAAGAAAGAAAACAAACAAACAAATAAATAAATAAAAAATGAGAATCTGAAAATGAAAATGAAACAGAAACAGAAACAGAAACAGACGTAGAAGTAGTAGAAGAAGACACAGGCACAGGGACAAGCGAAACATGCACAAAGTACGCCGCTTATCAGGCTTATCAGGCGTACATGATAAATGGAATTGAACACATTTTGGTTGTAATTTATTCTTTTTACCCATTAAAAGTGTTTAAAGCTGGGTATGCTGCGTGCTGTTGCGACAGCGCCTCCACGACTAATACTCATTTGTGGGCACACGATATCGAACGTAAAGTATCGATCATATACGCATGAGTAGTATCAAAAGAAATGAAAATCGTACTCATAAAAATATCGAATGTTGAGTATCGAGTATCGAGAAATATCGGCATCAATAACGAACATACTTGTACTAAAAGTATTTCAATCATCTTTGCATATGCTTGTTCCCTAAGTCATATCAGTCAGTCAATGCAATCTAATGAGTATAGTATAAATATATATATATATATATGTATATATATTCCTGATCAGAATCAATAGTCGCGTTGCGCTGCTCATCTAGCTGGCAACTTGCCGCAGGCATTCAATTCAACCATTCATTAGAGTATTTAGTCTTCGGCATGTCTAAGCATCATCAGCTTTGTGCTACTCTGCCCTTTCTGCAGTCAACTGCATTGCGTAAAGAAAAATATTGTATACTTTACAAGCAGACAAACAACAGACAATTGCAACAGCCGCAACGTCAGCAAATCTGAAATTAACTAGATAAGATCGCGTGGCATTAACCACAGCCACAGTCACAGCCAGAGCCACAGTCACAGCCAGAGTCACAGTCACAGCCAGAGTCACAGTCACAGCCAGAGTCACAGCCACAGTCACAGTCACAGCCAGAGCCACAGTCACAGCCAGAGTCACAGTCACAGCCAGAGTCACAGTCACAGCCAGAGTCACAGTCACAGCCAGAGTCACAGTCACAGCCAGAGTCACAGCCACAGCCACAGCCACAGCCACAGTCACAGTCACAGCCAGAGTCACAGTCACAGCCACAGTCACAGCCACAGTCACAGCCACAGTCACAGCCAGAGTCACAGTCACAGTCACACCCACAGCCACAGTCAGAGTCACAGTCACAGCCAGAGCCACAGTCACAGTCACAGTCACAGCCACAGCCACAGTTACAGTCACAGCCACAGTCACAGCCAGAGCCACAGTCACAGCCAGAGCCACAGTCACAGCCAGAGTCACAGTCACAGTCACAGCCACAGCCAGAGTCACAGTCACAGCACCCAACTAGGCCATGACAGTCCATTGAGGGATAGAGTATCGAATATGTTAACCTCTATTTAAAAGCACGCACTCATAGCTTGCTCACCAAACCTAAGCAAACACTGCTCGGAAATTGGGTAATGCTGTGCAGGCTGTTGCTGTTGCAAGTGGGCGACTGGGCAATGCCCTGTAAAGAGTCTATATCAAATTATATAAATATATATTCAAGCCGTCTTTATCTCATCAATCGCATATATAAAATATATATATATATATATATATACATACATATAGAGTCGCATTGTCTTGATAATATTGAATTTGAATTGTATCTTTAGCGATTGGACAGCACGCGGACATTAATTGATATGAATAAGTGCGATGATAAGAGAGTTGATTTGACATTTGATTTGTGTGTTCGTACATATGCCGACGATAAAAAGATAAAATGTCCAATCAGAGTCCTGCCCGTAACTGGATTCACAATCGAGAGCTGAGACTTACAGTAAGTGGTGGACATACTTATGCTGAAATGGCTCAGCACGTTTGACTATGGCAAATTGAAATGCAATTAAATGCGGGCTGAAAATTGCATTGAAATCCGCAACTGCAGCGGGACATGATTCAATCAAATGGCAAACAACAATTGTTAAGAGCAAAAACAAACCAGCCAAACGAAACGAAACGAAACGAAATGAAATCAAATCAAATCAAATGAAACGAAATGAAACGAAACGAGCATGAACATGACAGATAATATGATATAGTGTGCATATCAATGAAGTACGTGTGTGTGTGTTGTTGTTGTTGTTTTTGTTGCACTGTTGCAGTGTTGCATAATGCGCGCTGAGAAAGCGAAAAATAATGAATCAACAGCGCAGATCGGAAAAGGCGAATGAGCCACAGACAGAGCCCGAGGCAGAGACAGCGGCAGAGGCAGAGGCAGAGGCAGAGACAGCGACAGGTGAAAGTGTTATTCACCCTAAAAAGAACAATTAGCCATGAAGTTGCGACAGGTAAAGGCCCTACATATAAGCCAAAAATATTTATGAGTTTACGATATCAATTGAGTGTTAGATAAGCATTGCCACAGCCGCCCACATTACAGCTAATTATCATTTCTAAACTTAAATATCAGTTATAATTTTGTGAGAAAGTTCAAGTTTATGAGAACTTTTCAATAATAATATGTATGTATATAGAGATGTTTTCATTAAAATAGTAGTGGTAGTAGCACAGCTGGGGTCATCAAAATAGTAGTGCGAAATGTTGGACATGCACATTCATATAAATAGTTTAAGTACCCATTTCAAATTGTTTTTAAAATATGTTTATCACAAAATGTTGCAGTCCAACACTTCAGCCGCACTACTATTTTTATGAACACAGCTGTATGAGTATAGGCATATACATATGTATGTATGTATGTATGTATGTATATGTTGCATTATGAACGTATTTTGATCACTGTACGCGTCTGTCGCATCATGAACATAGTTTGACCACTGTGCTGTTTGGTATATTGTATGGTATATTGTAGAATATGACTGGCGCCAAAGTACCGTACGAGTGAGGCGACGTTCCAGCTGGCGTGTGCAAAGAAGCACAGATCGATGCGTGATCGGGAAAGTCAAGTGCGAGTCAGTCGAGTTCAGACAATTACGCGCGCGCCGGTTGGAATTCGCTTCACTCCCAAAGTTTGTGTGCCAACATGACAGACCAGCCACAAGAAATTAACGACTCTGCGACATATACATACATATATATACTATCCAATTTCTGATATATGCATCTCTGTAAGACATATACATATATACATATATACTATCCAATATCTGATATATCTCTATAAGAGTCCCATAGCTAGATGTTTCTCTTCACTGTCCACCCACCGCCAACCGGTCAATGCCAATTAACCCTTCTATTAATTCCATTATGCGTGTGGGCGTGTGTGTGTGTGTGCGTCTGTGTGTGTGTGCGTGTGTGTCTCTGTGTGTGTGCGTGTATATTTCTCTGATTGGTAGGCATTTGAAGTGGCTTATTTTCACACAATGATGTGCTCAATGGCAATTGAGTACGCACTATACAAATGCCAGTCAAAGGCTCCGAGCTCCGAGCTCCGAGCTCTGAGCTCCAACGAGAAGTCATGTATACAAAATGGCCAAAAAGAAGGTCGAGCGGCAGGTGGCAGGTGGGCTGCAGACATGTGTCATAGGTGGCAGACACATGCAGCACGCAGATTGACAGACGCACCCCTCGCCAGCAAGCTCGCAGGGAGGCGTGGCGCAGATGCGACAACAAACAAACTGTTTGTCAAAATGAAATGAAACAAGACCATAGCGAGGCAACAGCAACAGCAACAGCAACAGCCACAGCAACAGCAGGCGAGCGCATGGAGAATGGAGAATGGAGCATGGAGCATGGTGCATGGGAGCAAAGGAGCCACACAACAGCCCTACATATCCAAGTCAGTGGCCAAAACAGATGTTGTCTGTCTGTGAGCCGCTTACCCTCACCCTCGCCCTCGCCCTCGCCCTCGCCCTTGCCCTTGCCCTTGCCCTTACCCTTGCCGCAGCCACATGGCATCATCCTACCAACTGTGTCTCTGGCAACTCAAATGTAATTGAAGATGAAACAGTTGAGCCAGTAAATTGTGTGCTAGTAACAAAACACAACGACAACAACAACGACAACAACAACGACAACAACAACGACAACAACAACATCGAGCAGCAGCAACAATAACCGTAAAAGCAAAGCCACGGGGCCACTAGACGACGAACGATACATGCAACAGCATATGCCCTGTTATTTCATGCAAAATATTAATCAAAATTATTTTTAAAAAAATATTTATATTTAATAAAAATAATTGGAAAAAGGTTAATTTAAATCAAATTAGTTTCAATCAAAATAATTTCAATAAAAATAATTTTAATAAAATTAAAGTTCAATTTAATAAGAAAAAAAAAACAATAATTATTATATGTGACATTCTCTTTCTCACTCTCCCTCTCTCTCTCTCTCACACACACACACACTCTCTCTCTCTCTCTCTCTCTCTCGCTTATTCTCTTTCATTTGGCGTTACTTGCAAAAGTTATAAAGCCTTCCAATAGAGCGACTACTTCTGCCGCAGGTGACTAAATATACGTATAGCGCTGCGTTCATAGAAATAGTAGTGCTACTGAAGCGCTGCACAGCAAAACTTTATGATAAACATAATATTTTGCAAACAATTTGAAGCGAGTATTAAGATTAACAAATATATTTATACATGTATATGTTTTTTTCTTCATTGTTATCAAAATATAATGTTTATTTCAGTCCCATTACTATTTTTATGAGCACAGCTGTATGATTATATGTATGTATGTACGTACGTATGTATGTATGTATGTATGTATGTACGTATGTATGTATGTATTCATGTATGTCTGTATGTATGCATGTATGTATGTATGTAAGTATGTATATATGTACATGTATGTATGTACGTATGTATGTATGTATGTATGTACATGTATGTATGTATGTATGTATGTATGTATGTATGTATGTACGCATGTATGTAAGTATGTATGTATGTATGTATGTATGTACATGTATGTATGTATGTATGTATGTATGTACGCATGTATGTATGTATGTACGTATGTATGTATGTATGTATGTACGTACGTATGTATGTATTCATGTATGTACGTATGTATGTATGTATGTATACATATATGTATGTATGTATAGATATGTATGTATGTATGTATAGATATGTATGTATGTATGTATGCATGCATGTATATCCGATCAGTATGAATAGGCGAGCCATCAATATAAACAACTGGACTAACTTTCTGCATCTATTGCTAATGTCCACACTTGACTCAATGATTGCTCACGTTACAAGCTTTGAAATTGCGTACGATTATACATCTATATATATCATCATCATATACTATATACATATATACATATGTATATAATATATTTCTTTTAGATGGAATTACTCATTCATTTGTTGTCCATTCGGAATTGAAACGCAGCTGTGATTACACATTTGCAGCTGTGCCACCTGCTTGAGTCTGTCCGCCTGTTATGCACCGTATCATGTTGACTATGCAGTCTATATGGATGTGTGGCATAAGAATTGCGAGTGCAACTGCAGCAATTGCTGGGGCTGAGCCAAGAGACAGCAGCACACAGTGCAGTGCGGCAGCAGGCCGCAAACTGTGACATGTGCATTGTGTGGTGCAAGTGACGTTTTCTCTGCTGTCAGAAACTGTGGCAAAGTAGTAAATAAATTCTATATAAATTAAATAAGATGAGAATGCTCGTTCACTTCTAAATCATACAGAAATATAAACAAAATTAATTATAGAAATATTTGCTTTTGTTCTTTTGTTGACTTCAAGCTTCAATATTTCAGAGGGGGAGAGAGAGAGAGGGAGAGAGAGGCGGAGAGAGAGAGAGAGAGAGAGAGAGAGGGAACGCTGCGTCGCGACGGTCAGGGTTAGACGTCAGCCAGCTGATGGAGAATATGTCAATTATCAAAGCGACATTTGGGTCAGAGCAAATTATGAAAATTGATTGACGCTGCTGATTGGCCGAGTGGCTAAAGAAGCGAGCGAAATGCAGGAGGAATCTTCAGCAGATTTGGCAATCAAAATGAACAAGTTAACCATGTTAAAGCCACATTAAACGATAATGTGCTACGTCAACCAAGCTCGCCCGAATGCAATGCAACAATCGCAACAAGCTGAGCAAAACATAACTCATATCTGTGATACTTTGCTGTTGTGTTGTGTCTGCAGCCACCCTCTCTCCGTCTCTCTCTCTCTCCCGCTCTCTCCCGCTCTCTCCCACTCTCTCCCACTCTCTCTCTCTCTGCTTACAGTTGTTTTTGCTTGTGCTTGCAGGCTTTCCGGTTGCAACTTGTGGCCCAACTTTGCATGCTGCAACAAAATGTGCGGAAAGCGCCGTCCAATTTGCTGACTCACATAAAAAGTGCATACGCTGGCATCACCAGCCGTGCATACCCTGCCACATCCCATTGCCACCCGCCCCTCCCCCCTCCGCTGCCTTTCCATCTGTACCCACTTGACCATGCCCCACCCCTTGGTGCGGTGCGGTGCAGCAAATGCTGTAAATCTCAGAATGTGAGCTAGAAAGTTGCAGATCCACACACACACACACACACACATACACACAGTGTGTATGTCTGTCTCTCTATGTGTGTGTGTGTGTGTGTGTGTGCGAGTGTGTATAAGTCACAGTTATCCTGCCATTTTTACTGGCTGTGCCTCCTGGGAATTACCTTGGTTACCGTTTCAACATTTTTATCTGCCCCGAAAAATGAGACAGCGCCGGAGAAATGTAAAAACTGCGAACCTGCCCGAGGGTAGGTGCGAGGCCCAGGCCCAGGCCCAGGTAAAGCTAGAAAGCGAACATTACACATGCATGCAGTGTGTGTCTCTCTCTCTCTCTCTCTCTTTCTCTCTTTCTCTCTTTCTCTCTCTCTCTCGCTGTGTAGCTATGTTCACGAGTGCGTTTCTGCATAAATCCCAATTTAATCCATCCGGCTTTTAGTTTGTATATTTTTCGACTCGAATCGTCTGGATTTCCCATCTTTATTTTTCTTCTGCTTTTTTCTTGTTGTTAATATACTCCTTCTCGTAGTTAAATGGGCATATTGGTTTTGTGCAATGTCCATCTGTCCGCCCGTCCGTCTGTCCGCCCATCCGTTCGTCCGTCCGTCCGTCCGTCCGTCCGGAAATATATGCTCGGGTACAACCCACCCCTTTGGGGTGTAGGCTCCAAAGCTTTAGAGTTACATTCACTTGGGCTCCTTCTAAAGTTGCCCACGCCCACTAGGGGCGTGGCAAATCGGATTTGAATATATAGTGCTTTGCACAAATTCAACTATATTTCGAGCCCCATTAGTGGTAGAGACTTGTCTTGGGCTGTCAACACAAGATCAATGAGATATGGCAGATATATCTACACCCACTAGGCGGCGTCATAGTTTTACAGTTGGAGACTTGGGGGCGTGGCAAGTGTGAAATTGGAGCTTGTAGCGTTTGGACTGTGATTGAGCATCCTGCAGTCGGCAATGCCCGACTGCAGCGTTTTTTGTACTTGTTTTGTGACCTCTGCCCGCCGATACCCTCGCCTGCGTTGGCATGCATAATTACATAGAGAATGCTCACCTCCTCCAGCTGTAGTATGGAAAACTATTTAATGTCAGTTTCAAATGGCATGCGAAATAGGTATTTGCATTCATTAAGATCGAGACAGAGAGAGAGAGGGAGAGAGAGCGCATTGAACACACACACACACACAAATGAAAACATGAAACACGAAACACGAAACATGAAATGTTGTTGCATCTTTAAATTAGAGATTTTCCTTTCTCATATATTGTAGAATGATAAACAGAGCATCGCAAAAGCAGTTCCATTCAAGCTAAGCAACGCAACTCAACTCAGCTCAGCTCAGCTCAGTGGACCAACTGACCGAACGATTGTGTTCAGCTTTTTGTTCAAGTGTTTTTTGTTGTTCTTTCTGTTGTTGTTATTTTGCGCACTTGTTTTCTTTTCTTCCTAGACTTGATATTTGCGAAAACTGCTGTTATTTTCATTTTCATGTGTTAAAAGGTGCAAACTGTTTTCCTCCCGCTGGTAATCTAGAGCCGCACTTTTGAAACAATAAACCATAAGCTGTCAGCAGGCGAAACTCCAAGTCGAGTCGAGTTTTATAGAATTCGAGCGGTTAATATAACTATGTATACTCGAGAGTGTCCGACTAGCAGATACCCTGCACACTATGGCTAAATGATGCAAATACTTTTGTAGTTTGTATCTCAAGAGTGACCGACTAGCAGATACCCTGAACACTATGGCTAACTGATAAAGGTACTTTTGTAGTTTGTATCTCAAGAGTGACCGACTAGCAGATACCCTGAACACTATGGCTAACTGATAAAGGTACTTTTGTAGTTTGTATCTCAAGAGTGTCCGACTAGCAGATACCCTGAACACTATGATTAAGTGTATAGAGATGCTTTATAAAGTGTGTATATCAAGAGTATCCAACTAGCAGATACCCTGAACACTCTGGCTAAATGATACAGATACTTTTGTAGTTTGTATCTCAAGAGTGTCCGACTAGCAGATACCCTGAACACTATGGCTAAATGATGCAAATACTTTTGTAGTTTGCAGCTGGAGAGTATCCGACTAGCAAATACCCTGAACACGAATGCTACAGATACTTTCGTAGCTTGTATCTCAAGAGTGTCCGACTAGAAGATACCCTGCACACTATGGCTAACTGATAAAGATACTTTTGTAGTTTGTACCTCGAGAGTATCCGACTAGCAAATACCCTGAACACGAATGCTAAATGGTCAAGCTACCTTCATGCCTATTCCAAATTCCATCAGATATTTCTAGCTACTTCCCCTTCCAGTTTTGCCGAAATATATTCGTGAATAACTGATTCTAGCTTACAGCAAATCGTATGTCTGCGCATGCTGCAACTGGATCCAGCACAATCCAGAATTGCGACAGCAAAGCCGAGATTACAATTTGCAGAGGGTAGCGGCGGATATACACGCGTGTGTTACAAACTAGGTGATAAAGGTGCAAGTCGAGGCAGCGAGACAAAGAAAGCGACAGAATCAGTGCCCAGGTACGAAACAATTTAACAGACGACAACAACAACAACAACAACAACAACAACAACGACAACAACAGCAGCAGCAGAAGCGGCAAACACATGCGGCTGGTGCTATGCAGCAGCTCATTCTGTTGCCACCTCGTCTCGTGGCACAATTACAGTTTTTACCTGGCAGACAGGTATGCTCTACCTGCGCTATGACGAGCAGGAGCCAGAAAGAGAGATCGAGCGAGGGAGAGAGCGTGCGTGAAGCAGAGATACAAATGAAATATTTCAGCATATATCTCATATTTTTTCTTTATATATGAACTTATTTTACTGAAATTCCAGGTATAACTAGGTGTGGGTGTGTGTGTGTGTGTGTGATGGCAGAGAAACTGCAGTAGTTAAGCAGAAGAAGAAGCAGCAGTAGAGAGAGAGAGAGAGAGAGAGAGAGAGAGAGCGAAAAGAAAACATTGCAAATGGCAACTTTTATCGCACGATTAAACAGAACAAAATCGGATATTGATACATTTGTAATTGCATACGATTGCGTCTGTCTCTGTCTGTCTCTGTCTGTCTGTCTGTCTGTGTGTGTGTGTTACATAATATACAAGACTATTGCAAAAAAAAACATTGCCAAACGTCACTCAAAGTCCAAACGGCACCAGCTCCGATTTCCGAGCTGCCACGCCCCCAAATATGCGTAGTTATAGGGAATACATGCATGTTCCGAATTTCAAGTCTCCAGCTCCAATAGCGGCGAAATGGTTTGCGTTCATACGAACGCATTCGCTTCGCGTGAATGAGCCTAAGAAGATCAACAAAGCTCGGAATCATTGTTCATATACTGATCAGCTAAGCTTATGCATATAAAGAGAGACACACGGCAGCTGTATCCCTTGCGGGCGAATGGACATGGCCGGACATGGCCAGCCGTAGCCACAGGCGGCGCCGCGTCAAGATCACAGTTGACTCCCCATTTCGCCAGTTGCACACATAAAGAAACGTAATTCCAGATGCCAAGCAACAGCAAAATGAGTGCGAATCGATGCCAAAAAGAACTCAAAATGATGCTCATCAAATCAATCAAATATTATTGATTCTTAGTCAAAGAAAAAAAAAAACTTTGTTTCAATAATGTAAATGGCTGAAATGGGCTGCAGAGCTCTGCTGTGTTTTGTTGGCTTTTAATAAGTTTTAAATTATTATCAAATATTTCAAAAATCAATGAGCTCATATTTTATAAGTTAAAGCATAAGACCAGCGTCTGGCTGGCATTTGAAATTTTAGTTTGATATCGCTTTAAGTTTCGATATTATAACTGCTGCTTGAAAGCAACTGTTGAAATCAACTGTGAATAACAATATATATAATAATAATAATAATAATAATAATAATAATAATAATAATAATAATAATAATAATAATAATAATAATAATAATAATAATAATAATAATAATAATAATAATAATAATAATAATAATAATAATAATAATAATAATAATAATAATAATGGTAATATATTTATATATTGATCTGTGTATGGATGTGCAGCACTCCCTTAAAAAAAGTTCAAATTGAAAATAATCGCACTGAAGCTTTCCATGCACGCTTCCACAAGTCTTTATTGGGGTGCGCATAGTGAAAGTTCTTTGTTTTTGTTTTTGTTTTTGTTTTTTTATGCTGCGACATGCATGCAGCGACCAGTGTTGCCAACTCTGCAACGCTTCGATCAGCAACTAGTAAAAAAAAAAAAAGCCAAAAATAGCTAAACGTAAACTTGAAAGCTAGAGAAAGGTTTATTATTTTGGTTTATTTTGATGCCCTTTTTTGCATGTTATGCGAAATCCAGTTCGCATCCATAAAATTTTATTCATTCAATTCTAATCTGATTATAAACTTTTTCACTTAAAAAAAAACACACACACCGAAATCACTTGAGATTTCATTTTGGATGGCTTTTTTAGTCTTATTTCAGTGTTTTTTTTTATTTATTTTTGTGTTTGCTTATAAAACAGACAATTTTCCATTTTTCCCATATTTAAATGTCCAAAATAGCTTTACATAGCCATTCTGCGCTTGTTAGACGCCAGAACTGACGGGAAAATAGCTAAATTTGCAACACTGGCAACACTGGCAACACGACGCACGATGAACATGTCCGTTCATGTCCGTACATGTCTATGCGTGCATTGCACAAGCCTCCACACCACCCACCCCCCTTTTTGCAGCAAATCAAACTTACCGAGCAACAATTTCTCGTTAATCCAGTTGTTGTTAATGCCTTTGTTGTTGTTGTTGCTGCTGTTGTTGTTGTATTTTGTTGTTCAACTTTCAATTAGTTCTAGATATATGAATTTTGTTTGGTGCAACACTTGAAACAAAAACAAAACAAACAAAAAATTTTTTGATATTTGCAAAGCTTGCGAAATTTTAACGGCCATGCAATTTCTCTCTTTCTCTCTCTCACACACACACTCTCTCTCTCTCTCTCTGTGTGTGTGTGTGTGTGTGTAATGATAATGATGAAAGCGTGTGGCCGGTTGCCGTTAAATTTCCGAACTGAAAAACTCACTCACTCACGCACTCGTCGCGCACTCTTCAAGGGATCGCAGCGAACTGACGGTACAAAGAAAAAATACAAAACAAAAAAAAATGTAACCGAGCCACACGACGAAACACCTGCACTCATGCACAAGCTTGTAAATGCGCATGCGTCGCTGTGTGTGTGCGTGAGTGTTTGCGCATGTGTGTGTGTGTGTGTGTGTTTGTATTGTGTGACGGCACGCAACGGCTTGCAACAAATTGTAGGTGTATTTGTGTTTGGTGTTGCAACGGCGCAGTCGTTGTTTAACTTAACAACATACCAACTAGCTGCCAGCTCACAAAATAACCAACAAAATCACTCAATGGAAGAATGTAAAAATGTATAAACAAAAATTTAACGAACTTTTAACGAAAACACGGGCCAACGGAGCGACGACGCAAAGCACTGGCTCTAGCAGAAAACCCAAACTAACGATCGTGTGACCCTCACTGTGAAGTCTTAGAATATCAACAAAAAATACTAGCAATGCCCAACTCATCGATCTGTGTAATCGATATCGAACATTAAAAGTGTACTTTGCGCAAATACTAGAAATGTAAGAAAATTAGTACTTTTTAAATTATATCATCTCTGTATAGCTCGTAAACAAGCTGCATGCTGCAGCGTCATTGTTTCAAAATAAACAATATATTAACGTAATTTTTATATTCTTCTTTGAATTACAAAAATGTATACATATGCTGATATTTTTGCTAAAATTACACTTTTATTTCAAATACCAGCTTGTTAGTATTTTCATTACAAAAAACACCACTATAATCACATCATGCTGAATATCGTACCGCATATTAATACATTTTCGATGTCTGTTAAATTTTCTTTTTGTCTTTAAAATTACTTAATCAACTCAAATAACTAAAATACTATTCAAAAAACTGCAGCTTTGGCGCAAATATACGAAACTCAGCAACAGTATTTATTTCGTATTTTAACGCAAGCAGCAAAAACGCGCAAATCAGCTGTTCTGATGCAAATATGTATATATATATCGATAGTTCTTTCCATAATGAAAATACAATTGATTGAAGCAGTTGATATTTTTTATTTCAATATCAACTGCCGATAGTTGTTGCTTATATGAAACTCGAATTGTTTCCATCTAAACTTCAAATTTAGCCTATTCTTAACCAACTATTAATTATCGTCAAGTTCACATCGTACATCGATTGGCGCGCAGTTAGGAACGCACATGCAATAGCGCAAACGCACTTAGCGCGCATTCAAAAAAGTATTTTTGTTTTTGATTTTTTGGTTTGTTTATTTTGAAGTGCTTCTTACTTGGATTTCTTATACAATTTAATAACAACAAATATCAAAAAAAGAAATCAAAAGAACAACAAAAAAGATTGCGCTAGTGCCTATCATTGTAATAGAAATGATAAGCTTAAGTTTAATATTCAAATACGTATATATCAAAAATTAGTATAATATGGTTATATTACGTTAAGGCAAATTTGTTTTGCTTTGAAAAAGTGCATGCTTTTCAAATGGCATCAGACATTTTGGGTTTGCATCATAAAGTATTTAGAGTTTTCGAGTAAATTGCTTATATGTATATATATATATATAGATGTGTGTATATATATATATAGTTGTGTATATAAGTGTGTGTTTTGTCAAGTAGTTACGATTTGTATTGTGTATCAAAAAAAAGCTTAGCCGTTGCCTCTGATATATTGTTGTGTGTAAGTTTGATTGCTTAGACATAGGACAGTAAAAAACTTTGTTATCAGTTAGTTATCAGGAATACATTCACAATTTGACACGATTTCCGTTAACGTACATTTGTGTGTTTGTGTAGGCCATTAGAGAGGTTCATATTGCAACAGGTTAAACCCCAGCCCCCCACCGCACCCTCTCACTACGCAGGATATTCTCATTTAATTCTAAATATATAGGTGTGTTTATATAGGGTTGTTTTTTTTTCAGTATGACTAACCCAAGCAAAATCAATAAAAAAAAAACAAAACAAACAGAAAATCATATAAAATTCATAAATAGCCTGCATAGGTCAATAGCTACTGCCCGCCCCTCAGCTACACTACGCTACACTACACTACACAGCACTACACAGCACTACACAGCACTACACACACCCACATTTGCCCTCAATGGGGATGGGCCGCAACTGTGGCTGGGCCCTGCAGCTGATCCCGTTGATGGCGGCGACGCTGCTGGGTTGTCGCAATCCGTTTCTTGAGCATTTGGAACGTGTGCTGCATGCTGGTCATTTGATAGCGTATGGATGTGCTGACGTCACGCTGCAGCTGCTGCACCTCCTGTATGTCCTTGCGCAGATTCTGATACTCGTTCTTCACTTCGGTCATTGACTCGAGCAGCTCCATTACCTCCATCTCGTCCATCTGCTCCATGGCCGTCTGGTCCAGGCTGCGCTCCACAGCGTGCAGCTTGTGGGCCATCGTATACAGCTGGCTGCCAGCATTGGCCACCTGCAAACGCAAATGATGAATGTATTATATATTTCTTTTTGTTGTTTTTCCTCTTTTCTTTTTTTCTGTTTTCTTTTCTTTTCGTTTCATTTGGTTACCGATTTTTCGAGTGCGCTTATATCCTGATAGCCCGACATTTCCATATTGCAGCGCTATTGCTCTCGCATGCCTTCACCAAATAACAACAATAAATAAAATAAAAAAGAAACTAACTGTCAATGCGGCCGCAAGCAGCTCGAATTATAATGCCAAAATATGCGTTGCCTATTTATGGGCGCCGACTGCGCGCGACTGCCCTGCGAACCTTGGCGGCGTCTCTCAGCAGCGAAGCACGCAATCTTGGCGAATCCAACGGCTCGCTCGGCTATTTATACACACGAGCACGCAGGCACACGAGCGCTCACACATACACACACATGTACACACATGCACACACATGGACAGGCAGGCATGCTGTTTCGCTTCCGCATCCCTAACAAACGCAAGCAGGCAGGCAAGCAACGAAACAGCAGTGAGACAGACCTATTGACTGTCAAAACAAAACAAAACAAAACAAAACAAAAAGGCAAAGTACTGAATGTAGTCGCGGCGGCAATACCCTAGCTCTAAGCAGAAGTGCAGCAAATAATGCTAAAAGGTAATGAAATGTACTTTGTATGAATATTACAGAGTTTTTAAGGCTAAGCTAATGCTATACCCTACAAAAGTAGTATACCCTGAATAATTATAATATTATTATACTTTTAAAAATAAAAAATCTCTGTAAAACAATAATGAGATATTTGCACTTAAGTGTTTTCCTTGGATTACATTCATAGGGTATGAACATAAGTCGATCATACCCTGCGCCCGCCACTAGCTATGCAAATTCACCACCAGCACCAGACCAGCTGCCTGTCGTCTGTCTGCCTGTTTGGCCTGTCTGTCCGTCTGTGTGAATGTGCGCTTTTCCGGTGAATGGCAACTTTGACCAGCGAAAGTATTTTAATTATGAGGCCGTGTGACCAGGAAGCGGAAGTTGGCTGTAACTTGGCTTTGAGCCGATAGAAATGATGTGTAAAGCTGTTTGCTTTACATTTCCCAGTTTCTATTTTCCATTCTCCATTTTCATTTTCACTCATTTTCCCTAGCGATTTTTATAACTTTTATGTACACATTGTTGCTGTTGTTTTGTTTTGTTTATTTTTTTAAGGTAAATTAGAACAAAAAATAAGTATGGGTGATCACGGGGGCGGTTCGGAAAATGATGCGGATGCGGATGCAGATGCCGACGTTCTGCCACGCTTTAAGGGCCTGCCGAATATCACCGAAGGCGTCGAGGATATCTATGCACATCTGCAGAAGCGACACATCTTCCTATATCCCGAAAATGGCACCCACAAGAAATGGGTGCTGCCGCAAATAATAATACTGTTCGCAACCGGAAATCTGAATCAGGTTGTTGATGCGGTCATCAAGGATCTGAAGCATCCAATTGGCACCGGCCTGGTGGCCAGCATTTTAGTGCAGGAGCCACTGCGTCAGGCATTGATTCGTAGAATACGTGGACGCATGGAGCTAATGGATGAGCGTATAACACAACATCCGAATTTTTTGAACAGCCTCAAGATGATAGATCGCCTGAGTTGCAGAACTATTTATATGGAAGAATACGATCCATCGGACAAACTGAAGCTGTATGGCACCAAGCAGCCGAATTCGCCAATTGTAGTTTTAGATTTTCCCCAAGTCTATATTGGCGATAAGCCCACGGCCGTTATAACGCTGAATACCTTTCGGACTCTTAACGAGGCGATCAAACTTTGCAATCGCGAGGGTCTTGATTTCGATACGGTTTCCGTATGGACCAACAAGCTATCGGAGGGCTATGATTTGGTCTCCTCGCTGTCAAGGTATCCAAATTTCAGATTCAATTGCATCAACGTACCTTTCGAGTCCAATGTTATGGTAACGGTAAAAAGGAATTACCATTACGAAGTTCTGTCAACTGGCGGAGATCTAACAACCATAGTGTTTCCCATATATAATCCCTCCCTCTTCTAACCTAATGTCGAAAATATTTGTATATATATATATATATATATATATATATATGTATATTGTTTTTGTGTAGTGTCAAAGTAAAATTCAAAAATATTATATCCATAAGGTTGTGATAATAAAGTCGAAAAATAATACCGATTACATGCGACTATTTGGTTGTCTGGTATTTTTATTGCACGCTTGTTATCGATAGCTGGTGGTAGTGTGGTAAGTATGAGGAATCGATATATTGTGGGCAGCAGTACTGTCAGCTCTAGATCCATCCGCAATTTGGAAATAAATAAAATAAATGTTAAAGTAGTGCTAATGTTGCTAGAATTTGATTAGTTCGTTAACGAAATGATTTGTCGCTTGTGCTTAAATCCATTGGACGAGCAGAATGCTGTGCTGCTGTTCACTGGCGGCGACAACGACGTATCTAACAGCGACAACAAGACAATACCGGAAAACTATTTGGTTCAATTGATATCAACGCATTTATATCTATGTGTAAGTTGGGCTTGGTTGGGCCCCGTACGCGATTGCGTGAGTCCTGCTCTAACACTTTTTTCATTCAGCTGTCACGCGACGATGCCATTTCCACATCCATTTGCACCGACTGCTGTGCGCAACTGGAGAGTTTTCACAATTTCTGGAAGCTGGTCGAGCACAAGCAAACAACGCTCTGCAGCCAGTTCTTGGAGATTGACTGCGATGTCAACTGGTCCGAGGAAGGCGATGTTGAACAGCAGCAGCAAATGCAGCAAATGCAGCAGATGCAGCACCCATTGGCCATAATCGATTATGAGCCAGACCCTGACCCAGACCTCGAGCAGGAGGCTGGCGGCGACGAGACGCCAGCCGTTTACGATGTTATTGTCAAAGATGAAACCGAATTTCACGAATCTTACCTTAAGGTCGATGCCAAGGCAGCAGCCGCCCATAAGTTTCCCTGCATGTTTTGCGACAAATCCTTCAAAATGCGCCGCTATCTCGAGGAGCATGTGGCCACGCATACGGGCGATCGGCCCATTTCGTGTGCCTATTGCAACATGGCATTTCGCTGTCGTTCCAATATGTATACGCACGTGAAGACCAAGCACAACAGCCAGTGGCAGAAGGCGCGCGCCGATCGCGAATCGGCCAAGATCAACAGCAGCAACAACAATGTCCAGATTCAGAGAACAAGCAATGGGGACAACAGCGATAAGTTTACGGAGACGACAGTCAAAGTGGAAGCTTGCGATCCCACTCCAGTTGCCGCAGCAGCGCCGCCAGCCCCGCCGCCGGTCCTGCCTCTGGCAGCCAGCATTGCCATCAAGTGCGAGCCAATGGAAGCAATCAATTTGACCATGGCCAAGACAACGTGTCGCGTCACACGCTCCAGTCGCCGCAAGACGCATTTGCCCAAAAAGGTGCAGCACACGGCGGCACTCAGTGGCAGCATCAGCGAGGACAGCAGCAACGAGGCAATGCCGGATCTGTGCCAGAAACGCTTCAAGACCGACCTGCAGACGTGCAAGGAAAACGAGCTGCTGCTGGCCAACTACAATGCGGTGGCTGCCGTGGTAGCAGCTGCGACGCAACAACAGCAGCATTTATGCGCCACAATTATGCAGCAGCATCAGGAGCAGCTGCTGACGGCCATGTCCGCAGTCACTACGAACAGCAACAGCAGCACAAGCACCGCAGCAGCAGCAGCGGCAGCAGCAGCGGCGGCGGCGGCCAGCTCATTAAATAGTCAAAGCAGGTGAGTGGCTAGCCCAGCTACCGAATTCAACTTTTGTTATCCTTTTGTTTTTTTCTTCTCGCTTGCAGCACAACGTATGCTGTGGCGCCTGCGGCTGCTGCCCAGTCGGCTGCTGAGTCATGTGCGTGTAGCATCTGTGGCCAGCAGCTGCGCAATCAGCGCGCGCTCAAGAATCACCTGCACAACAAGCACAATGCGACATCGACAGCGACATCGCCCAGTCCAAGCCAGGCCCAGCTGAGCGTCTGTGCCAATTGCGGCGAGCTGCCTGGCCAGAATCATCGCTGCCTGAGCAAAGCCAAATACGCCTGCGACGTGTGCGGCAAATCATTCAAGATGAAGCGCTATCTGGAGGTGAGCGGCCACCAGGTCACCAATGAGTCAAGTCATCATATATGTCACTATTTGCAGGAACACTTTGCCACGCACACGGGCGTCAAGCTGCACACCTGCGCCTTCTGCCCCACAGAGTTTCGCTCCAAATCGAATATGTATCATCATACCAAGCGCAAGCACAAGCTCGAATGGGAACGTTCGCGTGCCACGCGCAACGCAGCCAAGTCGGCTGCGAATGAGCAGCAACAGGAGCAGGAGGAGCCGGAGCCGGAGCCGGAACCGGAACAGGAGCAAATGGATGAGACAGTCGTGACAACAGCAAATTCCTAATGTGAGCAGCGCTTGAGACGATGCTAAGCGAGCCAGCACGCGCGCGCTCGCTCTCTCTCTCTCTCTCTCTCTGTCTGTCTCTATCTCTCTCTATACACACATATATAGATATAGACTATATGTATAGTCAATAGTTACTTATATTAGCATGTCTAGACGTACGTACTCCATGGAATGTATTTCGAACTGGGCGCGACTGGAGCCCAGCCCCAGTGCTGTTGTATATATCTCTCCCTCTCGCTCCCTCTCTCTATCTCTCTCAATTACTTTATGCCTTACCAACTGCTTAATCTCCCCATCTCCCACTACTCAATTGGTTTGTCCGTTAGGCCACACACATATGGAAATGATGATATAGAGAAAGTCGTACGATTTGAAGGATATATTCAAGAAATCTTTGCTTTGTTTATCTTTTTCATTTTGTATAAATTCAATTCTCATTTACAATTTTGTGTGTGTGTGTGTGTGTGTGTGTGTGTGTGTGTGTGTATGTGTGTGTGTGTGTGTATAAACATTATTTGCACTTAATGTTATTTAATTTATTAATATTAAATTTAATTTTACTGTAAATATTTTGTTTTGCACAAGATGTAAACTAAATTTATACGATACTCAAAAATGTATGTTTTTTTTTTTATTTTCTGTTTGTGTGTTAAACCCAATTTAGATAAAGGAAATATGGAAAATCCATTTCCTTGCAGCTCTCGCTCTCTCTCTCTCTCTTTATACAACTAATGCAGAAGGCAGAGGAAGATGTGGGCTGATGATGAATGATGAATGAGCAAGAACCACGACGACGATTTAGAGTATATCTCTAGTATTAAAAAACATGTAATAAAAAATGTTCTATAACGCAATCTGGCTTATATATGTGTATATATAGATGTATATGTGTAGCTACCAAAAGGTCGAGCTGCAATATTCTCTCTCTCTCTCTCTCTCACTCACACTCTAACAGCTATCTTGCTCTTTCTCTGTCTTTTTCGTACGATTTGATTGGCTTGACTTGACTTGACTTAGCTTGGCTTGGCTTGGCTGCTCCAAAACTTGACTTAAATTCTAGGTGTATAAATTGTTATTGTTTGCTTTGCCTTTGCCTTTGCTGTTGCTGTTGATGTTGTTGTTGTGGCTGCCGCTGCCGCTGCTGTGGTGAAATGGCATATTCCCGTTATTCAGGGCTGCGTGTGTGATTTGTCGATCACTGAGATTGGATTGTTTGCATTTGTGATTAGCTGCTGCTTGGAGTATATTGTATGAACTTCTTCTATGTGGTACTGGCAATGGGTTTTACGTTCTTCACTTGGCATTGTTCACTCGCCCGCTCAGCATGTCCGTGGATGGCACCGAGAAGACGAACGAAAGGCAACCGAAGCGCAGGAGACTGCCATGGGCCAGTACAGCGGAGCCCTCCCAGGCGCCTGGAACCATGGGCACGGGTGCGGCTATTTGGCAGCGGCAGGCGTGCTTGACAATCGGGGCCAGCCTAAATTTCAAAAATTAAATAAAATAAAATAAAAAGAAAGTCAACTTTGTTGTTTACGTTAGCTTATGCGTTAATGCCACCCTGTATTGTGCTGATTGTTAACTGTTCTTTTCTAGATATCGATAACTTGAAGCGAATTTGCAAATGAACATCACTTCACGCTACGCCATTCACACTGCCACCAGGAAGCTTTGCTTATGTGATAATGACACTTGTCGATCGCTATTCTACACAGCTGTGTAATCGATATTGTGTTGAAATCAGAGCACTTGCAACAATAGTACAATTGTTGCACGCTCTATCGATTATTGTAAAAGGAGTAATACGAAATCGAATTCTGCAGAAAATTCAATTGGAATTTTTCTTTTTTTTTTTCTTTCGCGTTTTAGTGGAGCCAAGAGCTAACAGCTTACCTTTCGTGCGTCTCACGCTTGGGCTCGTTATACTGGCGCTGTATGTGCCGGCGTTTGTCCAGCAGCTCATCGACGCGCCTCTTCAGCTCGGCATCATCCGGACGCATTCGTTTGCCAGCATGCGTTGGCGCATATTCGGTTAAATCGCACGTATATAGCTGGCCATTCACCTCGGTGCCGAACTCCGAATAGTTGATCAGCTCATAGGATTTGGTGAACTCATCGTAAAAGATGATTGCGTGCTGCGGCGAGATGCGCGAGCAAAACCCAATCGCCGACAGATCCACAGTCTCTGTGTGCGCCAGCGTCGTCGAGGGCGTATAATGGCCGCCATAGCCGATGTACAGTGTGCGATAGCGCATGAATATCGATTGCTCCAGGCCCAACGTGTTAAACCAGCGGCTATCCTCGAGCATGTCGCCCAGCGGCGTCAGCACCGCGCGCGCTCGCACCTTGCACTGCAGCAGCTTCAGTTCGAGTCGCGTGGCCAGCTCGTATGCCTTTTCCGTATCGCTGCGCTCGCGCGGCACATAGCTCTCGGCGGCCGTATCGGCAGCAGCGATGGCAGCGGCTGTCGCCAGTGCTGGATGCAGCGCCATCATCGGATCCTCGTCGGCGGCATTGCCGTTCTTCTGCGCCAGAATCGAGGACGTTTCACTGGTGAACAGCAGGGAGAAACGGCGCATATCCTCCGGCGCCAGATCACCCTGTAGCGCCATATTCTGGCTGCCCGGCGGCTGCATGGCCGCCGACAGTTGCCGCAATCGTCGCGCTGCCGTACGATTCTTATACTGCGTCACGATCTCCGGATGCTCCTGGACGAGCTGCTGCAGGCGTTGATGTGCCAGCTTCTTGATAAGGTCCACATCCAGATGACACAGATCCGCATCGATGATCACATTCGATTTGCACTCCTCCTCCTCCTCCTCGTAACTAAACTCCAGGCCCTGCCCATGGCAGCTGCTATTTGACAGCTGCTGCTGCGGCTGCTGTGGCTGCTGCGGCTGCTGCTTAATGCACTCATTATGCTCACTATTTGTATTTTGACTATCTGCAGCTCGATCATCGATTGCCTCCGACTTGGGTGACTCGATCAATCCGTTGGTCTCCTGCTCCTGCTGCTGCTGCGGCTGTTGCTGCGGCTGCTGCTCGGTGATGCTCTCCGCGTCGCTGTCGCTGAGGCTGCCATCGAGCTGAGCAGTACCCAGCTCCTTTTGTATTTCACGGAATTTGGCGCGTGCACAGCGCAAAGCCTCCAGATCCTTGAGCAGCGACTCGGTGACGCTCTCCCTGGAGATGTCCTCGACGGCGGTGGGCAATTGCTTGCGCCGCTTGACGCGATCATAGCGCAGCGTTTGCCTCATCGAGGGCAGCAGAGCCGGCGGATGCTCGTAATGGTAGCGCACTATGGCCGGCACATCGATGTGGGCGCGACCGCGCATTGATAGCTTCATGCGGAATGGTGGATTGCGCGTGTTCACACGCCTGAAGAACTCCATTTTGACATTCTCGTGGTCGAGTGGCTGATGGAAGCGATTCCACAGGCGGACGCGCTCCGTGGCCGAAATGCTGTTCGTCATGTTGGCATCCTGGAACGGAAACAATTCAAAAATCTCAAGTCATAACGTTGTAATCTTTTGCTAGCCGAATGCGGCACTTACAATGAAATTCTCTACATGATTAGGGCACATCCAGAGGCCGGCGGGCAGTGCGGTCAGCGGCGGATCCAGGCAATCCTGATGGTAATACAATGGACAATAGTCGCACGATATGAGCGGTGCCCGTTTGCAGCTGCGCGTACAATAGAAGCACGTCTTGGCCGGCAGCGGGACCAAGCCCTGTGCATCCAGCTCAAATGGCTTGGAGTAGCGTCGCTGACTGTTTGGCTTGCGATGGCCGTTGCCGGCGCCGCTGTGCGGCTGCTGCACCGGCTGCACCTTACCATTGCCCGGGAACTGGGTGTGCAGCTCCAGCTCCGGCGGCAGCGAGAACTGCTGCGGATTCAGCATGCTGGCCGCACGTATTACGTCGTCCAATGGCGTCGGCTTGCGGTTCGGATCGAGTGCACGCTGTATGGCCAGCGGCATTTTGGAGAGCAACTTTTCGGTACTGTTGCGTTCACTATTGCTGCGCTTTCGCAAATTGCGAATTTTCAATGGTATGGACTCCAGTTCGCCGGAGGATGGGGTATTTGCACGCGACCCGCTGCCGCCCGAGGGCACACGTTCCACGGAGCTGGCCTTGGATGAGCAAGTGGGCTGCGAAACCTTGGCCATGCGACAGCTATGGCATAACCACTGCCCACTCGGTATATCCTCCTCATTTAGTGGCGGATCACTGACAGATAAGGTAAAAAGGAAAGAAAACCACCCATAGAACATCGATCGAGGCCACTGGGAATTTGACGAATACTCACTGGCATTGCAGATGAAAGCTGGATGGACAACGGTCGCAGCAAAGCAAATTTCCGCCCTCCTCGCAGGCATCGCACAAATCGTGGTTATGCCCGCGTCCAGGACGCCTATAATATGGATGCTTCGTGTTGGTGGTGCGCTGTATCAGTTTCTCCTCTTCGTTTGGCGGCGGCTTGATTAGGATCTTAATTTGCTGCAATGCGCATTTGAGAATGGATAACAATTAATTAATTAGTTTGATCAGATATTTATTCACTCGGTAGCACTGCAATCGGTTCAATCTGTATCCCAATTTGGCGGCAATGACTGCTCGCCTGCCTGTCAGCTGCCTTCAAAACATTTGACAGTTGGGTACGCACCTCCATTATGCTTAGTGAACCATTCGGGTCCTGGTCAGCTTTTGACATCTTTATCAAATTTTTTTCGTTGACAAGATTTTGTTAGCTTGGAAGAGTTGAAACCAAAACCAATCACAGCGTTGCATTCATGGCTTGTTGGGCTATTCCCATCATATCGATATATATCGTCAGGCGCTACGCGTGTGCCGACCTTGCTGCTAACAGCGCTCAATATGTCTGCGCGTCCCATTTACCAACCTGGAACAATCGGGAATTCTTATTGGACCAACAATTCTGAGTATCATCGATGACGAAACGATGTTTAAAAAATTCAAATTTTTATTTTTAATTTCTACTTAACATTGAACTGAAACGAAAATGGATAAGTTCTTGTTAAATTTACTGCAAACTATGAACAGTATATATATAAATTGAAGAACTATACAAGGAAGCTGCTGGTTACATATGTTTTCACATAATTTCCTGTCGAAATCATGCATTTTGATAATTGCCTGATAGTTAATTGCTAGCAACCAAAGCTTATGTCTATGAATGTTGTTGATATGTATGTCTACACTTGCACATAATCTTAATAAAGACTATATATATATATATATATATATATATATATATATATATATTTTATAGCTCAATTATTCATTTAGGCGGCTTAGTAATTACCGTTGTACGCACATTTTCGATGAATACTGTGACGATTCGTGAAGCGATTGTGGAGTGTAATCGATAGCGATACTCAGCATTCACAATACAAAAACAAAAACAACGCAGCTGCCGTAGTCATAACTGCGTAAATATTACAAATTGTAGTGGAAGTATTGGTTAAAACAAAGTGGAGCATGTTTTCACTGTTCGGGAAACGCAAACCAGCCGAAACGCCCACCGAGGAGCCCATCCAGGGCCCTGCCGATGCACCCAAACAGAGCAACGGCGATGATTTCATATTTGTGGAACGCAAACCTGATTCAGATGCAATAACATCAACCGGCGGTGGCATGGTGTATCCACCCATACCGCAATCAGCGTACGGCCCAATGCCATATCCACCGCCACTGGAACCACGAACCCCAATCGGACCAAATTTAAGTGCACCAATCAACTATCTCCAGGACATTCCCTTTGAGCTGTCGTCGCAACTGGCCGCCAAGGATGGCTACAATGGCACGCAGATGCAAGTGGACGGCATTCTGGCATTGATGACGCGTCAGCTGTCTGTCGATGCCATGGCCGAGGAGTACACATTTGCCCTGGAGCGCTCGCTCAGTGCAGAATGATTAGTAGTGAAATTGGCGGACTATTGCAACTGATACAAATTAGATATAGATATATATATATACATATGTTTATCTGTAGAATAATTTTTAAATTCATGGCATTAGATATTGTTTTATTAAGTAATAAAAGGCAACAACTAAATACCGGAAATTCTCTTTCTCTAGCTGTGACTCCCCCCTCCCCTGAATTGCTAGGCGAGTTTATTTACGACTACTCGACAACAGATGGCGGCACCGTTTCGACATTTTCTCGAAATTTGGATTTCAAAGGATCAAAGTGTGCGTCGACTATTTGACTAGTTGTGCTACAAAGCCAGTTTATTCAATAGTCATTCCATGTTCGACAGCGTAACAGTAAATTGCCAGTTCCATCGATGTTATAAAAAAATCTATATGTAAAGCAAAATAGTTTTGTTCATACATATACATATATATATCAGTGTTGGTTTTTTTTCTATTCTTTTTGTTTTGTTGATTTCGTTTTTTTTTTTTTTTTTGGTAAAATTCTGCGTGCATTTAAATTCAACGAAAGTGTTCGATAAAACGTGGTAGCTATGGCCAGCTCAAATGTATCTGATTGGGATGAGGCGCTGCCCACGTCGTCCGTCGAGGAGGCCGAAGAGGAGGATACAGACTACTGCAGCCCGGAGAATCGCAAGAAACGGCAGGAGGAGAATGTCTCCAAGCTGCAGTCGTATGTGCGTCGCATGGCCTACCAGCCAGCGTTGCCGCCGAAAGTACGAGCCTACGACGTTGCCCTATCGAAGCCCAAGAAGTTTACGCTCATCGACAACTACGAGCAGTTCAAGGAAATCTACGATCCCAAATTGAGGGCCAAGCGCATCAAGCGCATGCTGGGCAAATACAATGCCATTACCACTGAGTAAGTATCACACAGAAGACTTCAATTGGCATTTCAGTTCCAATGACACGCATGCATCCTTTCCGCCTTGCAGGCAGCTCGAGGATGTGCTGAAGAACACCAAGAAGAAGGAGCGCCGCAAGGAGGACTTTCTCAAGCGCAAACAGGAGCTGTACTACAATATGCTGACCAAAATGGAGCGCCAGTGTCGCTCCCAATACCTAAATGTGCTGATCAAGAAGTTTGCCAAGTTCATTGCGCATTTGGCGACGACAATGCGTATACCGCCACAGCTGGTCGATCCGTACGCTCGGATGCAGCGCGGCATATTCTGCAACATATTGCTGGCGATTGGCGTGCAGCCCACCTCGCAATCGGCCATCTACTATACCAGCCAGGACGCCATTGAGTATGATGTGTGCCATCGTTTGGCGCACGCGCTGCTCAGTCTGATAATCAAGGCGCTGGATACGGCGGCCACACGCGAACCGAACGAGGCGCCCAAGCCCACAACGGACCTCGACTTCAAAATGGACAACTATATCAAGGAGCGTCTCATGTGCGCCGCCAAAAAGAAGATCAGAAACGAGCAGCGTCGCAAGCGGCAATCGACGTTCAATTTGAGTGCATTCCAAAAATGCTCTCGTCTCGACTGCGAATAGATCGGGAACTGAAATTGGAATTGAAATTGGATATGAACTCAGAAACGGAATCTGTATTTCGTGCACCATCTTCTGTAATCCATACGCGGAATTCCGAGCGAGCAGCGAGCACAATTCACTTATCTCTTGTATACATTTTGTCAGTACCGATTCGGGATCATTTATCCCTTCAAAATATATTATATATCTATTTGTAACTGTAAGCTTAGAGGGCACATCATGTGGCAATGGTTATGCACAGCCATTTCTCTGGCACCTCGAAGCTCTCGGGCGGATTCGGTGTGTACGTCTCGCAGTATGGCACATGCCAGACATTGCCCACTTTGTGGGCGCTCAGACGATGTCGAATGGGCTCCTTGACAATTATGTGACCGGTTTGCGTTTGGGTGACTAGCGAGTACTGATGCTCCTGCTGCCAGCGGCGGAAGATGGCCTTCAGCTCGTTGCCCAGCAGATGGGCATGACTGCGCATCAGATCGCGCGAGAAGAAGTCCGTTTCCTGGCCGCTGCGCAACGTTGCATACAACAGAAACGGATCATCGTGGGTGCTGCAATCAATCATGTCATGTATCAATATATATATATATGAAAACATCTGGACAGGATTGGCGGGCTACTCACAGATTGTTGGTAAGAAAAACGCTTGCATTGCTCTGTATGTACTGCATGGCTGGCTTCGACCAGTTGCGCATGTGATGGCGACCCAGGACGAGGACGCGCTTCTGCCGCTCTTTGAAGTAGCGCACCACGGTGGCCAGCAGCTTGGCCAGCTGCTCGGGCGGCTTCCTGTTGCCGGTGGAGTAGGCCACGTTGAGGCCATCGATGACGCAGTCGTAGGGCGCAGTTTTCTCCACGTACTGCTTGAAGCGCTGCAGCTCCTGCGGCGTCGACTTCTGGAATACATCGTTGCGTATCAGCACCTTCTGCAGAAAGGATTCGCGTAGCTCCGCGAACTGTGCATCACTGATGGCCACATGCTGCAAATTCTGCTGGCACGCACAGCATTTGCCAAACCGCTCCAGCCCCGTTGCGGTCACCTGCAGCTGCTGCGGCAGCCGCTGCGCGAGTGCCAGGAGCTGCTGTGCCACCTGCTCGCTGATAAGAATGTCGTGCAGCTCGAGGAACGCGAACAAGCGCTCCAGCTGAGCGCCGAGTGTCTGCACATCTTTTGCACTGTGCGTCAAGAGCGATAGGAAGATCTTGCATTTGGGCAGCTTGCGCGCTTGCAGCATCTCTTGGAGCAGACGCCAGCCCAGCTCCGCCTGATCCGAGCTGAAGGCCTTGGCTATCAGCTCACTGTAGGCAGGCACACTCGGCGCACTGGTCAGGCTCATCATGTCCAGCAGTGGCAGAGCGCGTTGCCAGTGCTGTGTGGTGGCCACCAGGCCATGGATTAGGTGCTCACAGCTGCTGGCATCCAAAACATCGTGGTCATGTTGCAGCGTATCACAGATTTGCACAATTTCCGACTGCTCCTCGGCGCTGAGCTCGCGCGTGTTATAGGCGGCATTATAGACTCGTAACAGGCGACCCATTGTCGCCGCATTCGGTTTGATGCCCTGCGCTTGTAAATGCTTTATATAGCTTTTGGCCACTGGCAGCTGCTCGGCCCGGCTGCATAGGCCCAGTATGATGGCATCGACATTATTGCCATTTACGTGTTTGTAGCTATCAGTTAGTGTGTGCCGCACTTGCTGCCAATCCTCGTTGCTTAGTTCGCATTGCCGTTCGAAATATTCGCTCTTCAGTCGATCCAGCTGATCTGATGGAGTAGCCCCCAGTTGTGGCCGTCGCTTGTGATGGCTGGCCAGCCGGCGACATGGTGGTGAATGTGTTAATGCTGCTCCAGAATGTTGTGGGTATAAACTGTAGCGCAGTTGACGCAACAATCTTAAATTGTACATTATTCTCTTTGTTATCAGTTGTACCTGTTGCCGGTACGACAATCGAAAGCCTATCGATAATTACTATTCGACTTTAACAATCTCAAGTCTCAATGAGTCAGACTTTGTATTTATTTTTCATATGCTTTTTATGAGAATGCAATTTTCTTTATTTATTACATGGTTTATTATACATATATAAACAATTTAATTCATTGTTAGCATTTTTATGTTACTTTCGATATACAATGCTAACCTGTGCTTATCACTGTTACGCTTAACATCAATATGTAACTGTGCAGTATATCGAAATCGAACATCGCGATATCGTATCATCAAATGTTACGCTTGGGCTCTGTGGTCTGTTTGCCTGCACTATCGATAGTGCAGCTGCGGTTTACACGGTATCAAGCGGAGCATAATATAAATAAATAAATTCAAGTATAAAACCTAAGCAAAGCTTAATTGTGATAGTGCTCGAGTGGCCGCATCAGCAATTGCAGGTAAAAATATTATAGACAGACTACCACCACTAATATAGCAGATAAGCCCAAAAGATCGCACGGCATTTATAGCAACCGGGAATGCCATTGCGAATACCGAAAATCACATAAACCCGACTTTTTTATTATAAGTTTATTACGCTGTCTGTCTGTCTATCTGGCCAAGTAAATATGTATGTATAATGCTCTCTATGTATGTAAGCCTGCTGCAGCTGCAATGGTCAAGTTGGGTTTTATACGAGAGCCGCTATCAGATATACACACACGCTTCTGTGTGTGCGAGTGTGTGTGTGTGTGTGTGTGTGTGCTGGCTGGCTGGCAAAATAACTAGTTTTTCTGTGTAAATTTGCAAGGAATCCTCCACCATTCGCCAGAGGAACTTGCAGACATCGCTCCTCGCTCATTTGAATCGCTCTCAATTGTAGTTTTAAGCGCGCCTGTCTCTCTGTGTGCGTACGTGTGTGTGTGTGTGTGTGTGTGTGCATTGTGCATCGGCTCTCCCTATCTCTATCTCTCTCTCTCTCTCGCTCGGTCTGCCTGCGCCTGGCTGGGACAACCCGCCGCCAATGCAGATTTGCAGCTTCTCAGCTACGACGAGCTGCATTCCCGAAGCGCCTGGCCACAGTTGCCACTTGCTAAAAACAATTTGTACCTAGCTCAAAATTGCAATTTGAGTATCTTTTCAAATTAACGGCCATTTCGACATTGATCAATTTTCAAATATTAAACACACTTGAGTTTCCAATTGGAAAAGGTTTGTGCAGAAATTAAGCGAATGTACCAATTTGTCCAAGCAGAATCAGTGTACCTAAACCACTGCCCGGTATTTTTTTTTTTTTTTTTTGGTACATTCGCGTTGCATGTGGCAACCGTGGCTGCACTTCGTAGCCGAGGGAAATGGAGTAACTGTCCGTCTGTCTGTCTGTCTGTCTGCTAGTGTCGCTGATTCGGCGCATACCTGCTGCACACACACACACATACACACACACACACACACACACACACAGACGCACACATAGAGTCGGCAATAGTTGCAGTTTTCCTTTCGGTTTTTGTGTGTCTACCACGGAGCGAGCAGAGAAAATTTTTCAGCGGCACAGAGTACTTTTCTTCTATTTCTTCTATTTTTTTTTTTTTTTTTTCTTCTTTGGTATAATATTTTGTTGATTCACAAGTTGAACTCGCATTCTTGTTGCAGAGTTTCTCTAACGCTAACGTGCTTCGAACGTGCATCAATGGTTACCATGGAGAATAGCGAGGAGATTCTACAAATTTTGGAGCGTTTCACACAGCTGAAGCAAAAGGAAATACCCAAGGAGCTGGAGGACTATTTGCAGTATGTGGCCAAAACCGGCGACACCATCTTCAAGTGGTCCAGCGTCAAGTATCTCTTCCGCGAAAAGCTGCTCAATGTGATCAAGCACTTCAACGAGGACCCACCGCGTTTGGAGGGTACGCAAATCTCTTGACTTCCCTTCCCCCCATTTCGAATATAGTTTTTTTTTGTGTGTGTGTGTGTGTGTGTGTGTGTTTTCTCCCCCCCATAGAAATACCCAACTATCCGAATGTCGATCCGTTCAACTATGAGACGATGAAGTCCTCGCTGCTGGAGCGTCTCGATCTGTTCAATGCTGCTCCCTTCACCGTGCAGCGGCTCTGCGAGCTTCTGATTGATCCGCGCAAGCAATACTCGCGCATCGACAAGTTCATGCGAGCGCTCGAGAAGAATATACTGGGTGAGTACTGAGTGGTTAGTGGTTAGCGGATCATAGAATGAACTCAAACTCCTTTCATGTGTCTTCTATCTTAGTTGTTAGCACCATTGATCCGGGTCGAAAGCGCACGGAAAGCGAGAATGGGGATTCGCTCGACTCGGTGGGCAATGGGGATCTATCGCTCGAGGTCAACATCGATATCGAAATGGAGAACGAGAACATCTTCAACAATGGCGACGAGCGTAACGGCAGCAATGATGAAACCAATAGCGGCGCTATTAAGGCCAGCTGCCCGCGCAGCGACGATGCTGCCGCTGTTCAGCCGAAAGCCAAGAAGGCTAAGCTCGATTTTGAAGAGAGCGAACAGCGCGACGAGGCGGATGCCGAGGATGCGGATGCGGATGCGGATGCGGATGCTGATGAGGATGCAGTTGTCATCAAGAGCAAGTCCAAAGCAGACAAAGCCAAGGCAGAGATTGCCGATGAGGACGGTGAGCTGAAGGCCGATGAGACTGAAGCTGTTCGGGAGATACCCGAAATTGAGGAGCCCGATGAGGAGGAGGAGGAGCCAAAGGCCAAGAAGTCATTCAACGGCGACAAGGAGGAGCCGAAGGAGACAAGAGAGCCGAACGCCGATATTCCCGAAGTGGCCGAGCCCGATGAGGTTGACAGCGGCGATGCAGAGATCGAAAAGGATGCAGCCACTGGCAGCCAGGTCAAGGATCCGTTGACTGATGCCGATGAGGAGGAGGCGGCCGAAGAGCAGACGAAAGTCGTCGAAAAGCAGGAAGTGGAGAGCGCTGAAAAGAAGTCGGAGAAGCCAGCGAAAGAAGCTGAGAAGGCGAAGCTGAGCGCCGATGCCGCTGGCGAAGTTGCTGATGAGAAGAAGAAGTTCGCAGATGCCAAGTTGGCTGAAAAGTCGGCCGAAAAGGCGGAGAAACCAGCAAAGTCCTCCACAGAAAAAGCAAGCGAATCATCAGCTGTTGCTGGCAAGGCCACAGCTGACAAGGATGGCACCTCTAAGGCCGCCAAGGCACCCGATGCCGAGGCCAAGACTGAGACCCAGCTGGAGGCCACCAAGGCAGATGCCGTCGATGACAGCAATACTGAAAAGACTGAGACTAAAGCAGCAACTGCGGCAGATGCTGATGCTGAGCCGGCTGCCAAAACTGCAGAAGTCCCAGCTGCAGATGACCCAGATAAGGCGAAGAAGACTGCCGTTACTCCAGCTAAAGATGAAACCGCCGATGGCGATGGCGATGGCGATGGCGTTGCCGATGGAGCTGCAGCTGCAACTGCTGCAACTGCTGTCGCCGCTGTGCCCATTGAGACCGATGAGCTGGCTACGCCACAGTCGCCAACGGCGCCAGATGCCGATGAAGCGCCGGCCGCGGATGCGGCTAGTTTTGCGGCCAGCGCCACGCCCACATTGACGCTGAATGATCAGCCCATGGAGGATACACCGGCCGAAGAAGAGGAGACACAGGTCTCGCCCACAGCCGGCGTCGAGGAGGTCGTTATGGCCGAGAGCGGTGCAGCCGCTGCCGACATGGCCACCGATGACGTTGCCAAGGATGAGTCAGCCGCCATGGAGGTGGATGACACCAGCCAGGAGGTAATGGACCAATAGATCATTGGCGCCCATTCCAAGCGACTATTATGAATACTTACAACTACTCCACATAAATAGCATATAATGAGTATGAGATAAAAGGATATACACACAGACACACAGACAGACAGACAGACACACACACACGCACACGCACACGTCAGACCAATCCCAAGGAACGTGGGATGTATAACTTCATTATCTAGGGTATTACCATTAGGCCATAGCTGATACTGATATAATATGATATATTTATATATATATGTATATATATATATATGTATGTATGTATGTATGTCTTCTACGTATTCCAAATTGCCCTCTCCCCAGCCGAAGGTGCATTCTGGAGCAGCGGATATAGTAGAGTAGACACCGCGACTGCAGTCTGTCTGGATTTGTGCCCATAGTAACGCCTAGCTGTAAGTCCGAGTAGCTGCACACACACACACACACACACACACACAGACAGACAGACAGACACATCATGAATTATTTACCTATAAGCTCGAGCATTAAGTTCCGATCGATTTCGTTGCGCGGCATTCGAATCAATATCAGGAAGCGTCCGCCCTATGTCATATTTTGTGTTTTTATCGTTGCCTATTTAAGTGAAAAATTCTATTTTGTATTATCGAGACTCAATTAAGTTGAAAAGTCTTTCGCATTGCTGCGTTTACTAATAATCAATAGACGATTTCTTGTGTTTTTTTTTTCCCCCCCGATATCGGGCCAATTACGTATAACTGCAAGTGTTTCTCAGAAAGTAAAATAAACTATCTACATAAATAACTGATGCTGATGCCGTTGATATACTTGGATCCAGTGGAGAGCTATACATATACATAGACGATATATATATTTGATGTTGGGGAGGGAGTTTATAGCAAACAAACAAACAAACAAAAAAAAAAAAAATAACACAACAATGAACAAAAAATTCATATAGCAAATTTGGTAAACAATTTGGTAATGCGATGTAGCCAATGGATACCCGAGTGCGGCTCCAGCAGCAGCAACAGCGGCGGCAGCGGCAGCAACAACAGCCACAGCCAACGGACGAACGGTACCGTTCCGTTGTTGGCCTGGCCGACTGGCTAACGTCGTCGCCGTCGACTTGTCGGTTGGGCACGTCACGTCACGGATCCGGTTCCGAACCATGTTACCTGGGTGCGCCTAGCCCAGGAGTACCTTGCGCATCATGAAACCGCTGCTGGCGCTGCTCGCATTGCTGCTGGATGCACGCGACAGCTCCTCGGGCTCAATGCACTTGGATGAGCAGAGATACTGCAGCAGCGGCACACGATATTTGCCACAGAAGTCCACGAACTTGATGTGCTCGACACGATTGTCGAAGAAGACGCCTTTGCAGTTGGGATTCACGCAGCAGTTGGCGCTGTTCAGATACTCGACGAGGGTGCGCGGCACATCCGTTGGACCCGGCCGCTGTCCGCTGGCCTTAACAATGCGACCAGCCAGCTCCAGCAGTGTCGGCGGCTTCAATGCCATGTCCTGCACAAAGCGCACCACCAGCGGATTGTCGCGCAAGCTCAGCTAAACAAAGAATTCAATTGTGATTTATGGCATGAACTGATTAGCCCGAAGGCTGTTGGCTGTTGGCTGTTGGCTGTGTTCGCCTCACCTCGGTCAGGTTCTTCAGGGCGACAATGTCCTTGGGCAAATGCTTCAGTCTGTTCTTGTGCAGCAGCAGCGACTTCAAATTCTTCAGTCGGGCAATGCTCATCGGCAGATGCTCGATGAGATTGTCGCAGAGCACCAGCGCCTGCAGCTGGCTGAGGGAGCCGACCGCCTCGGGCACCTCGTTGACCAGATTGCCGCCCAGCGATAGAACGTGAAGACTGTGAATAGAGCAGATTCGCAACGGTTACAAAGGCATGGCTATACTCATGGGTGGCATTCGATATACTGGCTTGAATCTCCTATGTCTATCTAAGGGCATAAGGACAGACATACAGACTAGACATACTAGATATAGACTAAAAGTATACGATGATGTATAGATGATAAAGGATATATCCTTCATATTGTAATACAAAGTAATCTCTTGTAAGTCTCACGGTCTCCCAGTCTCCCAGTTAGCATCGACTAGATCCACTAGATCTCTTAAAGTATCCCCAACTATCCGAACTTCAAGTTCGCTCTTGCACTTCTTATAGAAGCTATTCGCTGTCAATCAATAACAGTTGCTGTCAGATGGCCGACGTCCATTTCAGGGTCGACTTGAGGTTCTTATAACGAACTAAGCTAAAGGTAAACACGTCTATCTCATAGCTTATATAAGTGCTTGGGCATAACACTTCCACTTGGCGGGTGGGCCGCCTGCTCAGAGGTAACTAAAAGTCGCCCTGCTTAGAGTTTGTAGATAAAAACTTAAATATTATATCAGCATTACAATAAATAATCATGGCTTAGTCAGCTATGAATAATTTCGTAAATGGGTCGAAAGTTTTTAAGGCGAGCACCTGATAAAGGCAGCTTGATATGGAGCAGGTCCAAATGTTCGTTTCTCGATAGATAATGTCACTTGATTTAGTGTTTTTCTATTTTCTTTTCCTTTCTTTTCTTTTCTTTTCTTTTTATGGTTAAGTCGCCTGGCAATAAGAAAGAAAAACAAGTCTCGGACTGTTTATAGCGTTCAATTGATATAGGAATAGATTGGCCGAGCTATCGTAGCTCTTATCGAATTGTCTAACGATATTAATCAGGCTGATAAAAAAAAAAGCAAGCATAAGTTCGCTGAAATTTCGTTACACTGTGCGAAATCGGTTTTTCCACACTCTGTAATCGGCTGTTGCTTGCTGGTCAGGAAGCGCGCCGCTTCTGATAAGTGTTTCCATTCGAAATTGGCTCACATATTCTTTTGTTTTTTATTTATTATTGTGTTTACTTATAAATATGCCCCATTGATTCACATATATACGTATATATATATGTCTCTCTCTCTATATATAATTATATATATATATATATATATATATATATATATATATATATATATATATATATATATATATATATATATATATATATATATATATATATATATATATGTGTTTATGAGTCGAGTCGAGTGTGTGCTTCGCTTATTTTCGCTATAGATTTGGCTTTTACAATGCGCCGAGGCACTCGAAAGTCCGCTTATCAGACCATCAAATAGACTTGAACCCCCAACTGCCGTCGTCGACTCGCCACCAAAGTGTTACGCTTGACAACAGCTGAAGCTGAGCCATTGGGAAAGCGCAAGCGAGCAGGAAAAACAGGGCGCAGGCTGCCGAGTGGAAGCAAGGAAGGAAGGAAGCAAGCAAGGCGCGCGCTGATGCCCATGACGACTACTTGGCCATAGCCACTAAGTGGATCATGGCCAGCACTGGAGCTCAGCTGTAAGGCTATAAACAGCAGAGCGAGAGAGAGAGAGAGAGAGGCTGATGGCAAGAGATAGGCAATGCGATAGATCTGTATAATCTGCAGATCTTACAGACATTCATGGCTAGGCTAGAGCACTTGTTGCAGAGAGTAAGAGTGAGAGAGTGAGTGGGGTAGGGATAGGGATAGGGATAAGGGCTTGGCAGTTGGAAATTGGATTTGCCTGCGTTTTTGATACCTTTGCATCTTCCAGATATCCTTGGATATGCACGAGATCTTGTTGCCGCCCAAATACAGATACTTGAGCTGGCGCAGCTCAGTGACCTGTTCGGGAAAGTGGATCAGCTGATTGCCGCTTAGATTGAGCTCCTTCAGCGTGGAGGTGCCGCCATGCACATTCCCCATCTGCTTGGTGAGCAGCGATTTGGGCAGCGACGAGTTGGTCAACAGATTGTTCTTGGCTATCAGAGTGACCAGCGGCAGCTGGCAAATGGCATCCGGCAGCTGGGTGAGCGCATTGGAGCTCAGATCGAGTATCTTCAGATTGTTGAACTGCTGCAGGACGCGCGGCAGCACCACCAGCCGATTGTGATTGAGCAGCATGGTCTCGATGTCGCCGCTCGTCTTGAGCAGCGCCTTGTGGGGCGAGCTGAGGTGATCCTCCAGCGTGACCACATCCAGATTCATGCGACCAAAGTCGATGGTCTTCTGCTCCCGCGAATCGGTGTCCGAGCTATCCGACGTATACAGCTCCATTGCTCCGATCAACTTCACTACTGGCCTATACGCCTGCCTCTATCGATGCACTGCCAATACGAGTCTCTATATGTATGTGTATGTATGTGTATGTGTATGTGTATGTGTATGTGTGTGATGTATGTGTGTGTTGTTTGTTGTTTGTTATTCAACAGTTAGTGTAGTTGTTGTTTTTGTTTTCTTTATTTTCTATAAGCTCTTTATGGCTGTCTCTGCTTCTCCTCTGTGTGCGCGCGCGATCGCATCGCTTCTTCTGTTCGGCCAGCCGGGACTGCGACGCAAATCGAAACAATAACAACAACAACAACAGCGGTAATAGTAGCACAGAAAAAAAAAAAACTGATGTATATATATATATATATATAAATATATATATTCACTTTAACTATATCAAATGGGCAGAGTCGAACGACGCGCACCAGACCCAAGCATTGACTGAACTGCGATCTGCTCACAGCTCGGCGCCTCAGCTGCTGTACAATGCGACTGATCCAGCCGCGTCGATGCCGATGCCGATGCCGACGCCGATGCCGATGCCGATGCCGATTGTCGTCTTCGTTGCGCACGAGGCGCAACAGGCGTATGCGTAATATATATAGCCAGCCACACACACACACACACACACACACACACACACACACATACAGACGTATGCAGGTCTAAGCACGGACTCTGCTGTATTCGCTGTTTTCGGGATACACACGCGCGACCAAAGTTGAGCGCGAGCTGACGTGGGTCAATCGAACAGTTTTGCACTTCACTCGGCCAACTTGACAAATTTTGCAGAGCTGAACTTTGACATTAGCTGTTCGGCTGATAAAATCAATGGCTTTCATGCTTGCCAATAGCAAGTTTATGCAATGAATGTTGAAGATCAGTCGAGAGCGGCTTTAAATGCAGCATTTGGTCCATATTTTGGAGGCTGAAGCTGTTGGATTTCACAATATAAATTTATATATAAAAATAGAAATTCAAAAATAAATAAAAAGTTAATAAAAATAAAAAAAAAACTAATAGTAAAACACATTAAATTTATTATTTAACATTTCATAACAAATATTTCATACTAAATATTTTTTTTTTAATTAAACTTTGAAATCTCGAGGAGTTTTTCATTAATTTGAGTGTCAATTGAAAAAGTGTAATTATTTAGATTATTATAAAATCAAAATACGCATTTATGAACAACAGTAGTCGAGTGTGATTATGAAATGGCTCTAATAAATAAAGTGTTTATTGTTAAATTTTATAAATATGTTTCGTAGGTCAGTTCCCAATGAATGGCCATGAGCTGCAGCAAATGAAACCATCCCGAAGATGTTAGGGACTTATGAGTCATCGATGGCATCCGTATTGGGTCAGTATCAAACGAGTCTACGTTTATGATCGCTACTTATCAAGCCGCCGCTGGGGCACTCTGAGTGCCAGCGACGAATTTATTGAACAGCCCACTTGAGGAGCGGCACTCACACACGCACACACGCTCAGAGTGATACTGTGTATATTTATTAGTCGTTGACATGGTTGTTGCTGCTTTGTACTTAAATGCGTCTAATCAAAGAATCCGCAGCCCCTCCACAGCCCCTGCGGTCTGGTAGGCTCCCCTGACTTCAACTTCGACGGCGTCTGGCCCGACCAGCTGAGCACATCTGGGGTGCAAAAATGTTTTATTATCGCGTCATTGGACCTTTCCATACCCTCAACCCACTCAGAATGGCCCGAACTGACGGAGTCTATTGTCTGCGTGCAACTGTTTGTAACGGGGCAGTGGCTTAGGCCCCCATCTGGTTAGCTTGGGTCCATTCATTTACCTGGTTAACTGTGTCGATCGCCAGCACTAGACAAGCTTTGGACTTGATATTGAAATCGTTTCATCTATTCATCTATATAATGGAAGCAATGCAGCTAAGTTTGCTGAATATCTTTTCCAATTGCAGAATAATAATAATATAAAAAATATATGTTTATTTTTTAAAACTTAGCCGAGTTTTGGGAAAATATATATGAATTTCAAGTAAAGAACTAGAAACTTTGAAGTCTTTAAGGATGTTAGCTTTGGCTTGAAGTATCTGACAGTCGTCAAAAATATTTATTGATATAAACTTCTATAGTAAATTTAACAATTAAAAATTGACTAAAGGAAAAAACTTATTCATAATTAATTTAAGAAAAAGTTTACAAATGAAAAAATTTATTTAGAAAAAAATCGAAAGTAAATAAAAGTAATTTTCTCAATTGAATAAAAAATAACATGCTAAAAATAAATAAAATTAGATTCAATATCAATCAAAATCAATTAACGAATTATTTTCTAGTCGAGCACTCCCGCCGGACTTGATCACTCTTAGATATTTTTTATTATTCTTATATTATTATTTGTTGCTGTTGTCGCTGTCGCTGTCGCTGTCGCTGTTGTTATTGTTATGGTTTTGTTGTTGTCTCTGACGGCGACGCTGCTGATAAGCAACAAGCCAAAAATACACAAATATCAGCAAGAGCATTTAACACGACTTTGGCTGCGATCAGTGTGCGCTTTGCACACACACACATACATACACATATGCACATAGAGCGACTAAAATGACATTTGAGGTACATATATGTATATCATTATCAAATGGAATTGTTGCAATTTATGAGCAGCTGGCAGTCTAAGTGCCAATAACGGGGGGCAGTGGCGGCCGTTTGTCTCAGCGTTTGGGGTTGCAATTGGCTCTGGCTGTTGAGCGCGTCTTAAGTCGCGTGCGCGTTTTGAGCGCGTTTTTTGCGCACGTATTTCATTTTGATTTGCGAGTTGAGCGGCCGTCACTTGTGTGTGGTCCTTATCACACCTAAATTAATGTGCCATCAAAATAAAATATTCCACATAAAGCAACAACAACAACAACAACAACAGCAGCAGCAGCAGCAGCAATAGTTGTGCTGACGATTAAAACTGCGACGGGACAATAAAATCGTTTTCTTTCTTTCTTGCGAAATTGCTGCATGGGGCGAAAAAAAAATGAAAAAAACAAACAAAATATATAGTAGACACACATATACACACTGACACTGGCACAATAGGTCGAGGCGCACTTGTTGATAATTAATTTTCCAATAGTACAAATGTCCATGTGTGCGCTCGAGCTGAGTCGATTTTGAAACCTGGTTCCATAATCAATTTGGCAAATCAATTATCAATTATCTGTCGCGTCGTCTTCCATTTATTGCTGAACTCACAGCGTTGAAAGTCGAGAGACGTCTTTAGACGGGCGCCACATTCGCGATAGCCCTCGAACTAGGCTCTATATACGCTGTATGGCTAAAAAAAAAATCGAGATCGTATGCAATATATATGTAAATTGTTAGGCTTTTAAGCAAGCCAACACGGCCTGAACTTGATTTTGCATATCAAGAAAACATAAATCATAATTCTAAGCATACAAAGGCATACAAAGTTATAATCACATTTATACTAGCTTATATGTATATTTTTTTGGTTTTATTAAATTCTTCTGAATTGTCTGAATTAAAAATCAACTCACTTAATGCTATATTTAAATACAAATTATCCCACTTTTTTTTAGACTGAAATCAAAAATAAAATAACAATGCTTGATAATGAGTAAACTAATCGTATAATCATTTTAGCACTTTCAAATAATTCAAAGCGCGATTCCTAGTTTGGTACAGCTATAAAGAATGCCATAAATATTTTTAAATATTCCATCAGCTTAAAAGTATGCTACAAATAATTCACACCGTTCCAGCGCGCATACATCAGTTGCCAGCAAAAAAAACTGTTGCCTACTTTGCGGCTGCACGCGATTCTAATTGAAATGAAAGACAAATTGTAAAAGTTTCCATTATTATTGTTTATTATTAATTAAATAATTGCCTTGTGGTTTGCCATATTTTACAAAGTATACATTAAAAAAAAAAACAAAAAAAAATACATTTTCCGATAGCAGTTGTTGGTTTTAGTTGTACATAAATATTAAAGTTAAACGTTAATAATCATACGTTATATATTTATAAATACATATGTATATGTATATGTAAATGTGTTAAATGTTGTGATTAATTGCTTTATAACCCTCCCAAGTAAAAAAAGATAGCTATAAATGCCTTGCTGTGTAGGTGTGTGTGTGTGTGTGTGTGTTTGTTGCATTAAAATTGTGATTGTTTTTTTGTTGCTGCAATTGGTCATAGATTGTTATATGGTTTATAGATAGTATATGTATTTCAGATAAATTGCCTATAGGTAATGCAATACGTAGAGATGTGTGTGTGTGTGTCTCTCTGTCTGTCTATCTGTCTGTTTGTGTCTGGGGTTACCTCTAGAATAAATGGCCTTGTGCTATACCTTTGGCCCACTACGATCTACGAACTACGCATATATGTTATAGGTTTATATATATCTATATGGTATATATAGTTGTATACATAGTTTTTGTTTTGTTTTGTTTATATGTTTATATTCGTATATTTATTAGCAAAAAATGGGTGCGAACATGTTGTTCGTTCTTTTCATATTGATGTTTTGATGATTTGAATGTTGTTGGCGAGAGATGAGATAAAAAAAAACCGCTCTTAATTCAATACTGTTGTTGTTTAGTACACATTAGATGTATTAGCGTTAATTAGCTTTACTTACAGGCTACTAAGTATATTTTAATGTAATAATAATAAATTATTAATCAAATATGCTTGTTAGTGAGCAAGATGGGGCCGTTGGGCACGGACAGGGACAGGGGCTGCGGCGCGGGCGCGGACGCGGGCACGGGCGCAGGCGAGGGCGGGTGGCATGGGTGGTATGGGTATAGTGGGTAGGGGGGCGTGGCCTGTGGCATCAATGACTGCCCGGCTGTGCGGCTGTGGGCCAAGCAATCTTGGCATCGATGCGCTTGTATGCGAGCATGCAATGCTTGCCCTTGGCAGCGAGCCGCGCATCCTGCGGGCATTCGGCATCGGTGAGCAGCGTCTCTTCGCCGTCCACCAGCTTGAAGAGCGCATAGTCCTGCGGATTGGTGATGCGCGCCTTATGCGCAATTATGCGGCACACCTCGCGCGTCGTCGTGTGCGGCCGCACGGGCAGCGTTCGAGTCTGCAGCGAGCCATTGCACTCGTCCGGTATGATGACGCGCAACACGCTCGAGCAGGCCGGCAAGCAGCTTGAGCGCCACTGAAACCGAGAGAGCGAGAGAGAGAGAGAAAGAGAGAGATGGATGATAAGTGTGTATTCAGTTGGTGCTGTGGTTTGATGTACTTACGTCGAGGGAGCCGCTGCCGCTCTCACCCTCCGATGCCATGAACGTCTTGAGCACCTGCACGGCGCTGCAGAGGGCGGTGAGGTAGTAGCCGGGCTCTCCATTGAGCAGCGTCGGCTGCAGCAGACCCCACATGAACTCCGCCTCGATCTCGGCACCGACAAAGCCGCACTTGGCCACCACATAGACCAGCACAGGTAGAAAATCATCGGCGCCCAGCTGCTGGCCGCGTGGACAGCCCGTCGCATCGAACACCGTCGATATGACGCACAGGAAGAGCTCCAGTTTCTCCAGCGGCAATTCGGCCTCTTGCAGCCGCCACAGCAGATTGGCAATGAGACGCAGCGCCGACTGTGATGGTGGCGTCACTGTTGCACGTATCCCAAAATCGGATGCGTCCCGTTCGTAGGCGTAGCGCACATTCTGGGCGAGCAACTGAATGTCTTCGCTGCGCTTGTAATAGTCCACAAAGATGCCATAGAGATGCTCGCGCAGTGGCAGCACCACCAGCTGGTGCATCACCGTCTCCAGCATGGCGTCCAAATTGAGAAACTCATCGGACTTGAGGCGGGCACGCGCCGACTCCAGTTCCGCATGGAACTTGCCCTCGCCATGCTTAACCAAATAGTTTTTCATGCCGCTCATAAATTGGCGCATATTGCGCATGACCACCTGTGGCGCCGCCTCCCTCGACTCCTTGGTGCAGCTAATGAAGTTCTCAATGTTGCGGGCGAATGTGGAGCTGGGATCTTGGGCCAGCTGCAGCGTGTACGCGCGCAGCGAGTCACCAGGTCCAACGCTTTGAATGTTCATCTTGTTGCGGGGATGGCCTGAAATGAAATCAAAACAACAAAGCACAAGAGACGTCAGTATGGATAAGAGAGAAAGATACATATACACAGATGTATATATATAGAGAGAGAGCGAAAGAGAGATAGCTAGCCAATGAGTCGAATGAGTCAATGTGTAATCCGCTCCAGCCTCCTCCTTACCGAATAGCAGTCTACAGAGCAGTCGCAGCAATAAGATGAAAGGCGTGCAACAGCCGGGCTTATCGCACGGCTTCTCGTCGGCACATTCGCAGCCGCGTCGATAGCGTCGATAGAGACGACGGCTGTGCGATTGAAGGGCCAGGCCCAGGGCTCGGCACTCGACAATGTGTGCCATGTTGAGCAGTATGTTGCCCTGGTCGTCCAGGTGAAAGAATTGCTTGATATCGTAATGATCACAGGTATTGCGCTCGCCGGGATGGCAGGCATCCAAGCTGATGGAGCCGACGGCCATCAGCTCGGCATTGGGGCATTTGCCAATGGCGCCCATTATGGAGCCGGCGAGCGCTTCAGTCTTCAGTTGCTTGCGATTGATGCGGCAGTCTTTGAGCACCTGTTGCGGACAGGTGGCCGTCGTCGTTGAGATTGAGGTTGAGGTTGTCGTTGCTGTTGCCGTCGTTGCCGTCGTTGCTATCGTCGAAATCGAACCGATGCTGGACAGGCTGCTACTGGCGTATTTCGATTTCTTGCACAGCACCGTTGATTGCTGCAGCTGCACCTGCAGCTGCTGCTGCTGCTGCTGCTGCTGCTGCTGATTGCCATCGCTGGGCAGCGCAATGCCCGTGCGTATATTGTCGACGAACAACAGCTCCAGGAATTTGCGTTTGCGCCTCGCCGGCTGCATCGACTGCTTCGGCTGCTTCGGCTGTGACGACGCTGCCGATGAGCACGAGGCCAGCTTGTCCTCCAGTGTCTGTGTGTATGAGACCGAGTGTGTGCGCTGTTGTAGCAGCTCCTCCTCGAAGTCAGCGGAAAAGTAATTCTCCTGCTGCGGATGATCGACAATCTCCCAATCGGCCATAAAGCTAAGGAATTTCGCCTCCTCCTTGTAGTGGCGCACATGGACAGGATCGTGAAAGAACTCCTCTGGCTCGAGTCGCTCGATGCGCTGCTCATCCAAACTGCACAACGATTTCGACATGTCGTTGCTATTGGCCACAGCCCGGGGGGCGGTGGCGGTGGCGGGGCGGTTCGCGGGGTTTGCGCGCGACGATCTTCTGAACCAGCTCATGATGGATTCTGTAGCGATTTTTGCCAGCTAAAACGAATTGGCGAAAACGCAAGTTTCTCATCGGCACACGCTGCTGCTGCTGCGAAAGGCGAGGCTGCTGCTGCTGCTGGTGTTATCGATCGACAATCGCCGTTGCAGATCGATTTCTATTGCGAATTATTGTAATGTTTGTTGTTGTTGTTGTAGCGAATTGTTATTGCTGTCGCGTCGTGTTGCTCTAAACGCGGCCAATGCAAAACTAATGCTGAACTTCATACGCATTAGTTTATAAGACTGCAACAGCGATAACGATGACGTTGACGTCGACGCCGCCGCCGTCACTGACAGCGATGCTGGCGCTGGCGCAGACGCTGACTACGCCTATGCGAAAAGATAGCAACTAGCGCGACGTCGACGTCGCAGCTGCGGCCTAAATTGCGAGACGTTGCGACCTCAATTTGTCAAAGTCCCGCCCGCCCCAAACAAGCCGCCTGCCTGCCTGCCTGTCCGTCTGTCTCTCTGTCTACAGGTAGCGTCTGCCAGGGTTCGCCACTGCTAATCCGGGTGAAGTGGGAATTTCCGGGAGCACGGTACCTGCCCAACATTTTTGCGCAAGTCCTAACCGAAGCGAAAGCCGCTGCCTTATCAGCAGAAACAGTTGCCTGAGCGTACGCGAAACTGTGTCAAGAGGAAATGCCACTGAGTCAGTGGCTGGCGACTTCTGAAACCTCAAATGGAGAAAAGCGCCTACTGAGCGAGGCCTAGCGCTGCGGCAGGTAAGTGCACAAATCATTCAATACGCGACTGTGAAGCACATGTGCTAAAATACCTGTTGCAGGTAACGGGCAAGCGAGCGCTGCGATTGAGTTTTTTTTTTTGGCACGAGAGCGAGCTGTGCGTTATGCAAGGCTGTTTAGATAAAGAGTTGATTCATGCTCGAGACTTGAGCGCAAGCAACAACAGCTGTGACAAATCGAAAGTAGAACAAGCGAGAACTCTCTCTAATTGTCTCTCTCTCTCTCTCTCGCGCGTTCTCTTTGCTGTTTGCATTAAGACAGTCTAGTCTGTCTAATGTCTGTGAACGATGACGTTTCCACACCGATAGATCCCTCGATCAATCGATCAATCGATCGATGCGGGAAACAGCGACAGACGACAATCGACAACAATGAAAACGGCGGAGATCCCGTTGAAATGCAATTGCACCTTACGATTGCATCAGCTTTATAAAGCCTAAACTCAACTTGAGGAATTGGTTTGCTTTGCTTTGCTTTGCTTTGCTTTGCTTTGATTCGCTTTTATTGTTATTTCGCTGCGTAGTTCGGAAAAACCTTTGGATTGGAGGTTTCTGTGAAGGTGTTTGCTTGCGTTTGTGTGCAGGAAGTGTTCCTTGGCAGCCTACATAAGATTAAAGAGTTGACTGTGATTAGAGCTAACTGAGCTAGGCTAGATCTATGCGAATGAATTGCGTGTTGATTACGTAAAGACTGGGACTAGGACACTGCATGTCAAACGATCTGCAACTTCAGGCAGTTTACTTAAGCTTCTCATTTCTTACAATAGTCAAACTAAGCTAGCAGACTCCAGTTGATAGGCATTAGATATTCCAGTAAGTCCGGCAATACGTCTATGCAATCGGAACTTCAAACCCTTAACCTACAGCAAGAGCTCAGCTTACTTTCGTCAATTCGACATTCTATTGAGTTACAGCATTATCTAGTCATTTGGTCTATTGAAAAGAGAACTTCAAAATGGGAACTTCATGCCTTTAGCCTCTACAGCAAGAGCTCTACTTACTTTCGTCTATTCGACATTCTATTGAGTTGCAGCATTATCTAGTTTTCTTAAATGTTTCAAGGTGCCCTTCAGCCACGTTTGCTGCGATTTCCGTTTGGCTTATTTATTGTTCTACTGCTCTTGAAAGATAAGGCTTCATCAAGGTGACTTTTGGTACAATTTGGATTTGGTGAGTTCAGCGAACCTCGTATTTTTTTTTTTTTTGAACAGTCGTTTTGCTTATCCAGTTGCTTATCGGCCGCTGTGCTTGACAACGAAAATAGTCGCTTACACGATTTGCTTATGTACATATATGATGGCTGAGCAAACACACACATTTAGCTGGAGAAAAGCTGGAGCACGTGTCGTTTAGAGTGGACCCAAATCTAAAAATAGTCGACACCCGTTCAGTGTGTGTGTATGTGTGTGTGACTGTGTGTGTGGGTGTGTGTATTTCATCAGCCATGCGCTGACCTAAAACAGAAAATAGAAGAAACGATTCGAAAAGTCTGGCTTGAACATGCTAATCGGTCTTGGAGTCTTGGCAAATTACGCATCCCATTGAGCGGCGAGAGACACGGCGCGTTTTAAAGCGCGCGCTGATAAAAACGCAGCCAGCAGCCAGCGGGCAGTTTACATTCCAAAGTGCATGACTGCACCAATATTTATATAATTCTATGTCCGACGCTTGAAACTTATCAAATTTGTTTTGGCTGGCTAACTGCGACGCATTTCATGCTGCATATGCATATGTATGTATGTCGCTGCAGCAGCCGTTGCGCGCCAGATAAGTTTCGGCAAAGACTTTGTAGTCTCCGGACTGCAGAGCCCTACAAAGTTGCAGCAACTGAGGCAGCGGCAGCGGCAGCGGCAGTGGCAATGGCAGAGGCAGGGGACAGCAACTGAGGCAGCGGCCGCCGCTGATAGTCCGCTTAGGTTGGCTTAACCAGTTCGAAGCAGTTCGCTCAACGATAGACTTCACTCGTGGCTACTGCGTTTGCTTATGATTTGGTAAACGAGCAACCCGTGCGCTCAATCAATCAATCAATCAAGCAAACAAGCAAACAAACAATCAGGCAGGCAGTCAGTCAATAGGCGCACGATGACGACGCGTCATCCGCTCGTATTTGCTTTTGTCTGCTGCTCCATGGAGGCCATGGAGCGTAGTATGATGCAACAATAACAAGCGATTGCAATTGAGCATACAATGATGGTGATGGTGATGGTGATGATGATGATGATGATGATGATGACGATCGACTGTCCATTGATAAAGTGCCGGCGAGGGCATACAGAGCTATACTATATGCTTTGCTACATAAACGTTTGCGATCGGTTCAAGCACTGAAGATTCAGAGATATGAAAAAGTTCCTTCGGTTGTTCTCTTTTGAAGACTTGCGATCATCCTTAGATCTTTGGGCTGATTCTGATCAGCATCTCTATATCATATCTTATATCTTATCTTATACCTATCTTATAGCTTAGACTCTCATACTCACATAGTATCTCGCGATCGCGCATGCTTGGATTCCTTAATATGGTCGCCACTTTGGGTCGCATTGCCTTGCCAATGTTGTTGTTGTTGTTGCTGTTGCTGCCAGCGCCGGCGCTGGTGGCATTTTTGTTGGCCTTGAGCGTGTCCTGGTTGCAGCTGCTGTTGCTGCCGTCTTTGGTGCTGCTGAATTCCTCAATGATGGTGTCGTCCTCCGACAGTGCCGGTCGGCACTTCGACAGATGTATGGTATCTGAATTGATGGTGGCATCTAAGAGAAGGGAAAGCATTAGATTAGCCAAACTGTTATTATTGTATTGTTGATGGGATTCAAGGTTTACCATCCTGCATCGGCATGAAGGAGTCCCATTGGGAGGAGTCCCAGGGCTCGGAAAATACGGTTCCATCGTCTGACTGCGCCGAATCGATGCCGCCATAGTAGGTCTGACAGAAGGCGGCACAATTGCGTTCCACGTTGTCGTAGGCGGACAGTCGACAGCCGTTTTGGCTCTGGAATGACTTTTGGCTGCCATCGGCATTCAACTTCTCCTGCAGCGGAGCTGCGGTCGTCATTGTCGTCGTCGTTGTGGCCTGCGTCTGGGTTGGAGTCGAGCAGCGCACCAGCTCCGGCAGATTCAGATCGGGCAGACGCTTGGCAATGATCTGGTGCACGGTAAGCGGTCGCTTCTTGGCGCCCTCCTTATCGCGTCCCAGCGAGTTCTCCTTCTCCTGCCAATCGACAGCGGTGTCATAGTCGCCGCCGCCGCCGCCGCCGCCGTTCGTCTCCTGCTTGGCCATAAACTCCCAGCTGCTGTCCAGCTGCCAGTGGTCGATGCGATTGCGTCCACGCTTCGCTGCTTGCTGACCCATCGGTTTCGGCTTCTGCTTTAGCTCATCCAGACTGCCGGCCAGCTTCTCCAGATCGGCGGGCAGCAGCAGCGGCACAGTTGCCGCGGCATGGCCAGCCTTAAGTGGCTCCGAGTGCCGCTGATTGGCGGGCAGCAGCTGGCTGCGCTGTTGTCTGCGCAAAATCGCCGCCGCCGCACTGGTCAGACCAGCCTGACGCAGGGCATCCGCTGGCTCCGCATAGAACGGACTGCCCTGCTTGCTGCGCGATCCCGGTGTCTGTGCAGCTGTGGGCGTCGTATCGCCGCCATCATCGCCAGCGCTGCTCTGCTCCGTCAGCGACTGCGTCATAGCTGGCGCCGCATTGCCCAGATTCGGCAACAGCAGACCAGCTCTCGAGCGTGCCGGTGCATCGCCAGAGAACTGCAAAAGCTGCTGGCTACTATCCTGTCCAGCGCTGGTCTCTTCGCAGGGCGACAGTAGCTGCTGTGTGGGCGTGCTAGCTGCAGGTTAGAGAAGAGTATAGGATTAGATCTGAACGAAAATGGAGGCTATGCGGCATGGGCTTAGAACTTACGTGTCTCGGCTAGCAGATCGGGTCGTCGATTCAGAACGCCGCCATTGTCCAGTCCGGGCCTGAAGCTAGTTAGCAGACTGGCCCGATCGCTGGGATCGTGTGTCCAGACATCCTCGTAGTCGCTGATCTTGTCGCTCAAGGCGCTGGCGCAGTACTGCGCTGGCGGACTTTCCAGTATATCGGACTCCTGATAGTGCTTCGATTCCTTGCGAATGCGCGATTTACGTGACTTGCTGCTGCTGCTGCCGGTGCTGCCGACGCCGATGCCGGGCAGCAGGCCAGCGCCATTGGGCGTCATTGGGGATAGCATCTTGCGCTGACTGTGGCTGGAGTCACGACTCGACTGCGATTGCGATTGCCAGCGACTGTCGTTGGAGGAGGAGCCCTGCGATGAGAGCGTATCCTTGCACTCGCCCTCGGGCGACAAGCGCTTGGCAAAGGTCTGAAACGTGCTGGTGCTGGCCTGCGAGTTGAGCAGCGCATTGAACGGATTGCTCGACGCAGGTGTTGTTACCTCCACAAACTGAGCGGGATTCGGTTTGGCTGCATTATTGCTGCCATTGCAGCCATTGTTGCTATTGTTATTGTTGTGCTCCATGGAAAACGTGACCGTGGTGGTCACCGTAAAGTTGTTGCCCAACTGATCCGGCGAATGGGGCTTGGACCAGCGCATTGGCGGTGCCGGCGGCTTGAGATTCAATGTGTTCGGCGGTTTCGGTCGCTGTGGCCGCACCTGTTCCAGTTCTGTAATACTTGCCACTGCCACTGCCGCCGATGTCGTCTTGAAGGTGCTCAAATTGTTGCTGCCATGCGGCTGCAATGGCTGCTCCAAGGCACCACCACCACCGATGCCGCCGCTGCCGCCGCCGCCACCACCTGGCAAATAGCCCTGCGCATCCACCGGCGACATGGTCAGTATGACAGAGTCCACCGAATTGGGACTCAGCAGCTGCATATGCTGGCCGCCGCTGGTCGTGAACGAGCTCATGCTCGAATTGGTATCTGACGGTGTGCCCGCCTGGCTGAAGAAGCCCAGCAGCTGGCTGCTGCCCGTGGGACTGAACAGTGACTGTGGTGGTGGCACGGCTGGCGGCTTGGCCACCAGAGCATCGCTAAAGAATGTCGCTGTGCCCAGACCGCTTGTCTCTGTGAGCGACAGCGGCGACTTGGCGTCCAGCAGCTGTTGCTGTTGCTGTTGTTGCTGCTGCTGCTGTTGCTGCTGTTGCTGCTGCTGTTCGGTGGCAGCGATGTTTGTCTTGGCGGCAACGGGCGGCCCCAGCACAGCCGGACTGCTGGCATAGCTCCAGAACTCCTGGCCGAGCAACGCCAGCGACGAGAGCTTCTTGCGATTGTTGGCCTCGCGCAGCACACGCGGCAGCATCAACTGCACGGGCAGCTCATCGCAGCACTGGGCATAGTGAGCGATCAGAGCCGGAATTGAGCCAAACTTGAAGCGTGAGCTCTCTAGGCTGAGTATGTTGTCCTGCGACTGGATCAGATAGTGCTCGATGTATGGGCCCGTATCCTGGGGCAGACGCACCGACACGGCCATCGTGTTCGGCTGACTGGAACCGCGCACAATGAACGTCTGCAATGAGAAGAAGAGCCAAAGGTGGAGAATGAGTAAGCAGCTGGGGGGAAAGAGGGGGAGGGGCTAAGTGAGCGCTGTTGTCATAATTCCGCCACGTAAATCAGCGCTTGATTCCTTTCACATCGACTTCCGACTGCTGCCCCGTCTGCCGTTCGCGTTAAATGTTGCGTTAAAAATGCGCGCACATAAATTTGCCATTTCCCATTTTCCATTTACCCAAAAAACAATGATAAATGATAAATTGGTATTGCATACGCCGCGGCGCCTCCAAGTATGCAACGCCTTAACCCACCCCCTCCCTCAACTACCTCAACTGCTTGGGCTAGTCTGTGTGTCCTTTTGTCCTGGCGCGCAAAGAAAACTTTGCAGACGCTGCGACAAAGCGCCAAACGGAGCCCCCCTCCCCAAACCTGGTCAAGTGGCAGCCAGCCGCGTTGTCCAGGAGCTGAGGCACAGTAGCTGCAGCCCCAGCAAACTCAAACCAGAGCCTTGTCGTTCTGTTAATCGCCTGCGAAAAGTTTTCATAATGAGCGCTTTACTTAAAGTCACGCAGCCGCCACACAAATTTATATCAATTTCAAACTCAGTGGCAGCAGCAAATCGCCCAAGCAAAAAGTCTTCGAGAGAATTCATCGAATGTTTCGAATGTGTTTAAGGTGACTGAGAACTGAGTGTCAGTCATTGAGAGTTCTGGATTTGATTTAGCCAGATGATGTTTGTATCTATGAAATATATCGATTAGGCTAGCCAGCCCACTAGTGCCATTGATAATGTCTTGGAGACTGAACTCATCTGTATTTGAGCAAGCCAATTATACTTTACCACAGCTCACAGAACCGATAGCTATACAAACTATAATATATGGGTTAGCTGTACCTCAATTCTGGAAGATTTAGCTAATATATCAGTTATACTTTGAATATATAGTTAGGCACATCGCCATACGCCATCGCCCCTCGGAAAAAATCAAGCATGAACATGGAATTGATGATCAGTAGAGCATAAAATGGTTCATCGCATATATTCGAGGGCAGCCTATGCTGTTGGAGCTCAATTTGGTTCTTCAAGTCGCTCCAAGTGTGCCCCATCAGTGGTAAGACGCGCAGAGAAAACGAAAGGAATACAAGTTAAGCATAGATCGCTGTAGTTCACTCTACGCAGTGCAGCAAAGCCTGTAGCACTGCGGCTCATTCATCTGGCATGTGCTGCTCAAAGAGAGAGCTTCAGAGTCAGCATACTTTATAATTGCATTACTTATAGGTTTTCTCAGTTCAATTTGTCTTTAGGCTCCTTTTGTCTTAGGCTCTATAGCGAATCCAGCCATACACACTAACTAGTGAGTGGGCCTTTAGGTCAGCAAATACATTTGGAATCTACACTTTTTTCTTATTCTATTCTATTCTATTCTAAAATTTCTAGTTGTTTAGATTCCCCTGTAGACCACAGGCCTTTCGCCTATTGCTATTGGCAGTTTAGCTGAGAACTGATTTGAATGCGCTGCCCACGTCTCTGCCCAGCTGGCGCTGCGTCCCCCAATGAATTCTGTGACTGTAGCAATCGCTAGATATCAGTTCCAGAGTTTTCTATCCGAATCAGTTAGTCTAAAGCTGAGCGCAAAGCGTTGCTTAAGTCTTATCAACAAATCACAAAATTACTTTGGGCTGTAGAGCAACACAAACCCACAATTCAGCTCGCAATTCTAGATAAAATCTATATAAATATGAATGATTCTTCTTTTTTCTCTGCTGATATACCTTAAGAATTGTGAAGTTCTTGTTCTTTAATTTAAATTCAAATTGCTAAAGAATGAGACTTAAGCAGTTTTCTTGCTTCCATTGTGTGCGTGTGTGTATTCTGTTTAGCTAAGCAATTCACTTGTGTGTGTGTGTGTGTGCGAGTGCGTGTGTGTGTGTGTGCGTGTGTGTGTGTGCTTGTGCTATTCAATTTTGCTCAGCAACCCTAAAAGCATGCAATTATATTTTTTTCCAGATTTCAATAAATGCCAACTGTAGCGGGGGGCGGCATGCTACATAAGTTTAAAGTGGGCGGGGTTACTCGAAAAAAAAAGAATAAGTGAAGCGGGCTGTGGATGGGGTGTTTACAAACGAATATGGACGCCCCGCGGCGTTGCTTATGATTTCTGTGCGAGTTTTCAATAAGCAGCTGAAAGCGAAAAGCAGAGCCATCAAGAAGATAGCAATAGCAGTAGGAAAAGAAAGCAAGAAGCAAGAAGCAGCTGAAGAAGTAAATGCCGCTTGATATGATGAGTGGCGGACAGAGTGGATGCTAGCAGCGCCCTCATGCCCAGCACAGACGCCGTCTATTCGATTTGGCTGCATTGCAACGATTTTTAAAGCATACTTTTCGGCTGTTGATTTTATTAGACGCAGACGATAGACTGTGTGGCTGGCTGTTGGCTGTTGGCTGTTGGCTGCTGGCATGCGGCGAGCGGCAAAACACGAAAGAGCATTATATACTGATTCAATAATGTGGTCAAGAGAGTGCCGAGAGCAGCGAGCAGATGCGAGGGGCGGGGGCCGGGTGCAGAGGTATTAGCTGACCCGTCACGGAAATGCAATTTGCGAAGGACAAAAACGAGCGTAAAAATGTCTTAACAAGCGACAGGGCAAGTATAATGCACAAAGCATACAGATAAAGAGACAGAGAGAGAGAGCGAGAGAGAGAGAGAGAGAGGGCGAGTGAGACAGCTTGCGTATGTCTGCATTTTATAGACGCCTTGACAAATTTAAGGGCATGTGGCTAACAGTAAAAAGGCGTTACGGCATTTAATAGCAACCAGACGCATTTCGATACATCAATATGTACATATGTACATACGTATACTTATGTGGCTGTGTATGCCATGTATACATTTCCCTTATAAATATACGCAAATCGTTGGCTTTGTTTGCAGCTCAAACAATAGTTGCAATCAATTGCCCTTTGGGCGTCGTCTGGCCACGCCCAGTTCATTGCATTGCCATGCGTCGCATTCAGTCGGCAACACACAGGTAGCAGCGAGCTCATAGTGCATTGGCAGCTTTCAAGCGCTCAGACTAAAGAGGAAGTCCTAGAAATGCATTTCACTTGCATTGCAATTCCAAATGCATTTTCACTTAACAGTTCGTTGACTGTCGTCTGTCATCTGTCGACTGTCGACTGTCGACTGTCGTCTGTCGTCTGTCGTTTGTCATTTGTCGCAGCCCGAATACCATTTCCTGTTTACCTTTTACATCAGTGCAGTGCAGTGCGCCTAGCCAGCTGTGTGTGGCTGACCACCCATCAGCAGCAATAATAATTTCACTTGCACTTTTGCCCCTGGCCAAAACAACAACAACAGCAACAAAAAAGACAATTCCTATGCCACAAAAGAGGCGTTTATTGTGGGCGTGGCTGCGTATCGTAAATTTACATGTTCTGCTGCTGACAGCGAACGAAGTCGACCGCCACAGCAGCAGCAGCAGCTGGAACTGCCAAAGAATATTCCAAAATGCCCAAAGCATTTGCTGCTCCCCAAAGCAATTTCTACAGCAAATTGTATATCATTTAGTTTATATATATATATATATATATATATATATATATATATATATATATATATATATATATATATATAATCTGTAGTATATATGTAGAGAGAGAGAGCGAGAGAGAGAGAGACCATTTGCATAGTCAATAGCGAAATCTAGGCGAAAGTGTTTGGGCGCTGTTTGCGGCTTGTTCATTGCATCTGGTTGGGCATTTAATTGCATGTAAATTATTGCATAGCGCACAAATCACATGGCACTCAACACACTCACACACATACACACACATACACACACACGCACACATATGTCACTGGCCGCCCTCTTGGGGGAATAGCCTTGTCGTTGTCGTTGTCGCATTTGCGCCCATTTCCGGCACAGCTTGTGAGCCAACTGCAGTTGTGCACGCGGGTTTGGGCTAACAACATTTCCGGTTTCCATTTCTCGACTATTTGACGCGTTTGCCTTTGGGCCGCATTCGCTGAAAATGTCCGCAGCGAGTCAACCCCTTTTTATTTGGTTGCCGCTCTATACCCAGGGGCCGGCCTGACTGCGTGCCGACTGCGTGCCGACTGCCTGCCTGCCTCTCCTGTCCTTTACACTATGTGGCGCAGCTGCTGCTGCTGTCTGGTCGCTTTGCGGTTCCTGGCCACGAATCGCAAGTGCAGAGGCATCTTTACCAGCCACTATTGGGATGTCGTAATCAAGTTTCGGCCCGCAAATAGACTCGTTGCGCTCGTTCGAGCGCCAAGTCTAGTCTATAATCATCAAATCATGCTTCAACTTCTATTTTATATACAGCCATGCACTTGTCCCTTTCAAACAAACCTGCCTCTCTCTCTCTCTCTCTCTCTCTCTCTCTCACTCACTCTGTCTCTTGGTTGTCCCTTCAATCATGGCGCACATCAAATGCTTGACATCAAATCTTGACAACTTAATGGCTTCCGCATGCCAAAATAAGGCTAAAAGTGGCCACTGGACAGGGCTTGGCAGTTGTTCGGCTACGTGTGTAGCATGCACATTTCAGTTGCAACATGCCACATGCAGCTGCAAAGCCCACTCTCTCTCTCTCTCTCTCCCACTCTCTATAATAGCTCTATCAATCTGCTTGCTTAAAACACTTGAATGAGTGTAAATATGCCAAGTGCAAACAATTTCAATAAATTCTGATGGCTTAAGCTACGAAAATCTACAAAAGATTTAGTTTGCATAAAAGCAAAGTCTCAAACGTTGCCAAACTGTTGCCTGCTTATGCGGGCCAAGGCAACCATTGACAATTTCCCAAAACGTGTTGCGTTTATGTTCGGGCACACAATTTGCATATCCTTTCAAAACTTGAAATTGAAACCGTACAGCAACAAGAGGTAGAGCTAGAGCTAGAGCTGGGGTAGCAGCAATTTGACACCAGACAGCGCTGCCCAAGGGAGACGCCTAATGAGCGTCGGCGGTTTGTGTGGTTAGGCAGCGACCGTTGAAATAGAAAACTGCATAAAATAATGAAATTATGCCACGAAGCGACTCCAACTGTGCCACTGGACTGAGCTGGACCTCTATTATCTGGCCATTGGCCAGCCATTAAAAAGAAAAGCATCCAGTGAAGGGACGCTGCCGACCTCGCATAATCGATCATAAAAGTCTCATATTTTATTCAAATTGGTAATGCGAGCAGCAGCAGCAGCGGCAGCAGCGGCAGCAGCAGCAGCCTCAGGGGCAGCGCAGCCAACCCCCTGCGTGCTGTGCACCATTTGCATTTCATTGACATTCATTTGGCTGTTTTTCTTTTTGTTTTTGTTTTTTTTTTTTTTTTTCATTTCATTTTCGTTGTCTTTTGTCTTACTTGCGATTTCTATTCTTTGCATAGCAAATTGAATTTGAAGCCAAAGTCCAACAATGCGTTGCGATGGGTTTCACTTTCGCCCACTGCTTGACCCGCCCAGCTCTCTGTTCTTGGCCACAGTCTATTCATTTGCTCTCTGCTGTCCATTTGACTGTGGCCTGTCACAATACACGCACCCACCATGCCAGACCATACCCAGTCGGCGCCCGTCTACAATCGACTCGTTGCATTGGCCACTAAGCGGCTTTTGCTTTGCAGCTCAAGAGTCTTTTGCCCTCCATGCCTCATACTCACCTCCAGCGCTGCCTTAAGCTGATTTCCCTTGATTTCCGCATAGAGCTTTGCTTTTCAATTTTGCCTGTCCATCATTGGCTAACACACACACACGCGCACACTGACACACACACACACGAGGTGGCTTTGTTTTGGCTGCTGGCGAGTGCATTAAACTCATTTGCCAAACGGCTTTCAATTATAATTTTTGTTAATAATTCATTAGCACAATGTGTCGCCTGCTGTTTGTTGCCATTGCCGTTGCCGTTGTTGCATAACGAGCATGGCCAAAATGCATGCGGACAGCTTGCTCTGTCCACCTGCATGCGGGACGTGGCGCATACGCCACGTGCGCTGAGCCTTTAAAACTGATTGCGAAACTCTAAAAGGGAGCTACAAATGGCAGTGCTTCGGGGGCATATACATACGAGTGAGTAAATATGCTAAACGAGAGAGAATACAGCTGTGGTCATTAAAATAGTAGTGCGACTACAATTTTGGACAGCAGCATTTTGTAGTAACACAAAACTTTGCTGTCCGAAAATTCTGTTGCACTACTATTTTTATGACCACAGCCGTATGCCCAGCTAACTATATGAGTCAATAAAAAAAGTGAAGACAATCGCCATGTTCTTCGATGGCAGCTACCCAATTGTCGCACTAAACAAAAGTCTTTTGGCTAGATTGGCAACGCTCCAGCTGAGTTTCGGGCATGTTAACTATGCAACTTGTGACTGCTGCTGTTCAATTGAGAGCTGCCTACTTAGCTATAAAGCTGTATGCCAACTGCTTTCTATGGTGTTGCTAGCAACCCTTTGGCTTTGCTTGTCACTCCGGACTTACCCCCAATGTGTGAATGTCTCTGCTTACACACACTCACACTCACACTCACACACGCATGTTTGTGGGACCCACACTGCAGCTGTCTGCGGCCTTATCGCTCATCAGCTGTGGCTGTGGCTGCGACGGCTGCTGCTGTTGCTGTTGCTGTTGCTGCTGCTGTTGTTGATGGCATGCACCCTGGGCCCCGCCCCCTCAGAACATGCCCCATTCCTAGTCATCTGCAGCAGCCCCAGTCCCCTCCTGCACTGCGGGTGATAAATAAAAACTGTCTGCGCCTATGTGGCTGCTACTGTTTCCTTCTCTTCAGCTGCCGTATTTTATTTCATTTTATTTTACTTTTTCTCTTTTCTCATTTTTTTTTTTTTGGGGCGGTAAAACTGACTTTTTGCCATGTAAGCCGAGTGCCTCAACACATGGCAAACGACAAAGCCGAAAAATGCCAAAGCCATGCCATGGTCCAAAAAAAAATTCAATTTGATTGCTTTGTTCGCTTGTCTATTGGCCATTTAAGCAGCCAAAGCTCTGATTGGGCGTGGCACATGAGGCAGCTGCAGCTTAACAAGTTCATTTTGAACCAATGCCTGCGGCTATGCAATTGCAATCGCGATTGCGACGCATAAATCAAATGCACTCTCAAAGAGAATACAGAGCAGCCAACTAAAATGGGGAAAACCCAGAAAAATACCAAAAAAAAAACAAAAAAAAACAAAAAAAAAAGTTGCACAAATACATGAAATGCATTTAAATATTGCGCATACGGCCTGTATGGCTGCTCAATGCTTAACAGTTTTATACCAAGCACACTCTTATGCTCCATCGCTATTGCCTTGGCTAATGATGTCCCAGCTGCTGTGCTAAACAGCCGACAAAATCATTTCCTATCGACTGCACACATGGAGCCTTCATCATTCGCCATTTGCTGCTAATTACATTCTGTGGTCGGCATAACGAAATCCCTGACGCCAAATGTTGACCAAAATAAAAACAAAAATGCAAATAAGAAAGCTCTAGTCGGGGCTGGCTGACTAAGAAATACCCTGCAAAAAAAAAAAAAAAAAAAAAAAAAAACTGACGGCGCCCGGCATTGAACCCACAGCTCAACGGCAAAGCGCATCAATTTCTGGAATTCGGTTAAATCAAAATTGCATAAAGTCGTCAAAAGTCCAAAGACGTGCGAGATATAATTTAATAACTGAATAAAAAGGGGGTTTCTATGTAAACTCGTTCTGCTATATAGAAACCTAGCTGTAGCTCTTATAAGTTCTGAGATCGACGCGTGCATACACAAGGACAGACGAACGGAAGGTAAGACGGACGGACGGGTAGACGAACGGAAGGAAAGACGGACGAACGGACGGACGGACGGTCATTCCTAGGTCGACTTAGTTCGTCGTCCTTACGAAGAATATACATATATACTTTATTGGGAGTGCAACGCTTTCTGCTACTTGCTACATTCTGTATACAAATTACCTAGTTCTAGCTGCAGCTGCAGCTGCAGCATTAAGATGCTGTGTTCAATCAAATCTCTAAGTATATCAAAATGTACCTACATGCGAGCAGACCCTATGCAAGCCTATTTCACAGGGTAGACGAAAACATGAAATTACAGAAAGAATCCTGCACGCACATCTGACCAGCCTCGCTGGTTGCAGCTTCGAACTGTTTATGATTGATGGAGTTGAAATAAAAGAACAAAACACATAGAGAGAGAGAGAGAGAGAGCGAGAGAGGGGGGATTGAGAGAGTGAAAGAGAGAAAGAAAAAAATAGAAACCGACAGCAGGCAAAACAAGTAATTAAAATACCAGGCAGGCAAATGGACCAAACAGCAGCCTTGCTGCTGTCGTTGCCGCCACATGTGTTGCCACAAATGGCTAGCCAGAGCCAGAGCCAGAGCTATAGCCATTGCCACAGCCATTGCCATCGCCATCGCCATCGCCATTGCCATCGACATCGACATCGCCGCATTCGTAGCTCAAACATATTGATTGATTTTTAATTACAAACATTTACCAATGCAGTTTACACAGAGGGTCACAGCGCATGGAGCATTGCGGCTGGCGCGTGGTGTTTCGGTGTGGTGCGCAGCCACTTGAAGCGGCTGCTTCAATTTCAATTTCAATTATGCAAATACTTTTTTATTAAACGCATAAACAAATGCGTAGCAACAACTGCTGCAAACGGATGCGAGTTGCCACCGGGTCGCCTAATGGCTGCTGCGCTGCCGGCCAGTGGAGTGACGGGGCGTGTAATTGCCGGCGGCGACGTCGACGTCGACGCCAACACCGACGCCGACGCATGCAATTAGCGTTTCAATAGGCGAATAGAAAATGCAAGAAAGAGTCCCAAATAGCGAGTGAGAGTGCCCCACTGGGCGAGCAAGTGCGACAGACTGAAGCTGCAGCAGTTGGCAAAAAGTGAAAAGTTTTTAGCCCCGCTCAACCCAAACTCAGGCTGCTCGCCGGCTGCTTCGCATGCTGCAATCAATGCGCCATTGTTGCGACGCGTTCGACAATTGTAAATTGCCAGGCTGAAAAACGCTTTTCAATTTTTTTCTTTTTTTTTTTACTGCTACCGCTACAGCGCGCGGCAAGGACTCTGGCACTGGTCGTCGCGTGCCACGTTCAATATTCATTGCTCGACAATTTCAACGCGCACAATGCGTGCAGCACAAGGCACAAAGCACAAAGCACAAAGCAGGCAAAGTTCGCAATTGAAATTGCCGCTGCCTGCTTTTAGGCGGCGCAATAAACTTAACTGGAGACTAAGCGACATTCAAAGCAGGCCCAAAGTATAACAGCTGCGGAGCTGCAGTCAAAGCACGCAGCGCTGTACTTAAGCTGCCCCTTGGCTCTGCCAGCTCACATTTGTCAATGCAAAAGCTTGTGCGCTAAATTTAATTTGATTTCTGCATTCAATGGAAAGACTATTTGATTTCAATTAAAAGTTAATCAAAGCAATATGCAAATAGTGAAATATTTATTCAATTCAAATATTTGCTAACGAAAAACAGGGAATTTCAATTAAAAGTGAGATATTTAATTTATATATATATATATATATATATATATATATATATATATATATATTTTTCTATATACATATATATATATATCTTTGTAAAAAAAATGGCATTTAAATAAGTTTTAATACCCTGCGAGCATTGAAAGTGCGCAAAATAGGGTATATGCGTTATTCTGCTTTTGTGTGAATGAGCATTTCAGCTGATCTCTGATTTTCTGATTTTAAAATATTAATGCAGCATCAATTTTAGAGCACAAGCTATAGGGTATCTCCTTTTGGATATCAAAATAAAGCAGAACAAAAATTGAAATTCGAGAATTAAAGACTTTGAGCAGCTCAGCGGTCAACCAGCAGTTTATGGCGCGGTATTTCTTAGTCGACCAATGGCAAGCAATGAGAAGTTTCACTTTATACACATATACAAATCTGCATTTGATATGCGATTACTGTTTTGCTTTTATATTTATTATATATATATATATATATATATATATATATATATATATATATATATATATATATATATATATATAAAGCAGCTCGAAATCCATTTTTAACACACAAATATTTCTTTTAAATAAACTTTTATAGTATATACACATATATATAAATATACATATTTATATATATATATATATATATATATATTTATTTTTACATATATATATAAAGTCCCTTTTTACCTCGTTCCAATGCGGCTGACAACTTTCTACAGCCAAGTCGTAGTCTGATCCGTTCGCTTATATAAATGTTGGCATATAATTTACAATTTTTGATGCATGTGCCACGCCCCCACTTGAGTGCAGGCGTAGGGTCGCCTTGGGCTAACAAATGGATAGCAATTTAGTTGGCATTCAGGCGATTCGATGAAGCATTCATTGAGACCATTTGCCTGTTATACGGCCTGACTGCCTGACTGCCTGCCTGCTGCCAGGCTGTCTGGCGAACACGTGATAATTGCTGCGAAGGACATTGCGACTTGGCATTGTCCTGCTGCCCGACGGTCCGGCCGTCGACTTGGCAACTTATTGAATCTGTACAATTTGTTGGGCGTTTCTCCTGTTCGCCTCGTTGTAATTTCAATTGTCTATGCAAAGCGACTTGAATCGCCAAATGACCAGCAACCAGCAACCAGCAACCAGCCAGCCCCAACAACTACTGGCTAGCTCCATCCAGACGTTTTTTTTTTGGTTTGTGCAAATCCCATTGGCTAGCTATTGTCTCTCGTCGCCTTTGTCATGTGCCGCAGCGTCGTCTGCCTTTTGCTGGCAACCAGATAAATTTCAATGTATTTGCAAGTGCAGCAGCGCGAGTCCTGGACGACGCCTCCATCTCCATCCCCAGCTCCAGCTCCAGCTCCAGCTCCAGCTCCAGCTCAGCTGCATGCCTGGCAACATTTCTTTGTTTATCTTTATACATTTACAATTAAAAGGGCTCCGCATTGTTGTCGCTGTCGTAATATTAATGAATCTGTGTGCTTCTCTGTCCGTGTATTTGTCCAGGACACGCACCACAAATCCCGATTCGCCCCACCTCACCGCTGCCCCCTCTCGCTGCCCTTTCACATTCACGTTAATTGATTGCAATTTGTTTATGTAAATGCGCCTGTTTGCATCCAATGGGATTTTCTTTTTTTTGTCTGTTTTTCCTTTTTTGTATTTAATATTTGCTGGACTTGGGCAAATTGCGTGCAAATTTTGTGGTCAGCTCTGTGTGTGTGTGTGTGTTTGCGGATTCATTCAGGCGTCGCTGACGTTCCGCATTTTTGGATATGCATAATTTCTGCATACGCTCGCAATTGCCTCATTAAACGCTATCAATAAATCCATAATTATTAACACTCACCCCCTCCTCTTTGCCCTGGAGCAGGTGGACGGCGCCGGAGCGCTGAATACCGGGCAGAAACCACAGGGGATGCGTTAGCAGCAATCGCTCCATCAGGCCCAAATCACAGGGCGGCGAATTGTCGCTGGAATCGCGCGAGCTCTCCTCGCTGGATGTCTCGCCTTCGGCCAAAATGCCGCCCTCCGAGCTGGAGACGAGAGATGTGCGTGACTGCAAAGAGAAGATGGCAAAGCGTTCAATCAATGACTGTTATAACTGTTATACAAGGACTAAGCACAACTGAAACGAATAGTTACAAAACAAACTAAATAAACTAAGATATTCTTGATTATATGTGAAATATTTCCCTTAGGTATTTGAAATATAGAAAATATAGGTGTTATGCGAGAAGACTGAAATACCTCCATGAAACTTACGCACCAAAGCAAGGACTACACTAAGACTCATGCGGAAATAACTGTTATACAAAGCGTTAACTCTACCGCCACAAATGAAGAAAACATCTTAAAGCTCCTCAGATGTGTTTAATTATGCCTGAAGCTGATATGACTACCAAATAAAGATCTTAGTAGTACATGAAAGTAGGAACGTCGCAATAGCCTTAGCTGGAATTTGATACTAACTGTTATACAGCAACTAGAGCTGCGACTGTGCTATAGCAAACACAAGCTATAGCTGGCTTTATCTTAATTCATAAGCAAACTGATTTAAAATTACTCAAAAACTGTGACAGCAGCTGCAATTGTCAGCAAAGGCAGATCTCAGAGAGTTCGTAATGTAAATTGAAGTGCAGTGGGGCAGCTGGCAGTGCAACTGTTATACAATTGTCAGCTTGGGCTGCTGCAGCTGCAGTTGCTCTTTAGCTTAAGTTCTTCACCTTAGAGCTAGACAACAACAACAACAACAACAACAACAACAACAGCGTACTCGACCGCATTTAGCCACGTTCGCGAACGCTACTCAAGTGGGCCGCCATCGCAAGCCAGGGCCAGGACATGCGCTTGTTTTTTTTTTTGCCAATGCTTCAGATACGCAGTTGTATGCTGCGTCTCTCTGACATATAGCTGTTGGCCATATTTCGAGTCTTGTAAAGACACACACACACACACACACACGCACACACATGCTGTCAAATCTTGAGTGCAATCTCATGTTAGGCCATCAAGCAAATTTTTTTTTTGGGCACAACTTTAAAAGAGCCTGAGGGCAGGCGGGCGGGCAGAAGCTGGGGCGGGCAGAAGCTGGCAGCCAGGGCAGCCAGGGCAACCCGCATGCTGCCACGCATTTCGCTTGCAAACAAAACTGAACTGAAATTTCTGTAGCATTCGCGTAGGCGTTTTTAATTGAAAATTGCCGTGGGCGGTCTTTTGAAGTTCGGTCTGTATTTTTATTTATTTATTTTTTTTTTTTTTCATTGTGCTGTCTCGAGGCCTCTTAGCATACTCTGTAGCATACTTTTATGCGCCTCGAACCAAAAAATGCAGCCGCAGGGGCTGAAACTGCAGGGGCTGCTGTGCCTTTAATGGGAGCAGAGGTCGCTCGCTCTCTCTCTCCCTTGCCCTCTCTCTCTCTCTCTCTTTGAGTGTAATGATGCCAAAGAGCGACTGCCGCTGCTGCTGCTGATATTTGCCAACTGTAAGCGATGCCAAATTGATGCCAAGGCAACCACGCCGCAGCTTATGGAAATGCAAATTTTGAGTAGACAAACAAGCTCATGGCATATCAAGAAGAGTGCATACACACTGTACGCATGTATGTATGAATCTTTATATGAGTATAACTCAATAAAAACATATACGCTTGCACAAGGCCTTGTGGATCGCAATTGGATTAGGTTCGATTCGACTTATAAGATTTCATTGCAGGTTTTTGGTTTGGCTTAATTTCATAAAAAAAAAAACTCATATGGCCAATAGAAATGATTTATATTTATATTTAAATTTAATTTACTTTTCATTGCGAAACGAACCCTTAACGAGCTCTCAAAGCACCCTTGACAAAGTCGCAGCTGGCAGGCCAAGTTTGATGGATTTGAACACAATTTGCTGCCCTCTATGAAGCTACTGTCTATGCTTAAAAAATTTTCAAGACAATTCAAATGCTTCGAGTTGACTTTAACTTCGTCAGGCAAACAGCTCAGACTCTGGTAAATGAGTTAAAAATTGTTAGTTTTACTCTATTATAACTAACATATTTTCTGCTGGGAACTGTTTTTTTTTTTCAGATTTAGTTTAATATTATTTTTTTATTTAGTTTATTTTTTTTTAATTAATTTAGCTTGTCTGCTTATTTTATTTTAATTTTATTTTTTTTTTTTATTTTATTTTATTTTTTATTTTATTTTATTTTTTTTTATTTTTTTTTTTTTATTTTATTTTTTATTTTTTTTTTATTTTATTTTTTATTTTATTTTTTTTTATTTTATTTTTTTTTATTTTATTTTATTTTTTTTTTTTTTTTTTTTATTTTATTTTTTTTTTTAATTTTATTTTTATTTTATTTTTTATTTTATTTTTTTATTTTTTTTTTTTATTTTTTTTTTCATTTTTTTTATCTTATTCATTTTATTTTTTTTTAATTCCTATTTCTGTTTTTTATTTTCTTTTTTGTTTTATATATATTTTTTAATTATTATTATTATATATTTCTTTTTATTTAATGACATATTTACAGAGAAGTTTTCTGCTTTCTTTTATTCAACTAAAACTGAACAGAAATAAATTTAATATATTTTTTTTTTTTAAGACTATGGAAGATAGCGAACACAGAATACATAGCTTAGGGGAAAGAATGAGTTATAGGAACTATCACAGCTAAAACTCAAGGGGATATTTGATGGTTATGAAGACACGAGCCAGTCCAGTAGGTTTTGCGGGTGCTCTAGTGCGAGCGCTAGCAGATCTGTTTAGGCTGCGGTACACGGTTATGGTTTGAGTGCGAATTTTGCTCCGAGTCAAGCGCAAGCAAATAAACACATCCCGAAGTAATTAAACCCTGCAAGGCAGGGTGTGCACGGCAGCTATTGCTACTTCAGTTGGCGCATTAAAAACAAGAAAAAGAGAAAAAGCAAGTCAAGTGGCCCTTGCTGCATGCCCCGCTCCAAGCTCAACCCACGCAATCGCTCGTTACCGCTAACAACGTCACGGATAGGGCTGACCTTTTTTTTTTTGATAAACATATATAGCTATATTATATATACATATATATATATCGGGAGAGAGAGAGAGAGAGAGAGAGATTTTTTTCTGCTTCAGTTTGTGTTTGGGTCGTGTACAAACTTTGAAGCGCGGTTGGAAAAAAAGGTCGTGGCACTAATTGAGTTATTTCTGGCCGACTGTCAAATTAGGTTGCCCAAAAACACCTTGTAAATCCTTCTCTCTCTCTCTCTCTCTCTCTGTGTGTGTGTTTCATTGGCATCTGTGTGCAAATAGAAATTTGATTTACGCGCCAGCAGCGAGTTTTAATTTTTGATGTCATTTATTAAACGGGTTTCATTATTTTTTCTATTTTTTTTTTCTTTTGCAGACATTAATCATACGCAACGTTGTCAAGCAACAGGAAACGAGCCAAGACAACGCCGCGCATTGAAATGGAAATCGGGCAATGGCAATGCTGTCTGTTCATTTGGCAAACATTTAAATGCGAGACTGACGGACGGACGGACGGACAGACAGACGGAGCAAAGAAAAGAAAATGGAACTAAAAAAGGGAAAATTGCTTGAAAATATTTCAAAGCGCACAGCAGGACACAGCAGGATGTCCCGGCAAGCGCCAAGCGCCAAGCGCAAAGCTTTGAGCATTTTGCAAAATTATGCTTAAATCAAAAATCACAGTGAACAGCAGAGAAAGAACAAGAAACCAGGACAACCCTAAAAAAAAAAAAAAAAAAAAAAAACGGGTCCTGGGACAAACACATCCACAGCGAGCAGAGACTGCGAGGTAAATGCTGCGCATATTTTATGCCCTGCATTAAGTCTTAAGTATTGCTTATTAAGGCAACGACGACGCCGAGGACGAGTCCCTTTTTTTTATGTATTTATTTTGATTGCACACAAAAAACTATTTGGACTCTTTCGATGGGGTCCCAGTCAGCCAGTCAGCCGGGCAGCCGGGCAGCCGGGCAGTCAGCAATAATGCGTTACTTATTAAGTTAGCCCAGGCTCTCATTTGTTTACAGATTTTACCACACACCCGCCTGAGAGTGCCTGGCGCTGACAGCAACCCCTGACGGCACAAAAAATGAATATATTTGTATTCCTATATATATATATGTATGTATGTATATATAGAGAAGCTTTCTAAGTAGCTCGACTGCAATTTCAAGTGCCACTGGGGGTTGCTGCTACTGCTGCTGTTGCTGCTGTTGCTGCTGTTGCTGCTGTTGCTGCTTCCTGGTCGCATGTGTGCTAGCAAAATGTATTTGATTTTGGCTAAAAGAAAAAAAGGGTCCGGGTGCGAGCGAGTGAGAGTGAGAGATACTGGCTGTCTACGCGTAATATTAAGCAAACAGTCGCGACTTTAAATTTGGCTGCTTTTGGCGCTACAGATGCGTCTGCAACAGCAACTGCAACAACACAATGGCCAGCCAAGCGAGGCGGCCAGACAAACAGCCGTAGCCGTAGCCGTAGCCATAGCCATAGCCAAGGCCCAATGCCCAATGCCTTGAGCAGCAGCTGCTGCTCGTTGAGCAGCTGGAACAGTTGAAGCCGTTTCAGGGTCAGGAAGCAGCAGACAGAGCTGCAGACGTTGCGCTTGTTGCTGCTGTTGTTGCTGTTACCGGAACACTGAGCAGACAACGAAAGTAAGTTGACTTCCGTTGCCGACGGCTGAAAATGAAAATCGCCATTGCTGCTGCAGCTGTCCCAAAACACCTTCACCCTAGCAGCCCTCTCTCCGCTCTCCCCGCTCTCTCTCTCTCTCTCTCTCTCTCTCTCTCGCTACCTTTTGTTAAATATTGGCCTGTCTGTTTGGCTGACTGCTATTTAGTTTTCCAATATTGGCAACAATTTCGCTATTTCAATGCCAATAGAAAAATTCCCCGCCATACGATCTAATATTTCAATGCATTTACCTGTGTCTATACATAGATACATATATACATGTATATATATATATATATATATACACGTGTGTGTGTGTGTGTGTGGGTATAGGAGGAAACGTCGAGCTGCATGATCTAATAAATTGCACAACAAATTGCGACCGCACAAAAGTATGCAATGAAATATTTGCGCTGCGACAAATGCCAAACCAAAAAAGAGAGCAAAAACAACGCAAATGGATGGCTTCGAATGTCGAAGTTAAGCATGATAGAAGAGCAGCAGCTGCTGCAGCCACTGCTGCTTCTGATTAAACTTCATTCCACTTGTCAGCAATTAATTAATGAAAGTCAACACAATTAAGCTGCGCTTGGCTTTAGCAGCGTAAGAAATGACATTTTGTGTGTGCCGAAGAAACTAATTTATTTAAATTAACAAAAAAATTAACAAAAAAAAAACAATAAAGAAAAGTTTTACATTTTCTTTTTTAGCTCTCTTTAAAGCATAAGAAAGTGTTTCCAAAACTTAGCAAATTTCTTGAAAACTTGAGGCTGTGTGAAGAGTAGTAGAGCAGCAGAGCCAGAAGACATTGAGAGAAAGAGCAAGAGAGAGAGAGAGAGAGAGCGAAAGAGAGAGATGCCAGCTAAATATTTAATAGTTTATATTCTTATTATGAGGCTCAATCATATATGAGAGCATTTGGCTTTGTGCAATGTGCGCCTTGTTGCACATTCGTTCATTTGTCCGTCCGTCTGTCCGTCCGTCCGTCCGTCCGTCCGTCCTTCTGGTTGTCCGTTCGTCCGTTCTTCTATCTGTCTGTCCGTTCGTTTCTTCATTGTTTATTCCGTTTTAAAGCTGGCGATTTGAAATTTGGAACATATAATCGTAGATGTTCTCGCCTTATAAAGTGTTGAGAGTTTTCCCATTGCGCCCATTGGGGGCGTGGCAAATCACTATGTCACAAACCTAGTTTCTTTCACTTAATCTGAGATAACAGTAGGGCTATTATTCAGGTGTTAGAGACTTGATATTTGGAATATGTGTATACTTGTATAGACAGTCCAAGAGCAAAGAAATATATAGTAGATATATCTAAGCCGATTGTTGGCATTTCAAATCGGTATTTTAATAACTAGAAACTGCAAGTGTAACATGCTCTATTGATCATTTGATCTATTGATTGATCAAACATTATATATATACATATGTATATGTTACTTGGGGGGCGTGGCAAATACAAAACAACTATAGCTTCCGAAGTTGTGGGGCCAGAGCCTTTCTAGTTTGAAGATTCAGTTAGTGCAGACTGCCTTTTGAGCATTATGAAAATGTCTTTGTTTAGTGAACGAGTATTGGGCAGTCGGGTGTGTCCGTCAACATTGCTACTTGTTTGTTTTTTATTTCTTTGTGTTTAAAGCAAACTCTAGAGATCGAAGCAATCAAGCAGATTAAGTCCATAAAATATGATGTTGCATTAGCAGCAGCTAACATTAAAAGCCCACTGTGCACTGGGCTAATAGTTTGACAAAAGGTGAACGAGTGTGTGTGTGCGTGTGTGTGTGCGAGTGTTTGTGTGTGTGTGTGTGTGTGTAGTTTGGCAAATTGTACTCGAGACTGAATTATTGTCTGACGCAGCGGCAACACACAACAAACTACAACAACGAATGAAAACGTGCTGGGCGACGCGGCCAAGGGACATGACAGCAGCAGCAGCAGCAGCAGCAGCAACAGCAGCAGCAAATTCTGCAGCTGAGCGGAGGGGACCGCGGGTGGGGACTTCAGCTTTTGGGGGCCAAAGTGAGTGCCGAAATAAAAGATAAATAGCAGCCACGTAAAATGCTGTTGAATGTTTTAAAAAACCATAAAAACCACAGAGAATTACATTTAATGGCAGCAACAGAGGTGGCCGCAAAACCGCAATGCCAACAACTGCGCCAAAAGCAACAACAACAGCAACAACAGCAACAACAGCAACGAACAACAACGAACAACAACCGTGCACAGACAGCGTAGCATTTGGTAGTTGGTGACATATGTGACTACTGTGCCTTGTGCCTCTGTGCTGCGGCTAAGGCTGAGGCTGAGGCTGCGGCTGCCTCTGCTTGGGCCTTTGCCTTCTGTCTGCGTGTTTAGTTTTTAGTGCGGATCAAAGCAGGCTGCAGGACAGCCCATGCTCATCTACATGACAACTGCATGCGTGTGTGTGTGTGTGTGTGTGTGTGTGTGTGTGTGTGTGTGTGTGTGTGTGTGTGTGTGTGTGTGTGTGTGTGTGTGTGTGTGTAGGGCAGCCTAAAAGCGCTGCTCTGCTGCTGGCTAATTGAAGCGCGATGTTGACATGTTGTCGATTTGTTGGACAGCCGCACTATGAATGCATAATTAACTGCGCTGCCACTGCAGTCTGGCAACGTTGCGCCCAAGAGTGCAGTAACTATGCGAATTACATATTTATATATATATATATCTATATATATCTATCTATATGTATACATGTGAGTGAACTTTGGCAACGCTGTCACATTAAAGTTGGCAACAGGGCCGTAAGGAATCAACTGGATTTAAAGCAAAGTTAATTTGCATGCTCTAGTATGGCTGATATCTAAAACTGTGATGGCTAGTGAAGTTTGGCAACAGCGCAGCGCTAAGCCATTTGCCAAGCAAATTTAGTAAATATGGAACTTGAAATTTGATAAATAGTTTTCACTAAAGTTCTACCAACTTCAGTTCGACTTAAAGGCAATTCGATCAAATGTGTAGTGAAGTTTGGCAACTATGCCTTGCTGCTGTAAAGCCGCAGAAAAACTAATTGTAATCCGGGCAATAGGCATATTTATACCGCAACCAAAGTCAAACACAATCAACATTTGAAGCCATGTAATAAGCTGCACATAAAATCTATGGCCATAAAGCTGGCCAGCGTTGTGGCAAGACGCAGACAAACTGTTTTTGCAGCGAGTCGGGGTAGCTGTGAAAAGGACACGAGAAACCGGACATGGGACATGGGACATGGGACAGACACAGAGGACATGGGACACTTGGCTGTGGCTGTCAAAAAGTCACAGCCATTAGGCGCACGATGCCTGGAGTGGCCTCAAGGAGTCGAGTAGTCTGCAACATGACACCCAGGCGGCATCAAACGGAGTGACAAACTTCCTTCCAGCTGGCCAAAGGCGATGGCCAAATGGCAAATGGCAAATGGCAATGGAAATGGAACTGGAGTCGAAGTCGAGTCACCGAAATGAAGAACGCTCTTTGGCTGCTTTTTTTTTCTTTCTTTTGGACACACTTCATTAGAGCAGCAGCTTTAAAGCTGCGTCCGAGCATCCGGCCGTGTTGTCCTGTACGACTGGCCTGTCCTTGTCTGTCTGGCTTTCATATCCGGTTGCTGCCATCAGTAAACATGTTCAAAAACACACAAAATAAAAAAAAAAAAACGAGACTCAAATGGAATGCCAAGAGTCACTCCCGACTGACATGACAAGCCGAACATAAGGGCAGTGGGCGTGGCTGTAAGCCGCTGACAAAGCGCCACTAATACCGCTGCAATTAGTACACGTGCACCTGGCCATGGCCATGGCTATGACCATGGCCCGCAGCTGCAGATTAGACTCGAAACTTGTTTATGGACTTTGGCTGCCGGGCTTATCTCCATGTACTATGTCCAAGAAGAGCCGGGGTCCGTCCAGGCTTGGGCGCTCACAGGGTGGCTGCCGGGCATGGGCAACATGCCAGCAGGGTTGTGGCATAATGAAAGTAATAAAGTTGAGCAGCATAGCAGCATAGCAGCCCCGCACCAGCCTGGCCGCTTCTAACTCCAACTCGCATCTTTGATGGGCTGGCGGGCGATAAAAACTTTTCACAGGCAGACAGCGTACGGCGTGCGGCGTGCGGCATGTGGCATGTGGCATGTGGCATGCGACTCATGTGTTGCATTTGTTGCTGTAAAGCTGTCTGTGGTTATGGCAACGCGCAGCAGACACTTTTATCGCCAATTGTTCTTGTTGTTGCTGTTGTTGTTTTTATTGAATATTCATAAATGGCCAAAAAATCGCAGAGGAAATTGTTGTTGGCCAGAGGCTAGGCTAGCTGCCACAGTTGCTGCCACAGCTGCTGCTGCTGCATTTGCTGGTCAGCTGAAGGCCATTGAAATCAATATTTTATGCGGCAGTCGAGACAGCAAAGATGCTCGTTCTGCGTTATCCTTGCGAGTCCTTTGCCAAATGCAACAGGAAATGCAACACAAATTAAAATGTGAACATGTGTGTCTGGCCAGACAGCCCACACGTTTGTGGTTGCCCAGCTCGGCAGCAATATCTGTATTGCAGCACAAACACACACACACACACACACACACACACACACACACACACACACACACACACACACACACACACACACACACACACACACTCACACACGGATGGGTATTAATTTGGTCTTTGACTTTGAACTTGGCCAACGGCATTTGAGCGAGCACAGAGACAAAAGACTCTGCTGCAATTTATTTCACTTGTGCATCTATCGTATTGCCTACATAGCGGCGCATGAAAATTGGCAACGCTGCACTTGCTGGCTGCGAAGTTGGGCAACGGCGCATAGCTGGTTGCTTCAACTGTTTGAATTGCTTTGAATTTTACTACAAATTGCAATTTATAACTAACCATAACCATAACTATATTTCTTTAAAAAACAATAAGCTCAGATAAGAAATTTGGCAACGTTGCCACCAAGCCAAGCTTAGCTAAGCCTCAAAGACTCAAAGACATGCAAATGGCCAACGTTGCAGGGCTGGCAATCATGCAGCTTGCAAATAGTTGAAGCAGTTTGGCCACAATGCGTGCACACATAGCAATCTGCCTAAAACTAAGGTAAGAAGTTTGGCAACAAGAGCTTATCAGCTCAAATGAACTGAAGAAATGTGGCAACAATGCATTTACCCTTAAGCATCTGCCTACAAATGACAAATGCTTGCAGGAAGTTTGGCAACAATGCTTCTGATAAGAAATCTAATCAAGTTGAGTGGCAAAGCAATGCAAAGTGTTGCATACTGCACAGCGCGGCAGCTAGCCAGAGCAATGGCAGAAGTTTGGCAACAGCGCCTCCAGCTGCAATATGCTTGGCAATCTAACGCATTATTAAGCAATTATAGAGAACATACAGCTGCGCTTAACGCATGAGCGAGCCCAGAATTGTGCATGGGTAGATGGCTAGTGAGTGTGTCTCAGTGTGTGTGTGTGTGTGTGTGTGTGTGTGTGGATGTGGATCAAGCTGGCATATCAAATTAACTAGTAAATTGACTTGTCAAAAAGAGTTTTGTGTCGAGTGCAGAGTGTAGGTGTGTGTGTGTGTGTGTGTGTGCATTGAGGGAAGAGTGCTTCATTATTCATATTAGGCGGCGCCTTTCCTGTAATTTCCTGTCAGACATTAGAATAAAGGCGTCGCTTTTAATAATGACGACACGACGATGATGGTAAAAGGATTCGCAGTTATTAATGAAGAATGCCAGAGCTGAAAGCGAGGCAGCGAGGCAACGAGCAACGAGCAACGAGCAGCGCGCAGCACGCAGCACGCACGAATGCATGTAAATAATGAAGCCATAATGGGCAAGGGTACATGGAGTATGGAGTATGGAGCTGTGTGGGGCGGGGGCGTCGAGTGTCGAGCGTGCTGGAAGAGGAATCGCTTGAGAGCAGAGGACGTGAACGTGTATTGTAATTTTTATTTCTGTCGAAATGGGCATCATTCGATGCACAGTTTATGGCAGCACCAGCAGCAGCAGCAGCAGCAGCAGCAGCAGCAGTGGCTGGGGCAGCATTATGATTATGGCTGTCATGGCAACACGTAGCAAATTATGAATGAATGAGTGCCACATACACAAAGGGACAAAGGCACAAAAGGACTAAAAGGACTAACAGCACCAACTAGCACCGGCTGCTGATGGCCCATTGGCAGCTTGCGTAATTGCCACTTACTGTGTGGCATAGGCTCTCCCTCTCTCCCTTTCTCTCTCCCTTTCTCTCTCTCTGCCCCGTTATGGAAGCCAGGCCAACAAATATGGCCATTGCGACAAAACACAAAGCAGGACTCATCAATATGCTCAACAGTTGTTGCCACACACACAGTCACACAGTCACACATCAGTATTCCCCAGCTAACACAGTAATTTCTAATTATGCGATTCGAACATGAAGACTTATAATTTGAAAGCCACTTTCATTTGCGGATTGTTTTGATTGATACATATGTATATTTAAATATATATTTTATGTATGTATTTATAAGCCATTGGCCTGATTATTTACATGTTTATACTGGTATGTCCTAGTCTAGTCTCTCGCTCACGGTATATGATACTGATATGCGCGACTTCATATACTCTGATCAGTCAGAGGCAAGTTTTTCTCTTAGCCTGTCTGTTTGCAAGCCAGAAAGTGTCTAAGACATTAAAGCTTCTCTGCGTAGATTATGTTTCTATATATTATATTAAGTTTTCATCATCTTCTGATAGTAATTTATTATCTCTCTCTCTCTGTTTACCTCATTGTCTCTCAATCTTTCTTCTTCTTCTTCTTCTTCTTCTCTCTCTCTCTCTCTCTCTCTCTCTCTCTCACACACACTTTTTGTCTCTCTCCCGCTATCTGGCTCTCTTTTTTTTGTCTCTTCCTCCGTCTCTCTCTTTCTTTTAAGCTGCCTATCTTTTCTCGCTCTCTCTCTTTCTCTCACCTTGTATCTATCTCTCTCTCTCTCTCTCTTTTAATCTTAATCTTTTTATCTTTCTTTATCTTTCTCAGTCTACCTCTTTGTCTCTCACTTTCTCTTCCTCTCTCTCTCTCTCTCTGGCTCTCTATTTTTTTCTCCCTTTCTCTCTCTCTTTCTTTGTTTTTTTCACTCCGTATCTATCTATCTTACTCTCTCTTTATCTCTGACTTTTTCTCTCTCTCTCTCTCTCTCTTAATCCTAATCCTTTTATCTTTCTTTAAATCTCTCTGTCTACCTCTTTGTCTCTTCCTCTCTCTCTCCCACTCTCCCGCTCTCTGACTTTCGCTTTTTATCTCTCTTGTTTCTCTCTCTTTCTCTGCCTCTTTTTCGCTCTATATCTACTTCTCTTACTCTCTCTCCCTGTCCATCTCTTTCTTTCACTCTATCATTCTCATTCTCTCTCTCTCTCTCTCTCTCTCTCTCTCTCTCTCTCTGTGTTTTGCTTTGAATCCAGTTACTATTCTTTGCCCAACTCTTGAATAATCATTATTAACTTGTTTTTGTTTTTGTTGCACTCACCTGACTGAGCTCATCTCTCGAGCGGCGCGTGCATTTGGGCAGCAATGCCTGCATATCGTCATCGAAGGCTCCGCCATGGGCCAAATCGACAACGTCGTCTGCGTCCGGTTCCAAGCTGCTGCTGCGGCGACTGTCGCCATTTTTCGCATCCGTTTGGCTGCTCGATGTCATTTTGTTGTTATTGTTGTTGTTGCTGTTATTGTTGCTGCTGCTGTTGCTGCTGTTGTTGTTGTTGTTGTTGTTGTTGTTGTTGCTGTTCGAGCTGAGATTTGATTGGCCATTTAATTTGTTGTTGTTGCTGATGTTGTTCGATTGCTGCAGCTGAGATTTTTGTGACTGTTGCGCATTATTGCTGCTGTTGACATTGCCATTGCCATTGCCATTGTTGTTGCCATTGCTGTTGTTGCTGCTGCTGCACTTGACCGCAGCCACAGCAGCCTCTGTTTTATCGGTTAGGGGCGCGGCCACGCCCACGGCAGCAGCAGCCGACGTCAGCTGCTGCTCACTTGTTCTGCAAAGACAAATAGCACAGAGTGAGTAAAAATGAATATGGCTAATGACAATTGCTAGAGATCCATTTGTGGAATGTTCCACTTCATTTGCACGTTGCGGTGCCTCTGCCTCTGCCGCTGCCTCTACCTCTGCCGCTGCCGCTGCCTCAGCTCCATTTGTCAACTCCAGGGCCCGAGGCTCGGCTGTCAAAAGGTTAATTTGCGACACATTCTTTTTGCCTGCCCTCCTCCATAAACATGCTATATACATACAGATATCTGAATAGATATATATTTTATGTGTATTTTTTTCTGCTGCTGCTCGAGCATCTGCAAGGACGCCCACGACGCGTGTCACAAACTGACGCCCAAAAAGCTGGCAATTTTACGCCATTTTAACAATATATTACTAGACACTGCCAGCAGGCGGCGCATGGGCGGGGCAAGAAAGAAAGAAAAAAAAAATGGAGAAACTTGCCGCACAAATGTTATTAATGAATTTGCCACAAGAAAGGCAAAGTGAATGGAAGTAAAGCAGCACAAGCAACAGAAAAAAAGGCAAGTAAGAAAAGAAATGACTGTGAAACTTTGGGGCTGGCATGTGCTTCCGCTTCCGCTTCTGCTTTCGCTGTATAATGCCCGCTTCAAGGACGCGCACGATGACGCAGCCCCAAAAGGGGCCGCGTGGCTGGCAGCTGACTCTATCGAGTCAAGAAAGTTGCAAGCCAATACTTGTGCTCAAGCGTTTCTACGCCATATGACAACTTGTCAAACATTCTGACATAATCATGTCAAATTAACACAAACAAGCAACAACAGTAACAGCAACAGCAACAGCAACAACAACAGCAGCCAAGACACGCAACGGATAATAAAACACTTAGAGGAATTAGTTCGGGTCGCTGTGAATTTATGCAGAAGCCAAGGACATGCCAAAAGCAAAAAAAAAAAAAATGTAAGGAGAAAACGCAGAAGCTAGCTGAAAGCATGCCAGACTTGGGAATACCCTATACTTTAGCAGTCTGGCAACAGAAACTGCAGAGAAGTTTATCGAAAAAACTAACTCAGACCAAATTCAATCAAGCATAGCAAACAGTGCTGAGCAGGTATATAGAAACATATATATATATATATTATATATTTACATATTCGTAATACCCTAAACAAACATAACAGACTTTGGAATACCCTCTACTATAGTATGCAGAAGCAGCAAATTGCGGAGAAAAACTATTTCAAAGGTTTTTTCCTATTGCATAATCGAATAAACATAGCATACGCTGCTGATCATGTTTATATAGGCATATCGATTTTTCTTATATTTATATTTCTATATTCGTAGTACCATAGAGAAGGTACTATGGACTATAGAAACTGTCAAAAGATAACAAGCATTCGAAACATATTTGAAAGGCCAACAAGCTAAGCAAGTCAACAAAAGGAAGAATGCTGATGCATGCGAGATGCTTGACTAAGAAATACCCTGCATAAAATAAATACATAATGAAATACTTCACTACTTGAATACTGCTTGACTAAGAAATACCCTGCATAAAATAAATACATAATGAAATACTTCACTGCTTGAATACTGCTTGACTAAGAAATACCCTGCATAAAATATATATAAAATGAAATACTTCACTGCTTGAATACTGCTTGACTAAGAAATACCCTGCATAAAATAAATACATAATGAAATACTTCACTGCTTGAATACTGCTTGACTAAGAAATACCCTGCATAAAATAAATACATAATGAAATACTTCACTGCTTGAATACTGCTTGACTAAGAAATACCCTGCATAAAATATATATAAAATGAAATACTTCACTGCTTGAATACTGCTTGACTAAGAAATACCCTGCATAAAATAAATACATAATGAAATACTTCACTGCTTGAATACTGCTTGACTAAGAAATACCCTGCATAAAATAAATACATAATGAAATACTTCACTGCTTGAATACTGCTTGACTAAGAAATACCCTGCATAAAATATATATAAAATGAAATACTTCACTGCTTGAATACTGCTTGACTAAGAAATACCCTGCATAAAATAAATACATAATGAAATACTTCGCTGCTTGAATACTGCTTGCCTAAGAAATACCCTGCATAAAATAAATACATAATGAAATACTTCACTGCTTGAATACTGCTTGACTAAGAAATACCCTGCATGAAATAAATATAAAATGAAATACTTCACTGCTTGAATACTGCTTGACTAAGAAATACCCTGCATAAAATAAATACATAATGAAATACTTCCATGCTTGAATACTGCTTGACTAAGAAATACCCTGCATAAAATAAATATAAAATGAAATACTTTTCTAGGAAAAATGTTAGGAAAAAACTGAAAAACTTAAAGGAAAATAATCTAAAAAAAATTTCATTGAACTCAAAAAAACAAAAAATACATAAAAGTATACGAAATGCGAAATTTATGTAGTTGAACTTTAAGTCTTGATGTGATATACATAAAATAAAATAATAATATAAGGAATTTTTAGAACGTGGCAGACATATTTTCATAAGGATCTACACATTAGACTATATAATAGGTATATTCAAAATACTATATAGTTCTATATACATAGAACTTGATCTGTAACTATCAAGTTTAAAATGCCATTCTATCTTGTTACCATATTCAGTCAGCCCCTCTCTGTCCACCCACTTTCGAAAGAACAAATTACAGAGTATCTAGTTAGTTGAAGGACAGGGCGAGCGTGTTAGTCGCTCGCGACCACAAACTGTTTGCCAAGTGAAGAATTTATACATACATTTTGTTGTGGCGCCGCATGTAAATTGCCAACGCATGGCAATTAAGATAAAATGTGGCAAAGTGAACGATGTCGAACTGTGGTGTCGAGGTGGTGGGACTAGGGCAATTATGACCGCGGCCTAGGTCAAGTTATGCAAGCGACTAGCGAATGGCAATTTAACAGATAGGTTATGGTTCTCCAGATATGACGGCAAGAAGACAAGCGACTCGCAAGTCTAGACATTTAGGCACTGTTCGCTCAACGAGCCAACGAGCCAACGAGCCCGTCAACCGGCTGATAAATGCGAGTAGCAGATGAAATAGTTAGACAACAATAAAATGAAAACATGAATCAACGTTAAATGCTTAATGTGATTGCGTACAGAAATATAGTATATGGGAATACCCTGAAGTTGTTGGTCAGAGTAGATGAGAGTAGAGACTCATACAAACCCAGGCGATGACATGTAGATCAAAGCTTATATTAAGCTATGAATAGTTGCCTAGCTCTCTAGCTTTGTCAGCATATGATATTATGATATATGACAGGTGATGCTAAAATATGCTTGATATGGACACGCCAGGAATAGGAAACTAATCAACAACATGCCCAAAAAGTTGTTGAGCATTAAGGGCAAGTTATTCAAGTTTCAGCTGTAGACTTCGAGCTATACCAATAGATCGCTTAACAAAGACAGCTATGACTTAATTATGACAGTTCTATATCATAGAGCTGTATTAGGAAGAAGCACAACAGAAATCAGTTGGAAACGCAAACCAATGCAAACAAATTGAGCTTGGTTAGGGTAACTGCTAGTCGTGCAAGCGCAACGAACACTACCAATTCGGTATTCATATTCCATCTTTTTTTCAAGCTTATGCGTGCTCTGGCTTAAATGAAAATTCTAGCATTTTTCAAGCCATTCCCAATCGGAGTTGTTCACACAAATATTTCGCTCGTGGCAGAAAAAAAAACTTTTTGGCCATCCATGAATATTTGTTAGCCAACAAAAAGTGGTAGCTGAATGCAAATCAAAGCCCAAGCAAAGAAAAAGCAAAAACAAAAACAAAACCAAAAACAAAACAGGCGGCAGAAAAAGCAAATATGGAACAATATGCAGACAGCGGGCTTAGTGCAGAGACGTGGTGCGTGTTGCTCCTGTTGTCGATGCAACACATACACAACTGTGGCCAGCCACCCGCATGCGGGTGGGTGGGTCGAGTGGGTGGCTGGGTCTCTATGCAAATTAGTTGTGACAGCTTTCAAAAAGTTCAACATAGTTGTCAATGGCACAGAGTGGGCGGGCGGCCAAGTGGATGCCGAGTGGATTGCCGTACTAATCCATAGAGTACCTAGCATTGGCATCGCTCCTGCGGCGTCTGTGAGTGTCGAGAGAGAGAGAGAGAGAGAGAGAGAGAGAGAGGGAGCGAGAGAGAGCGAGTTGTCACAGAGTGCGAGCTGCAAACGTTTAAAGTTCATAAACAACGCAATATATATATACATATATATGAATATATATAGAGAGAAAAGAACCGTTGCATTTTTGAGCTATGCATGGTTTGGGATACACTCGTAGATGCTGGGGTGGTTGCTGGGGGACTTGTCTGTGCCCGTGGGGCAGGCGGCACAAGCCGCACTCGCAGTCGTCGTCATCGTCGTCGTCGTTGTCGTTGTCGTTTTTGATATGGTAATGTGGCAATGGCAATGCGTGTATGGAATGTGCCATTATTAGATTTCAGGCTCAGCTCCGACCAGCAAGGAGTAAGAGTAACAAAAAGTGGAATTGCGGTCTCTCTCTCTCTCTCTCGACAGCAGCGTCGCGTCGTCGTCGTCGTCGAGAGTGCTATAAAGTTATAATACTAATTAAGTTGTGTATTATGCATGTGCAGCAAGACGACGAGATTGCAGCTGCCATCAAAAGATGCCAAAGACGGGCCGCAGGCTAGCTCAAATAGTGCTTAGTTATTTAGGGTTTTAGGTGGGGTTTTCGACGGCCTGCTGGGATTGGCGCTGCTCAAGTTGAGTGAGCAATTGACATCGTTTAGTTCAAGCACGTCAAGGGTATCGAAACAATGCAGCAGCTCGTTGCCAGCAAAATGCTCGAATACCAATACACAAACGAAAGAGACAGCAAGAGGTAACAAAGAGAGATGTCACTGTAGATATACACATATATTTATATGTATATACATATGTATATGCATGTGTGGCCGTTGCAAAGTGAACCACAGACAGATTGAAAAGATAGCAGCGCGGGCATAAAGTGTTGGAAAGTTCTTGAATGCTGCACTAGGAAGCACTCGGTCAGAGCTCTAATGAGCTGCAGGTAAGAGACAAACAAAGGCGAAAGCTGCGCTAACAGATAAGAAAAGCGCTAGAAAATGAGTAGAGACAACTGTAGAGACAACCGACAGTGGGCCAAAGGCATGTGCAAAGCCCAAGCTAAGGGTATTGTCAACTTGAAGTTAGGCGGAAGTTATAGAAGTTGACGTCGGAATTCTGCTATTATTGGAAGAGAGCGAACTATGGATGTTTATATCAGTGTTAGCGACAGTGTTGTCTAATTTTGAGCTTGCCAGATCAGTGTGCTCTGTTGAGGTGGCAGAACACGTAGCGAGACAATTAAAACGGCAACACGTACAGACACTCGCGGCACTTATGAAACAATTAACACGATGCCTGAGAAGGCGTATAGCGCCGACTATAATCCAGCTTTGTACACAGCTGTGTTCATTAAAATAGTAGTGCGACTGTAGTGCTGTAACAGCACAATTTTGTGATAAGCATAAAACATTGATAGTAATACGAAGTGCTAATTTGAATTTCAAATTGTTTCTAAAGCATCATGTTTAACACAAAATGTTGCTGCACCAACGTTTGAGTTGCACTACTATTTTTATGAACACAGCAAACATAATTTTCAATTCAAATTTTCTTGAGCTTTGCATTATAATAAAAGATAATTGAACAGCTAAAAGCAATTAAAGGTCAATTGAGTTGAGGCAGGTTAAGTGCTGATTAAATGAAAAACACAATTCACTAAAAACTTTTTCTATTAGCCTTCAGGGATTTGGGGCAAAGCGCAAGAGCGGACGGGAAATAAGTTTCACGCTGTAAAATCCCAAAAGGCGAATTTCCCCAGAGCTGAGGGAAAACTTTATAATGAATTCTGTGTGCATCGAGTGCAGACAGAGTGGACTAAAGGTAAGCAAATAAATTAAAAATACTAATTGATAAAATGATGATAATGAAAAGCTGTCTGAGCTCATAGTAATAAAGTAAATTGCAGTTGCAGTTGCAGTTGCAGTTGCAGTTGCAGCTGAGTTGAGCTCTCCTGGCTGTGTCGTCGCACTCACCTCGCCTTGCTGTGGCCCTTGAACTGTGCCACCTCGGCGTATCGGCGACCCAGCGGCACCTCCTGCGGACTGAGCAGCGCATCGCAATGGGCCGCTGCTACGCTGGCAGCCTGCTCCATGGGCAGACTCATGCCCTTGAGCAGCTGTGCTGCGGTGGGCGGGTCATGATGATTGATGCGCTTCAGCTGCTCCTCGCTGCGATTGGCATAGTTGTGGAGCTGTTCGCGCAGCGAATAATCCACCGAACTGCTGCAGGATGTCGACTCCGATGTGCTGGAGCAGCTGGGCGAGTGCATGGCGGCCAGCTCATCGCCGCCATTGCCATTCTGTAGATCCTGATAGGCGGCATGGGCATCCTCGGAACTGGTGCTGGAGCTGGAGCTAACGCTCGACTGATTGCTCTGGCTGGTATTGGTGGAGACGCAGCTATCCATGCTGGCTATCGAATTGCGATTGCCATTCTCAATGAGCTTTTGCTGCTGCTGCAACTGTTGCTGCTGCTGGTGTTGCTGGTGTTGCTGCTGCTGCTGCTGCTGCTGCTGTTGGTGTTGCTGTTCCTGCTGCACCACAGCCGTGTCGAGCAGATCATCCACCTGCTGTGGCACTATGATCAATGAGGTGCGCTTGCGCAGCGTATCGTCCTTGGCATTCATGTTCTGTTTGAGCGTCTTGTCCGACTTGGTATACACAATCACCTCCACTTTGGACGTGTCCTCCATGGTGTCCATTGAGGTGGTCACGTGGCTCGTTAGCTCCTGCGACATGCTGTAAAGTTTACTTTTAGTACATCGTAATGCTGTGGAGAAACATTTGTATTTGATGCTACCAAAACAACAACAACAACAACAACAACAACAACAACGACAACAGGAACAACAACAGCAACAAGAGTTGCTTGCAACATGCCACTCGTGCAACTCAATTGACACACGAGACATGTGTCAATCAGTTTTATTGAATTCGATATTTAATACGCCGCAGCCCAGCAACCTCTGCTGTTGGCTGTTGGTATCAGCGCCCTGCCACCGCCACCGCCACCGCCCCTGCCCCTGCCCCTGCCCACGCCCACGCCCCCGACTTGCTGCTTCTGTGTGTGGGCTGCAGCCGGGTTTAGGTATCGCGTAACGCATATCGCATATCGCATATCCCACTCGACACTCACAGCACTCAATGCATGAATTTTAATTTAACGACCATGTTTGAGGCTTTCAAAATGTTATTACTAATAAAAACAGCAGGCCCGCACTACGCACTACGCACGGTTGGGGCTGATGTGCGGTCTGTCTGCTCTGGTATTATGTGACGTGCACCGTGCAACGCTTTTATAGATATATAGATTCCAGCCCAGCCCAGCCCAGCCCAGCCCAGCGGCAACACCTGCCCAACTGCCCGCCCCCCACACCAATGTCGACTGCTTGTCAAACACTCAGTCAACTGGGCTGCGGTTGGTGTCGCTGCCCTGTAGGGGGCGGGCGGGGAGGTTTCGGATACGGCAATGCCTTATGTCACACTGCTTGCGAGCTATGACAACTATGTCAGGCCGTTTGTCCACCAGTTAACTTAGGGAAAACGAAGCTTTGCCAGTTAGATATGAAATCTGCTTAGGCAAACTTCTTTAACAAGTTATCAGAGTTGGCATCTTTAGATCTATATATCAGTCAACAGTTGCTTTGACAGTCACTTGACTTAAGCACAAAGATCTACAAGTTAAAGTTCAAATATCCAACTGAAGCTATCAGAAACAAGATTTGGTTCAATCAATGTGCTATGCTTTGTATGCTTTAACTAAACTGTGTTAATATTCATGGCACACATTTGCAAATATTGTTTTTTTCAAGTGTCTATAGATGATTCAAGGTCTTTCAATATTTTCCATTTGGGTTTTTGTATTTGGTCTGCAGATTTGTTTTTGATAAGTTTTGACAAGAGCCAAGCAAAGCCAATTGTGGCAGGCATCTAAAGGCTAACAATTGTGCGTTTGATAAAGCGGCTGTCAAACTTTGACAAGCACTTTCAAATCAGACAGCACAATAGGTAATGCTTATGAAAATCAATGTTTGCTCTAGCTCGGCCCGATACTAAAGTATTATATATATATATATATATATATAAAATATTTATAAACAATTTAATTGATATTCACATAAATTCATTCAATAAATTCATCATTCAAAATATTTTTGTTCTTTTTTGTTTTTTTTAACGTGGAGTTATCAAAAATCTATTTGATTAATAATTTTGCAGTTTTCCATTTGTTTATAAGAGCATTTGCCGTGCGTTGTCGGCTGCTTAAGAATGTTTATTTTTGCCTCTTGTATTTTTATGGCTGGCTTTATGAACTTTTAACAATAATTCTGTTGGCGCAACGAGTGCGTGTGTGCGTCTGTGCGTGTGTGTGTGGCAAGTATCCATTTCATTTTGTTGAAAATATGAAAAATGCTTCTTTTTTTTTTGTGCACATATGTACAGATATTTATGTACATATTTACGTTTCATTTTGCTGCTGTTGTGTTTCGTTTCTCATGGCCTAAGTGGGTCTTTTTATAGGCATGGACATCATTTGAATTACCCAAAAGGAAGTCGACTCGGTCAAGTTATGTGTCGAGCTAAGCGAGTGCCCCACATACGATCCACACACACACGCACACACACGCACACCCAGCCACATTTCTAGTGATAAGCAATTATAAACATTTGCCACTGTTTTTATTATTTTTTTCTCCATTTTTTGTTTTGTTTTTGTTTTTGTTTTTTTTTTTTCATCTTTCATCTGTGCTGCTTGCGATGTTTTGACATCAAAAGAAATTGAAAAGAAACCCCAGCAAAAATAATAATAATAATAATAAAGAACGAAAAAAAAAATGATGTAGCGCTGGCTGGGTCGAGTCGCGAGTCATCTCTAAGGCCGAGCACAAAGTGGGTTTCATTTTGCGTCGTTGTGCTTCACTGAATTTTTAATTTATTTATACGACACACACACTCACACACTCACTCACACACTCACACACGCACTCACACACGCACTCAAACACATTTCGTCACGAGTCCAAATGAAGAATTTTTTTTTGCCTTCTGCTTTTTGCGGCCGTCTTTCCGCTTATCGTTAAAGCCCATTCATAAGCAATAAATCGAAATACATATTTGTAATTGTGAATAAATTTGAATACCATTCACACATGGGCATTGTTTTTATTGGCCTTTAAAGGCGACGCGTGTATATCAAATTCATAATTGGATCAGAATTATGGATTATGGATATATATGTACATATGTATGTATGCACATATATGAATTTGGCAATAAAACTATAAAAGGCATTGCATCTAGAGCCATTAATGGCAATTCGCCCTTACTTTGTTGACTTCATATTCTGGCTATATGATTCGATGATTCTCTGATATATGTTCTATGTTCTGGCTATGCTCTGTATCTGTATCTGTTCTGTTCTAGTTCATAGCGCATTTGTCCATATTTTATTGGTTTCATATTGTAACTAAATGATTCTCTGATATATTCTATGTTTTTGCCATGTTCTATGTTTTGATCTATGACTTCTATGTGCCGCCATCACAGTTGTCATATAGCAGTTGCCCTTATATTGTTTATTTCATATCGTAGTCATATGATTCCATTATTCTATGATATATTCTATGATATATTCTATGTTTTTGCTATGTTCTATGTTTTGTTCTATGACTTTGCCCTATTTCGTTTATTTTATATCTCAGACATACATATTCCATCATTCTATGACATATTCTATGTTTTTGCCATGTTCTATGTTTTGATCTATGACTTCTATAAGTATCCATAGCAGTTGTCATATGACATTTGTCCCTATTTTGTTTATTTCATATTGGAGTTACACCTTTAAACATTTTTCTATGATATATTCTATGTTCTATGTTTTGTTCTATGACTTCTATGTGCCGCCATCACAGTTGTCATATAGCAGTTGCCCCTATTTCGTTTATTTTATATCTCAGACATACATATTCCATCATTCTATGACATATTCTATGTTTTTGCTATGTTCTCTGTTTACTTCCTTGACTTCTATAAGTATCCATCGCAGTTGTCATATGACATTTGTCCCTTTTTTGTTGATTTCATATATTTCTACATTTTTCATTAATATATTCTATGTTTTTGCTATGTTTTGAGTTTTACTCTATGATTGCATAACGCAGTTGTCATATAGCCTTTTTAGCCATATTATTTCATGATTCTATGATATATTCTATGTTTTTGCCATATTCTATGTTTTATTCGATGAGTTCTATGAGTGCCCATCGTAGTTGCCACGTGGCATTTGTCCTGCTTCTGTAGCTGTATGATTCTATGGCTATATTATATATTCTATGTTTTTGCCATATTTTCTATATATATTTCTATGTTCTATGGTATACATTTTTCATATTCTATGTTTTATCATTTAGCTGCAATTCACAGCACGCTATGTTCTTCTACGTTCTATGTTTTCCCTACATAGTTTTAGTATCAGTTACAGTCCATTGACAGAGAATTCCCGCATTCTATGTTTTATCATGTTCGATTTTCTCGCTGTATTTACACACAAAGTCCAGTCTGAAACAGGTTAAAGCTGCTTCAATAAATATTTAGTTTATTTCAAATTGATTATTATTTCTATCTCCGTTTGTTTTTCTATGTTTGCGATGTTGTTTCATGCTATGTTTTTATTTGTGCTTCGCATTGGCGGCTCATTCACATTTCACAGGCATTAATCATACTTTTGCCTCGATTCTCAATCGGCCAATTTCACTCACTCTCTCTCTCTCTCTCTCTCTCCCTCTGAGTCTTTCTCTCTCTCTCGATCGCTATTGCTCTCGCACGTGTTTAAAATTTTCATTCCTTATCAATGCAGTTTCGTAACTTTCACGACTTGTCTGTGTTGTTGCTGTTGGTGCTGTTGGTGCTGTTGCTGCTGCTGCTGCTGTTGTTGTTGTTGTTGTTGTTGTTCTCAGTCGTGCATTGGCAATTTATCAGCTGCTTGTCGAAGGGGTCAGTCGCAGCGTGCGGGCGAGGGGTTTGGCTGCCTGTTGAGCGAGGCTCATGGTGGGTGGGTGGGTGGTTGGCGGGTTGGTTGGGGGAGAGGCGGGGGCTAAATTGAGACGCGACATGAAAACATCGCAAGCGTTTTGTAATTAATGTCGCATTTCTGTTGTTGTTACTCGAATTGCAACCACACAACAACAACGACGACGACAACAACAACAACAACCAAAGTCAATTACAACAATTGGAAACCCAATTACAATTGCCATTTGCAATCAAATGCAGTGTTCGTGCCCGATATATGTTCATATATAGACATATATAGACATACACATATATATATATATATATATATATATATATATATATATATATACATATATATACATATATATATGTATATACATAGAGACATTTGTATGTATGTTTGTCTGCCTGCCTGCATTGGTTAGGTGTGTTTTAGACATTTCGTTCGCATCGATTTCAAAACATTCATTCGCATTCACAACATGATTCATTTTCTCTGCTCGCTCGCCACGACGCGTCGTGAGACAGAATTCCGCATCAAAATATTGCCGTCTACATTTTTTGCTGCTGCTGCTGCTGCTGCTGCTGCTGCTTCTACTTTTGCTGCGTCTTGTGCTTTGTATTTCAGCAACAGCAAAAGCTTAAAACACTGAAACATCGCCCAACTGCCGCTATCACAACAGCACAACTAGCTATACCCTGTACTTGAGTGTAGGCCAGCAAATCGATAACTTGGCTCGAATTCGAACTAAGATTTTTTTTATATAGACAGAAAGCGAACTGAAAAGCCAATGAATGCTGATAGCATTAGTTTTTAGTATAAAGCAATATATGCAAAAATATTTAACTGACTTTTGGACGAGTTAGTTCTAGTAATGAAAGTTTAGCTCTAAGTCATTAGCTGACAAATTGTGTGACCACTTCAAATACCGAATTCCTCTTCTTAACTTTGCATTGAATCTTGGACAAACAATTGAATAGGCCAAGTCGCACGCCAATTTTGCCCCAGGAAAACTCTATTTGAGTTCAGTAAAACTAGGTTTGCTCGAAGCATAGCATACGTGCAATCGAATCGAATCTAACGCATAGTGAAACAACTCTTAAGAGTGTTCAGCCTGCTCTACGTGCAATTCCCACTGTATGTTTAGCTACTAGTTGAGCATGCTCGACTATTTGTGTACATATATATATATATATATATATATATATATATATATATATATATATATATATATATATATATATATATATATGTGTGTGTGTGTGGGGTAACTGCTAGTCGAACATTGCAAATATTTAGCTTGCTTAGCTTGCATATACACACACTTATGCATATGTATATATTTACACACGTATACATATATACATACGCGACCCAGTGTACACCATATATCGTGCATAGGCGCTGTGCTATCAATATGTGAGGAGTTCGGTCGAGTCGAGATTTCTGTTTGTGCCTGATTGCTATGCAAAGTGTGAAACGCAATTGTCAACAAATTGTCAGCCAAACTTGGGCTAGTTGAGCACAATTTGCACAACTACTAGTTGTTGGCGCAAGGGGTGTTTTGGGGGCTGTATGGGGGTCGCCAGGCGAAATGCCGTCTTCTTCTTCTTTTTCTTCTTTTTCTTTTGAGCTATGACACCCATTGGCGATGGCGGCAGCTGCTCCATTGTAGTTCACAATTGTTGCTGTTGACTGATAGTGTGACGATTTCAAGGCCAAATTGGGTGGCTCGGCTCGGCTCGGCCCGGCTCGGCTCGACTCGACTGCCATTTGCGTTTGCATATGGGCACCGTTAAATGAAAATGCCGCCAATGAAGCACAATTATATAAGAATGTCAGCCCAATTGGGCAGCCAAATGGGCGCCATAAATTAGCTCAATTAACCGATTCGCTATGAATATTTATTTATCAAAGTTTCTTCTCTTTTCGTTCATTGGCTATTGAGGGCTATAAAATGTGTATGTCAAAAAGAGGACTGGAATATATATATATATATATATATATATATATATATATATATATATATATATATATATATATATATGTATTTGAATATATCAATGCTTGAACTGACTTAGATGAATGGATATACTCAAACTAATTTGCTATCAATTACAGGGTATTTGGCTATCTTTGACAGCTTTTAAAGTCAAGTATTCATAGTCATGTTCATAATCACATTCATATTCATATTCATATTCATATTCATATTCATATTCATATTCATATTCATATTCATATTTATATTCATATTCACATTCATATTCATATTCACCTTCATATTTTTAGTCATATTCATAATCATATTACTATTTGTATTCATATTCATATTCACATACATATTCATATTCATATTCATATATCGTATTAATATTCATTCATTCATATTCATATTGATGTTCATATTCATATATACATTCACATTCGCATTCACATTCATATACACATTCACATTCGCTTTCATTTACATTCAGATTCACATTCACACTCATAATCATATTCATATTGATTTATGCTGAATAGAAAGCAACTCTTTTCGACGACTGCCCTTATTCATTTCAAACAGCCACATTCACTGTGAGTGCATTCATTCGATGCGAGCCAAGTGTGACTGTGATGAATCGAATCACTTGGCATCGCATTTGCACATCGACCATGAATGTGATTCATATTTGCATATGAATGATTAATGAATGATTATCGCTTACATATACTCGCCTGAACACGCACCGTGGGGAAAACTCCCCATTTGAGTGATGCCCCGTTAGACTCACCCCCCCCCCCATCTCCCCTCCCGCTTACCATTTTCCCCATAAGTGGAATGCAATAAACTTTCGAGTTTCGCTTAGTTGAAAAAGCCAAAGTTATGCGCTCGAAACTTGCAAAGCAAAATATTTTCACATTTTCCATTTTCATTTTAACATTTTCTTCTTTTTTTCCGTTTTTCTTTATATGCACTGCTTCTCAATGCATAATTGGGCATATTAGCTTTGCGGCTTACTTCGTAGATAACATCGTAAAGTTTTTTTCTTCTTGTTTTATGGCCTTAGCTGCGGCAGTTGCGGAAGCCCAGCTGCATTACAGTTGAAGAGCGGGAGAAATTGGTGTCAATGCTGGCTTTGGCAAGCCCTTACAGTTGTGGAAGCACAGCATGGTCAGAGTTACAGTTGTGAAGCTATTGACTGTTGTATACCTCATTCTTGACAATATCTTCTCAGTCAGTTTGCTTCTGCTAGCTTTCCAAGCCAAACCAGTTTGACAGCCACATGCTAGCAGTCACTGTTTTGCAGTCACAGTTTTGCAGTCACATCGAGTAAGTTACAGTTGTCACAGAACGCCTATGGACTGAGCCGAAAACAGTTTGAGAATCGCAGAGCCAATGAGGACCCCTTAAGACAGTTTTAGAGTCAGCTGCTACAGTTTTAGAGTCACATTAGCTGAGAAATTTTAGGCAAAGCAATCTAATTTCTGGATTATCAATTTCAAAACGTAGCCAAATCGGCTAAGGTTTCAGAGTCACTGGTCCAAAGTTTTAGAGCAACTGCTCAAAGACATTTACAGCTGAGCTCAGCTCTGTGTCGCTGTCAACAGAGCATTGCGCAGTCGGGCAAAGACTAGTTTTTGCCATTTTCCATTTTTTTTATTGCATTTTAAAATCATTTTTTATTTGTTATTTATTTTGCTGTTGTTGTTGTTGTTAGGGGTAGCACCGTTATGTGTTTAGTAATTTCTCAAATTCTCTCGTGTGCTCAATGAGGGAGCCGCAGCGGCGGCCGAGCAGTGACAGTGACAGGGGCAGTGGCAACGGCAACGGCAACGGCAACGGCGTGACTGAGGTGGTTTGGTGGTGACTTCGGTGCTTGTTACAACAAATTATTGGCATTGCGCTTGGCACGTGCGCAACGCTAACGCGCCCACCCCCCCTTCCAGCCAGCCAGCCACCCACGCGGGGCTTTACTGTAATTGATTTCGTATTGTTGCTGCCGCTGCGGCTGCTGTTGCAATGAATGCGATTGCTGCGTGCCACGCTTAACGTTTACAGTTTTTGCTCTTTGCCTTTTGTAATTGCCCGGCAAAGGGGCCGGAGGCGAGTTTGAGCCTGTGGCGAGGGTTGGCCAAGGTAGATGTTTGTATGTGCAGATTCATCTAGCCAAAAGTTGTCCGCCTGGTGACAACATTAGCAAATTGATTTCGACAGACTTTGAATGGTCGTTGAGACGTTGCTGCTGCTGCTGCTGCTGCTTGTTGTTGTTGTTGGCATTGAGGCGGCATCGCCGTGCCGCTATCCGAAACTGAAACCACACATCCCGCATACGAACACACACATGTATGTATGTGTGTGTGTGTGTGTGTGTGTGTGTGTGTGTTTATGCGACGACTATATAACTCAAGGCCTGCGCACTTTGGCACGCCCACGCTGCGGCGCCCACATCAAAATGCCAGACGGCGCGGCGTTCAACTGCGACAACAGCAACAACAACAACAACAACAACAGCAGCAGTGCAGGCGATAGGCAAAGTTATCTAAATATATGTATATATATATGTATATATATATATATATATATATATGTATATATATTGATGTGGCCTGCGACATGCGTTCCATAAATTGTGTAAATGTAAATCGGATTTTTTTTTTTTTTTTTGTATTTTATTATTAGGGATTTCATTTGATATACAGCTTTATGTTGCTGTTGTTGCTGTTGTTGTTGTTGCTGTTTTTATTGTTATTGTTATTGTCTGTGTTGTTGTTGAAAATTTAGAAAATTTGATTTTGAGTTTTCGTTTCGTTTCGTTTCGTTTTTTTTTATGAATTTTTAATTTGTCCACTGCAATTTCGTTTGATTTGTGAACTGCGCGCTGGCCCTGAGATACATTTGGTGTGCCTATGTGTGCGTGTGCGTGTGCGTGTGTGTGTGTGTGTGTGTGTAGTGTGTGTGTTGCTTACACAATTCTATGTATCTTAGCGATACACTGTGGCTGGTGAAAGGAGCAGCAGCAGCAGCAACTAATCAAAGGCGTTGAAATATTTATGATAAAAGTCAGCTACAAAATGCAGCAACAGCAACAGCAACAACAACAGCAACAGCTGCTGTTATTAACAAAGCTCTGCATACAATGGGATAACAAGAAACTGCAGCACAAAAACCAAAATATGAAAGTGCAACAGCAGCAGCAGCAGCAGCAGCAGCAGCAACAACAACGAGGCAGTCAAAAAGCGCAACAAAGAAAACAAAAATAAAAACAAAAACAAAAACAAAAACAGAAAAAAAGCTAAAGCGACCGAAACACACAAAAACCTGCTAAGCAACTTTTACGCGGCGTGGAACGCATTGTGGATGCCATTTTGACAGCGGCTGACAAACAAACGGTACCCACCCCATAGCACCGACAGCAGCAACAAATGCAGCGGCCCATTGCAAAAAGCTGCGACGTCGACGTCGACTGCACGATTAACATGCGACTGGGAGGGAGGGAGAGAGCGCATTAGCTGTAAAGCCACGCCACGCAGTTTGCCGCGGTCAATTAATAGACCAATAAGTGTTATACAAAGAAGAAGAAGAAGAAGAAGAAGCAGCAGCACCAGCAGCGGCGGCAGCAGCAGCTCGGCTGACGTCATGGAGCAGAGCTAGAGCAGAACAAGCTGGATTGGTGGAGGGGGGAGTTGTGCGGCAGACATTGTGGATTTTAAGCTAAGATCTCAATATGGCAACGAGTTCTAATTAGAAACGAAGCCGAGGCGCAATTAGCAGCAACAGCAAAGTGCTAGATGAGGTGCCAGAGGCAGAGACGCAGAGGCAGAGGCAGAGACGCAGAGGCAGAGACGCAGAGGCAGAGACGCAGAGGCAGAGACGCAGAGGCAGCGGCAGCGGCAGAGGCAGCTGCTGCCCTGCGTACCCGAAGAAGCAGTGGGCAGTAAGAACTAATGAAAAATAAATACCGCAGAAAGCAAAGAGAGAAGACAACGGAAACGGTTTAATTTGCGCACTTAATCATAGCTAAGATAGCGTTGCCAGATCTGCAGAAATTGCCAATTTCTGATTCGGATTCTCGAATCTGTCTAATTTGTCAGCTTTATCGATCCAGAGCTTTATTCATGCGCCTCGCCACCAGAACAACAACAAATAACAAATAATTGACACTTTCGCGTCGTTCGATTTGCATATGAAACGTTTTAAATCGATAGACAAATCAAATGCCGTACAACACAGTTGACCGTTGGGGGAAAAGGGGAGGGGGGGGGGGATTAACATAAAATGTCGCTGCGATCGACGCTTGTTTACAGTTGCTGCACCCTGCCACAGAAGTCACTGGAGCGGGTATATTAGTTCCCAGAGAAACATATCAAATATTTACAAATTTATTAACTTTAATTATTATTATTCTTACTATTATTTTTATTGTAATTATTATTTTTATTAATTATTCTTATTATTTATTATTTATTGTTTATTGTTTATTATTTATTGTATATTATTTATTGTTTATTATTTATTATTTATTATTTAAATAATAAATATTATTTATTATTTATTATTTATTAATTTTTACTTATTATTTATTATTTTTTATTTATTATTTATTATTTATTATTTATTATTTATTATTTATTATTTATTATTTATTATTTATTATTTATTATTTATTATTTATTATTTATTATTTATTATTTATTATTTATTATTTATTATTTATTATTTATTATTTATTATTTATTATTTATTATTTATTATTTATTATTTATTATTTATTATTTATTATTTATTATTTATTATTTTTTATTTATTATTTATTATTTATTATTTATTATTTATTATCATTATCATTATCATTATCATTATCATTATCATTATCATTATCATTATCATTATCATTATCATTATCATTATCATTATCATTATCATTATCATTATCATTATCATTATCATTATCATTATCATAATCATTATCATTGTCATTGCCATTGCCATTGCCATTGCCATTGCCATTGCCATTGCCATTGCCATTGCCATTGCAATTGTCATTACCAATGTCATTGTCATTATCATTGTCATTATTATACTATTATTATCATTTCATTATATAATTATTACACCTATCATTACAATTCTTATTGTCATTATTATCGTGTCTATATAAAGTGAAAATAAATTTTACTGCTAAATTCGTTTCGAGCAGCTCTTAACTAGCCCCATTTACAGTTGAGCAGCGCGTCAACCTCATCTCAACTCTCCCCAAATCATTTGAATTTCTTTGCTGCTCGGTCGCTGGGTCAAGCTGCAGTACCGTTAAGAGCCTGTAGTCCCCCTCCATGAGCTCGCTATCTTTATCAAAAGCGCATTAATTAAGCACTCTACCTTATGAAATGGCATTAAAATGCTTTCAATTTGCCGTCATCGTCGTCGTCGTCGTCGTCTCACGGGCCCCAAACATTAAAAAACAATCAGAATATAAACAAAAAGAAGTGGAGAAAAAGAAGTCGAGGCAGAGAATATAATAATAATAAAAATTTGATAGCCGACATTTTCTAGATCGCGTGCGCTATAAAAACTTTTCATTTCAATCGCTGCCAGCGTTTAACAAAAATATTTTTATAACAATATTTTTAAGTGTTTTTACAGAGCTTACAAAAAAAGAAAAAAAAAACAAGAAAAAAACAAGAAAAACACAAGAAAAACACTAGAAAAACAAAGTTTGTTCGTCTTTTTATGTTTGTTGTTATTTTTACGCCTTGGACTTGTTGAATCATCGACAACAGAGCATTAAAAACAACAAAAACAAAAAAAAAATAAAACGAAATATGATGCACACACACACACACACGCACACAGAATGGCATGCACACTGAGACACACACACACACGCACACAGCAGCAGCAACAGCTGCTGTTGCTGCGGCGGCAATGTTGCAATAATTATCAAGACCCCCACCCAGCCCCAGCAATAGCAGACCCCCAACGTCTCCCTCTCTCTCTCTCCTTCTCTCTCTCCCACTCCTCATCTTTAGCTTGTGCTTAGCCCAACGCAACTGTAAAAGTTCAACACAAATATCTGACAACGTCAGCGTCGACGTCGACGTCGCTGTTTGCTCATTTGCAATGCCAATGCTGCTGCTGCGGCTGCTGCTGCTGCTGCTGCTGCTGCGCATGGAATGTGCGAGAGCGGCGCAGCTCACACACACACACACACACGCACATTCTCTCTCTCTCTCTCTCTCTCTTTGCTTTGCCCTTCCATTCTCGCTCTCCTGCACGATCATCTGCTCGCATTCTCAAAGAGGGTGGCTGTTCGCTCAGCTTCAGCCACCCATGTTGCAACTGATCAGCTGATTAATCATGCAGTTCAATGTGGAAGAAGAAGCGGAAACAGCAGCAGCAACGGCAGCGGCAGCCGAAGCTGCAGCCGCAGCTGCAGCCGCAGTAGATTCGACAGCAGATATAAGCATGAAAATTGATTAGTGCGTGACTAAGAGAAAACTTTCATTGTGCCATATCGATCGAGTTCACATTGAGGCAAATTCAAGAAAATGTATATAGTTATATCTTAGTTGGAGTAATATAAGGCACACACACACACACACACATGCACATACACATACATATAAGCATATACAGTTGTGTTCAGGAAAATAGTAGTGCTGCACTAAATAGTTTTTTCCATTTCATTTGCCACTACTATTTTCATGAACAACCAAATATTGTTCAGTTTTCTTCTTCTTTCTAAGTTTGTAACAAAAAAAAAACAGTTAATTCAAGAAAATTTGTTTATCCTAAAATCAATCTAAAATTGTTTTCAAAATATTGCATTCAATTATTATTAAATTTTATTGCTAAACATTTACAGCTCAGTCGCACTACTATTTTCGTGAACACAGCTTTTTCCATGTCTTTTTCAAAATTTCTTTACAAAATATTTGCTCAAATGAGGCAGAGCCCAACCTTTTGTTATTTTAAGGAGAATAAAACAAAGTTTTATATAAAATAAAATTTGACAACTATAACTCGTAACATATAGAAAACATTCAACGTCAAGAGAACGTAAAGACTGCGCTATGCTAATGACGTGGAGTATATATATATATATATATATATATATATATATATATATTGTATGTATATGTATGTACGTAAGTATGTACATATGTATGTATGTATGTATGTACGTATGTATGTACATATGTATGTAGGTATGTATGTATGTGCGTATGTATGTATGTATGTATGTACATATGTATGTAGGTATGTATGTATGTATGTATGTATGTACATATGTATGTAGGTATGTATGTATGTGCGTATGTATGTATGTATGTATGTATGTATGTATGTATGTATGTGTGTATGTATGTATGTATGTATGTATGTATGTATGTAGGTATGTATGTATGTGCGTATTTATGTATGTATGTATGTACATATGTATGTATGTATGTATGTATGTATGTATGTATGTATGTATGTATGTATGTATGTATGTATGTATGTATGTACGTATGTATGTACATATGTATGTAGGTATGTATGTATGTGCGTGTGTATGTATGTATGTATGTATGTATGTATGTATGTATGTATGTATGTATGTACGTATGTATGTACATATGTATGTAGGTATGTATGTATGTGCGTATGTATGTATGTATGTATGTACATATGTATGTAGGTATGTATGTATGTATGTATGTATGTACATATGTATGTAGGTATGTATGTATGTATGTATGTATGTACGTATGTATGTACATATGTATGTAGGTATGTATGTATGTGCGTGTGTATGTATGTATGTATCTATCTATCTATCTATCTATCCATGTATCTATGTATATACCATATATATCATATATACATATATATATATATATATATATATCAATTTAGGTGAATCTAATTATATATATATACATACATACATACATGCATGCATGTATATTATATGGTGTTCTCTGTGCAACTTCAATGAAACAATTTCCCAGAATTGAAACGAGTTAGGTTGAGTTAGAGTGCAGCTTTATTGGCCGCGTCGGCCACAGCAGTGTCAGGCAGCGCTGCTTGCACAATGGCATCCACACACGATCCACAGGCGCAAGCCCACAGGCCAGTTACAGTTAAAGTTTTAGTTACGTGAATGCAGTCGAGGCTGGATGGGAGGGGTCGTGGACGGGGCGACGGCTGAGCAGCGCGCGCTCAGCTCAGTATCTGATTACAGTTTGAATGCTTGCAATGAACCAGAAAATTTGCTTTGTGCCCAGTTTTGCTCGTGCTGCGGCCGCACAGTCCAGGTGGATGCCTCGGACGGACAATGGATAGCAGCGGAACAGGTGCTGCCAGTGGCCAGAGCTGGCACTGGAGTTTCGACTGCAGCTAACTCCGCACTCTTGCTCACTCTTGTTCACTCTCTCTCTCTCTCTCTGTCTCTTTCTCTCTCTCGCTTGCTTTGTCTTTGTCATCCACTTGGCTTTGCCTGCACGAAAAAAAAAAAAAGTGCAAAAGCTTGCAAAGATTTTTGCGATAGCTGCCAGCAACAACAACAACAAGAAGAAGACAAAGAAGAAGAAGAAGAAGAAGAAGAAGAAGAAGGAGAAGAAGAACGAGATTAAAACGTGACTGGCAACAAGTAAAAGCCGAGGAATCGCAGCAGCAGCAGCAGCAGCAGCAGCTCCTGATGGATGCCCGGCCAAGTGAAGTGCGGCAACAGTGCCGCAAAGCACAAACTACGACAATTACAGTTATTTTATGAGTTTGCAGAGCATAACCAATGCAGTTGCCATCGGCGCTGCAGTCGCTGTCGACGTCAGCAGCGGCAGCGGCAGAGGCAGCGGCAGCCACTTCATTTTGCAAAGAGAGCGGAAATTTAATGAGCAACACCCGAGCGCCGCCACCGCCACCGCCTCCGCCTCCGCCTCCGCCTCCGCCTCCGCCTGTGCAGCAGCAACAAATTGCGTTCCATCAAAATTTCTCTCTATGCCACAAAGCAACGCCTCCCCCGCCCTACAGCAGCAGCAGCAGCAGCAGCAGCCGTAATGATGCATTTAGCTGATTATGAGGCGCAAGCATCCAAGTTGCAATTTGCAAATGCTAAACTGGAGCAGCAGAGCTGGCAACGGGCAACTTTTGTGGTCATTTAGAGCGCAGCGAAGGATTTGTGGGCGTGGCTAATGGCAGAAGCGTGCTGCGTGGCCTTATGCGAGATGCCAACCGAACAATAAGAAGCAGAGCAAAGAACCGTTTTCGATTGAGTTGATTCTATTTCGCTGGCGTTGACAAAGTTTTAACGAGTTTGCCGCTGTTATGCAACACTGGCAATGTGCTTCAACTGCACTGGCAATGACAGCTGCAACTGTTGCAAATATCATTTCCGCTGCTTTGAGAGACTTTGCCAGTGAGTTGCGGCTGCTGTAGGGGAAACTGCAAGAGTGTGAAAGAGAGAGAGAGAGAGAGAGAGAGAGACAAATATTGTTGCTGCACTTTGCAACACTGCAATGTTATAGACAGTTTCAGTTTCGTTAGTGCAGTGCAGCTAGTTGGAATAGGCGTAAAGAGATAAGGATTACAGCTGAAGTCAAATGGATCAGAGACAAAGATAGACAGAGCTGAGTTATATTACCCAGAGTAAACGTTTTACAACACTATATTTCACTTCAGCACAACAATGCGGGTGACTTGTCTTAAGACTGAACAGTTCAACGGAGTTTCTACTCTGGCATTGTTTTGAATTTCCTGAAGCCAACAAAGCATTCAACGCTTTGCAACACTGTTTATTAAGAAACTTTGCAGCACTGTTAACTAGCTGATGCCATGAAATAATCTTGGCGAATGAATCTGTTTGCAACACTGCCTATGCATTGAGCAGCATTTCACAACACTGGCCTTTCGTTATATCCACAATAAAAGCTACTTCAATTTGATTGAGCTTTACAACACTGGCTTTGTCAACTAATGCAGGTTAACAATGTGAATGCGTTGGCATAAGAAGAGTTTTGCAACACTGGAAGACTACCAATGTGCATAGAAGAAGTCATGTGTTGCCAGTGTTTTACAACACTGCATAAGTTCTAGCAACACTCTAAAACTGCCAATATATATAGACAAAAGCTATAATGCATTGGCATATGGTATGTATACAAAACAGTTTTACAACACTGGTCTTCAGGGCCGACTCAAGTTGAATGCTACTAAGCTTGATCAGTTGACTTAAGTTTGAGGTTAACTATTCTTGGCCGAGTTTACTTTAAGACATGAAAATACACACACACACACACACACACACACACACTCGCACACACACACGCACAGCAGTTAAAACATAAACATTGTTTATATCATAGCTGTTTGGGCCACATCGCACGCGACTTTCACATGAAGTTGTGTGGCCAAAACCAACTGTTGCCAGGTTACTTGCCACCAACTGCCGGCCATGCCCTGTGGCACAGCGAGGCAAATCAATCGCTGTAATGACCCAAATGGGATTTTGTTTCGCTTGGCGGCATAATTCATGGCTGCATAATACACTCGACTGAGCGAGTGAGAGGGAGAGGGCGGGAGAGGGAGAGAGGGAGGCAGAGCAATAGAGACTCCATTTGATTTCTGCTGAAGTGTGGCAACAATGTGTGTTTGTGTGTGTGTGTGTGTGTGTGCGTGTGTGTGGCAGCCGCAATTGTTGTTGCTGCCCCATATGGGCTGGCCTGTCAATGTTGCCACCATTTGTGGCAATTTCTTTTCTGCTTTTCGGCTCGACTCGAGTCGCCTCGCCTCGCCTCGACTCGCCTCGCCACGACTCGCCTCGCCTCGCCTCGCACTTTTATTTGTGTTTATTGTACGGCAAAAGGTTAACACAACGCCCCACGCTCTCGCTATTCCGCCCCGCGCCACACCTCTTGCCCCGCCGTTTTTTTTTTATCCGCTTTCCTTTTACGCCTGCTTGCCTCGTGCCTCGTTTCGTTGCTGTTCGTTTAATTTTATTGCCTAATTTTCAACTTTGATTGCCGGCACAGCCCGCAGCTGCCACGCCCCACGCCCCAACCGCCCAGCCCGCCCGCGCTAGCCAGCCAGCCAGCCAGCCAGCCCTCGCATCACTTTCACGCTCGTTGACATTTCTGCTTTTGTTTTTCTTTTCGCCTTTGGAGTTTTCTTTGACAGCCACACTCAATTCTCCGGCCGACAGCCCGCGACATAATCAATTTTTATATTTATTTTGCATTTTTATGCGGCCGTTGCGGCTGTTAATCGAGCGCCCACCGTCTGCCCGAGCCACGCCCACACGCCTTAGGCGGCCCGCAGCAGCCCAGCCGATAATCATCAGCGCTAAACTCACCCAATGCAATTCCAACAATTACGCAACAATTAACATTTACGAAATTACACATAAAAATTATCGTCAATTTCGTTTCGAGAATTGTTTTCTGAATGCGACAGAGTATATACCTGTAATACAGGTGTGCAGCTTACTACAATGATTTGAAATGGAATGCTCAAAGATACTCCGACTTTTCACGTCTGCAGATAATAGACAAATATATAGTATATATACAATATATTTCAAAGATCTGATGGGAAAATCTAGAAAAAAAAACCTAAGCTAAGCTCTAATAGTGGATTAGATATGTTATGATATATATATATATATATATATATATATATATATATCTACATATATGATATATCTCAGAAGTAACCTCATTAAGATCTATAAGGTGATTAGATTGATTGAGTTATACTATATTACCGAAATATCTTAGCTAACATCTATTGGCTCATGACATTCGCTTTTCATAATCTGAAGAAGCTATGAACATATCTGTAATATACACATTATATATACATTATATTCTGTACTATATACAATCGTCTATAAGAATAGAACATCTTTTCAAAATTGAATATATCTTTCAGTATAGCTTGCTCAATAACGCCGACAAACCTTAGCCCACAGCTTCGACTATTACAAAGTAGTTTGAATCCCGGACTCAAGTTGTTCGTAGCCTGCTGGTACAGTAAACACTGCAGATGTAGAACTGTCAGTGTACAAAGAGCAGCTGTTGTTCTTTAGCTCTCGCTCTCTTTCTTTCTCTTTGATGGGTGTCATAAGACTGTCGTAAGACTTTGCTTCAATTCACTCTTTCACTTGCACTCTTTCTGCATGCATTTGCGTTTATAACTTTGAAATGTCATTAGACTATTTTGGCCACACGATATTAACTTAACATGCCACGGCCAAGTTTTAGCTGTACCGCCTTTCTATAATACAATATGCATCATGTGACGCAAATACATACGCAGACAAGCAACCTTCGCTCTGGGTCGGCCCACAAGCTGAGCTGCATTGAGGCTGCCTTTGAAATCCCAATTCCGTTTGGCCACACTCATCGTACGTCTCATCTTGTCAATTTGCTAAGCAACTTCAACTTCAGCCCATGGGCTGGCGCTGCCTACTTGAAGGCAGCATGTTGCTGTGGGCTTGGCGCAGCAGCAGCCAACGCTTGGGGCTTGGAGCTTGGGGCCACGTTGCTGATCGTGCAACTATTTGCATGCCGCAATATGCCTACGTACGTATACGAATGCACGCACGCATACATCCACCTATGCGCACACATACACATACATATAAGCACATACAGCTGTGTTCATGAAAATAGTAGTGCTGCACTAAATAGTTTTTCTTTCCATTTGATTTTCCACTACTATTTTCGTGAACAACTAAATATAGTTCATTTTTCTACTTCTACTATGTTAACTATGTTAAACTTAAAAAACATTTCAAATTGCTTTCAAAATATTGTGTTTATCATTAAGTTTTATTGTTGAACATTTACAGCTCCGTTGCACTACTATTTTCGTGAGCAACTGAATATTGTAAGTTTTTCTTCTTCTTTCTAAGTTTGCAACAAAATCAAAAACTACAAAATTAATAAAAAAAAAAAATATGTTTTAATCTTAATATTCGTTGCAAATAGTCTTTGTTGTTCAGCACTTCAGTCGCACTACTATTTTCTTGAACACAGCACAGTACACATGGCATACATACATACGCATGTACACACATACATAGCAGACACACATACATAGCAGACACACCTACATACATACATAAATGTGTACATTTGCAACACACCCACTGTGCCACCCACTTCTGCGCTCCTTTAAAGCCGTCGCGGCGCCTAACACACTGAAAGTTTCTGTAGACAAAAAACAAACTAAGAAATTCTTCACACATATCCGCATGCCCAGCGATCGACCCACTAGACACACATGCCAAGCTCACCTGGCCCATGAAACTGGCAACCAGCAAGCAGCAACTGTGGCAGCAACATCTGAGTGGAAAAGCCATTTGCTGGCCTCTGATCGCAGCCAATAGCAAACCGCAGTCAGTTTCACAAATATATATATATATATATATATAGATATATATATATATACTATATATAAGTATCTGTCTAGATACATATACATATATGTGTATGTAAGCTATGGCTATATATAGACACCTGTTGGCGTGGGCGCGGCCATGCGCTGTCAGGGCCAAAAGCGAGCTGAGCAGCAACATCTGCAGGCTGCAGGTGCATTTGTTGTTGTTGCTGTTGTTGCTGCTGCTGCTGCTGTTGCTTTTGTTGTTGTTGTTGTTGTTGTTATTCCTTTGAGAGCAGAGCGCCAACGCAAAACTAACAAAAACAAAACAAAAAAAAAAAAGCCAACGCGCCGCTTCGCTGCCTCGATAAATCTTTCAGCTTTTGCCCAGATTGAGAGTGCGCGTATCTGCGTATCTTTGTATCTGCGTATCTCATAGATACACGCACTCACGTCTACAAACTATCATTAGCATCGCAACAAGAAGTTTGCTTTGTTTTCCAATAACAAAACCCGCCCCGCCCCCTTCCCCCCTTCCCCCTCTACGCCGTGCGTCGCTTGTAGGCGGCGTCTTCCACTTGGCTTCGCGGCTTGATTAAATGTTGCCAACGACAACGAACTTGAAGCTCAATCAGTTTTCTGTCTGCCAGTTCAAATATGAAAGAACGTCGCTCCGCCGCCCCATACCCCATGCCCCATGCCCCCTGGCAACCACAATTGAGCTGCCTCATCACCATCAACAACATCACAGCGTCGTCAACGTCTCAAGAATTTAAGCACAGAAAAAAAAAGAACACGCAAATTTTGTGAGCGGAAGTGCTGCTAAAAATTGAGAATCAGCTTTGCCTTCGTCTCATCTGCCGCCGCCGCCGCCGCCGCCAGAGCGTTGCCATATCGCTGCGAAATGCCTCGACGTCTGCTGAATTTTGAGCTCAAATTCTGGCTGTACTTGACACGAGACTTGGCCACAGTTTCATAAAAATCAAATTAGTTTTGTGTGCTTTAAGTGCGAGCAATGAAACTAGTTTTGCATTTGGTGTTTAGGAGTTTCGCTTGCCGTGAAGACATACATACATATATACCACACACATACACATACACATACACATACACATACACATACACATACACATACACATACACATACACATACAAATACACATACATAAGTTGTGTGAGTGTGCCTTAAAGATGAAGATAAATGTATCTTGCTCTAGTCGGGTTAACCTCTTGACTCTTAGTCATATTACTATCATTATCATTGTTTATTACAATTGTTTGTATTACAATCATTACTTGTTCAATCATTATCATTATCATTATCATTATCATTAGCATTAGCATTAGCATTAGCATTAGCATTGGCATTGGCATTATCATTAGCATTAGCATTAGCATTAGCATTAGCATTAGCATTAGCATTAGCATTAGCATTAGCATTAGCATTAGCATTAGCATTAGAATTAGCATTAGCATTAGCAATAGCATTAGCATTAGCATTAGCTTTAGCATTAGCCTTAGCATTAGCATTAGCATTAGCATTAGCATTAGCATTAGCATTAGCATTAGCATTAGTATTAGCATTTGCATTGGCATTAGCATTAGCATTAGCATTAGCATTAGCATTAGCATTATCATCATTATCATTATCATTGTCTTTACCATTATCATCATTATCATCATTATCATTGTCATCATTATCATCATTATCATTATCATCATTATCATTGCATACATACGAGTATGTACGTAACTTGACTTGTCAGTCATTTCAATGTTTTTCTCCTTTTCTCAATTAATTATAGTAAGAAAGAGTTTTTTGTTGCCGCAATTTGTTGCAACATAAGCAATGGGTCAATAAATTTCACATGTTACTCGTATTTCAAGCTCCAATCGAAAAAACATTTAAGTAAATTGACAGCTTTTCTATCCCCCGCCAGCCCCCCCTCTCACTCTTTGTATCTGTTTCTCTATCTGTCTTTCTCTGGCTGCGATGATAAACGACGCAATTGACATCGTGTTGAGCCACAACACAGGCCAAAAAAGTTTTGTAATCGCGAACGCGCCACCAAATCGGTTACCAAATCGGTTCGAGTGGGCACCACAGAGAGTTGTGTGGGCTACATGAAGAGATGGGCAGGGGGAGGAGGAGAAGGAGGAGGAGGTGGGCCATTGATAAGGCAGGTGCAGCGAAGCGCTGGGAAATAACGAAAATGAAAGTCAACGTTGCCTGCGGCTGATAAAACTTTCAGAGAGAGAGAGAGAGGGAGAGAGAGAGGGAGAGAAATGGAGGGCAGGAGAAAAGGGAACTATGAACAGTACACAGAGCGACAGGGAAGGCAGTTGGGGTCACCTATTTGGATTGCATTTGCTAGCAATTTGTGTTGCTGCTGTTGCTGTTGCTGTTGCTGTCGCTGTTGCTGTTGCTGTTGCGTGTTGTTTGCTGTTTGCTATTTGCGCCCGCGGCGAACGATTTCATTTGACTTTTGGTGCGCTCCCGACTCATTGTTTGCTCAGCGATTTGTGTAGCTACAAATTCGGTACAGCGCATAGATAAACATGCACTCAGCCCGCCGGCGGTGGGGCAGGGGCCGGTGCAGACAGGGGACAGGCGGCATAAGCTATGGAGGGGGGGACACCGGTCTAAAGACAAACAAATTACAAACAAATTGTCGTTGTCGATTGAGCCTGACCATCTTTCATTTCCTTCTCCCCCCCCCCCCCACACCCCCCTCTCTCTCTCTCTGGCTCAACTTTCGACTTGCTTCTGTTATCGCCAGAGACTTGGCGACATTCATTCGCAGGTGGCAGCAACGTCAGCGGGTCACTGGCCAAACTGGACATATCCAATGTATGTCGCACCACGACATTAGTGTCTGCACTGAGAGAAATTGCGATATGAATGAATATATGTATATAAATAACAATATATAAATGCATACATGTTTATATATTTTGATATCTAACATTTCAGTCGCACTACTATTTTAATGAACACTGCTGCACTACTATTTTAGTGAACGCAGCTGCACTACTATTTTAATGAACACTGCTGTATACTATTGTATTATATTATATTGCATTCTTTTATTATTAATAATTATATTTTTGTTATATTTATAGTATATATTATACAAGTCTCATTTACATTACATATCCAACATTTCAGTCGCACTACTATTTTTACGAACACTCCTGCACTACTATTTTAGTGAACACTGCTGCACTACTATTTTAGTGAACGCAGCTGCACTACTATTTTAATGAACACTGCTGCACTACTATTTTAGTGAACGCAGCTGCACTACTATTTTAGTGAACGCAGCTGCACTACTATTTTAATGAACACTGCTGCACTACTATTTTAGTGAACGCAGCTGCACTACTATTTTAGTGAACGCAGCTGCACTACTATTTTAGTGAACGCAGCTGCACTACTATTTTAATGAACACTGCTGTATACTATTGTATTATATTATATTGCATTCTTTTATTATTTTATTTATTATTAATAATTATATTTTTGTTATATTTATAGTATATATTATACAAGTCTCATATACATTACATATCCAACATTTCAGTCGCACTACTATTTTTACGAACACTCCTGCACTACTATTTTAGTGAACGCAGCTGCACTACTATTTTAGTGAACTCTCCTGCACTACTATTTTAGTGAACACTGCTGCACTACTATTTTAGTGAACGCAGCTGCACTACTATTTTAGTGAACTCTCCTGCACTACTATTTTAGTGAACACTGCTGCACTACTATTTTAGTGAACGCAGCTGCACTACTATTTTAGTGAACGCAGCTGCACTACTATTTTAGTGAACGCAGCTGCACTACTATTTTAATGAACACTGCCGCACTACTATTTTAATGAACGCAGCTGTAAAGTGAGCCTGAGCTGTCGGGTACTTCCTAGTCAGGCATTGCACACGTAGCGAGCTGCTTTTTCATTTGGGCAAAGAAATGCCTAGTACTTTCGCACAGTGTGCTCTTTTCGGTTCGAAGTTCTGAGCTATCGACACTGCACAGGCGCTGATAAGGCAGACAAGTTTGTCTTGTGGCAAAAGTCGACCCCACATGCGGCTGCCTAGACCCGAGCTGAGTTGAGTGGGCACGCTACGGATACAGAAACGGATACAGATACAGATACGGATACAGATACAGATACAGATACAGTATCTAAATTGTGTATTGCCACATTAGAAGTAGCCAACTTGCAACACGATGGCTCACTGTGTGCTGCAATGCTCGCCCAGAAAAGAAAAAACACGCCAAAGCGAATTGCGAATATTTCCAATTCACATTATTGCCAATTTCTGATAAGGCCAAGAGCGAAACCCCCAAATTATCTTATCTACGATCAAAGTTATTGTGTATTGTTGTGCTCTGCGAAGCGAACTTCAATTAAAAACTTTCGACTCACGAGACAGATTGATAGCTATGGGCCATGGCACTACAGTCAGAGCAAATAGTTCTATATAGCTTGAGCTTTTGGCTAGATTTATGTCTTTGATTTGATTCGCATTTATCTCTGATTAGATTTCATTTGTGGTTAAGCTAGTTTTCTATGGCAAGTTCCATGTGAAAGACATGTAAGAGCACTCCAAGCGCCAACAGCTTCAATTGCCCATCTGCCACGCCCTCAATGGGTATATATATAGTTTTTAGGCATCGAAACCTATATCTGTACATCGAAATCTATATCTCTATATAAATACATTTCTGTCTATTTGCTTAAACTAATCTCATGCAGCTTTCCCAACTGTTTCCATTTTCCATAAACTAGATATATATATCTAGATATATACAGATATCTAGATATATATACATAGCCTCTCTCTCTCTCTCTCTCTCTCTCTTTCTCTCGTACAGTCAGCATCAATCAGTTAGCTGAGAAGCCCCAAATCTGTTTTCTATATAAACAATTCTCATTTTTTGAATGAATTCAATTTAGTTTTCCGAGTTTTCCAAAAGGTTTTCAACACAACAATTTCAATAAAATTTTCGCCAGTTTTTTGTTGCCAAAAAAAAAAAAGAACAAAAAGAAGAAGAGGAAATTGTTGCTGTTGTTGTTTTTTTTTGTATTTTTTTTTTTTTGTTGTTTTCATTTTGTTTTGGTAGCATCAAAATTTTCACTTGCTAAGCAAAATTTTTTGTTTTTTTGTTTTTTGTTTTTTACTTACGTGAGTGTAGAAGAAGAAGAAGAAGCAGAAGAAGCAGAAGAAGAAGAAGAAGAAACCTTTTTCTTTCTATGTTGCAAGCTATGCAAATTGTCTCTCTCTCTCTCTCTCTCTCGCTCTCTCTTTCTCTGTCTCTCTCTCTCTCTGTCTCTGAGTTCTTTTTTTTTTTTTTTTTGGTTTGATTTACAACTTGAGTTTCGGGCACAGTTCGTTGACGTTTTGTGTTTTGAATTGTTCAAAATGCAGCCGAGTGCATCGATTTGCAGTGCTGCAGTTGCATTTTCATAGCGCTGGCGTTTCATACAGACATAACACACATAAATTAATCAAAATATTTAAATATATTTTGAATTATTTTTAAATACATCAACTTTTGCAGTTGTTGTTGCTGTTGCTGTTGTTGCTGCTGTTGCCGCTTGGCATTTGCATAATGCACTCAAGCGCTCACTCAATCATTCGTACACTCATTCAAGCAGTCATTCGTTTAACAGCTCGCTCAAGCTGTTGTTATGCACTCCACTCCCCCCCCCCCGCCCCCCGCCCCCACACGAAACTCAGTCGAGCGCGCAACGCAATACAAATTGCACAAAATTCAAATGAGAGAGGAGAAAGAAGAAGAATAATAATAATGTAGAAAATATTGAAGAAATTTAATTTAATTTTTGTTCAGCTTTGGCCCAAGTCGCCAGCGCTTAAGCGCTTCACACCCTGTAGAAAGTTGCCAGTGGGTAGCATTGACTAAGCGAAGCTCGTTGTAACCAAGTTAAGCATTTGCACCTCAAGTTTTTCCTTTCTATATATTCATATGTATCAATCTATCTATCCATACCATATATCAGCCTGTCCATCTATCTATATATATATATATATATATAGATCTATTTATAACTTCTTTAGCTAAATCTGAACTTCATTTTAAAGTCTAGTATCTCAACTCCTTTCAACTGAACAGAAAATTATCCAAAAAGTATCCAAAATTTGAAGCATTTTTTGACATTTTTCTTTTTTATTTAAAAACTTTTTTGTTTTATCTTTATTAACTAATTTCTTTGCATTATTTTCAAATTTAAATGTCTGTTTTCAATTTAAGAATTATTTTTTAATGGACATTTTTAAAACTTTGTTTTTTAATTTAAAATCTATTTTTTTTTTTATTTCAAAAACTAATTTTTTGTAATTTTTTTTTTAATTTAAAAACAATATATATTTTTTTTTAATTTTCTGAGTGTTTTTTTTTTTTAATTAAAGAAATGTTTTTTTATTTAATTTTTTTACATTTTTTATTATTTTTTTATTTTAGATTAAAATTTAGAAAAACTTAAAACAATTTTTTTATTTTTTTTTTAGTTTAAAAACTTTTTTTTAATTTAAAAATAATTTTTTAATATTTATTTTTTAAATTCAAAAAATTATTATATATTTTCTTTTGTTTTATTTAAATATTATTTTCTAATCTATATTTAAATTTCTCCCAAATTTTCTTGTTTTAAGCAAATTAAAAACAATTAATTAAGTTAATATTCTCAGTTTTGCATCACAAAAATCAAGTCAACTCTCAACGATTGCTACAACTTTCTACAGGGTATGCGCTAGCTGTGCATTGGCATCACATTTGTGCAGTCTTGCGGTATTTTATGCTGCGAGCGCGCGCGCGTTTTGCTAGCGACTTTAGCAGCGCCTTTTTTTTTTTTTTTTGTTTTTTTATTTTTTTGCACTGGCATCGAAAGCAAGCGAAGCGCAGTCGACGCCGCTGTCAGCGTCGCAGCCGGCGTTGCCACTAACTGCATTTGCTTATGACTTGGGTGCTCGCCTCTTCATTTTACAGTTAATAAACGTTAACCGCAAGTGGTCCCCGATGGGGCGCTGGCCCCTTAACGGTGCCTATCTCATGTCTGTGTGTCTGCATCAAGTGGAGTTGGGGGCGTGGGGGTGGGGGCGTGTCACTGCCCTAATGTGTTGTCACATTTGTTGTCAAATTGATTCGCTAATGATTTTAGCTGACATCAAAAATTACGCCAAACCAAAAGGGAAAACACATGAAAACGATATGGAATACTTCTCTCTCTCTCTCTCTCTCACACACACACACACAGAGAGAGAGACTCTTTGAATTGCTTTCTATTCTTAGAAAGGCCCGTTGGGACACTGGGAAAACGAATTGAATCTTGCAACTTGTGGCACGCACTTGGGCAAACAACTTTCAGTTGGTTCACTTCAACTCTTTTGGCCAACTGTCGTTTCTTTCACTTTGTGGGCGTGGCCCAGCCCCAAAGCAGCTAATTATATATGTTTATCTTCAAGAATTGTTCTTTGCCCGCCCAAAGCTGTTCAACTAAATTGTCTACGGGGCAAAAGTTGCTTTCGCCTTGGATATTTATCCGATATTAATATATATATATATATATATATATATTTATATATATATATATTAAGTTTAAATTTATTTATTTTATTTTAACTATTTTAATATATTTTTTTAATTTTTTTTAATTTTTTTAATTTACCCTATTTACTGTTAAAATTTTTATTTTAATTCTTTATTTAGTCAAAGAATTTTTTAATTGCTTTTTATCAATTTTAAATCGTCTATGCATAACTCCAATATCAATTCTAACCATTTCCAACCAGAGTTCCGCCAACTAAATGCACAGCAATTGAGTTCCACAAGGCTGTCAATTGGACTGTCAATTACTAATCAGAGTTCCTCTAACTAAATGCACAACAATTGAGTTCCACAAGGCTGTCAATTGGAGTACCAACTGGACTGACGACTACCCATCACTAGCACTCACACAACATAGCATCCACACGCTGACGATTAAGTGATATTCTCTAATATCAATTTTATACATTTATTATTTATTCCTCTTCCAATTCCAGCCAAACAATTGAGTTCCACACGTACACCAATTGGACTACCCAATTCCAACTGGAGATCTTCCAGCTGAACGCACAGTTGGGTTATCCACATCCAACTAGAGTGCTTCCAACTAAATGCACAATTGAGTTCCACACGTATGCCAATTGCATTATCAATTTCCAGAGATACAGAGATGTTCCAACTAGCAATTGAGTTCCACAACTATGCCAATTGGAACATCTATCACTAGCACTCACACGAAATAGCATCCACACAGACCTGGCCAATCCCTTTGCTCTCTGGCGATCTTATGATATTCGCCGTTCAAACTCAACGCAATTGCCGCAAATTTTAATTGAATGAAAACCGACTAAAACAGGCTAATAAAAAAAAAACTGCCTATAGCAAAAATAACTTTGCTACTGAGTCAGAGTTGCGACTTGATTTGTTTGTTTTTTTTTTTTTTTTTTTTTTTTTTTTTTTTTTTGGGAGATACCGTCGAAGAGCTGCAAACGGGTTAACTAACTATATACATGTGTATAACGTGACTCAGTGAGACTCAACATTGCCACGCCCCCCGCCCAACGCGCCTCGCTGATCCGCTTCACTGCGCACTGCACACACACACACACACACACACACACAGACGAAACTAGTTGTAGAGCACCAAAAAACAAAAAAGCTAAGCAAAAAGAAAAATGAAAAATAATTCCAATTGGACATTTTTCAAAAGCAATTTCAAATGCTCAAATTCAAAGACATTTGAAGTTTTATTTGCTGCAATCAATTTTGCATTTATTGCAAGTCAAAAAAACAAAACGAAAGAGAAACAAAAAGTAACACACACACGCACACACACGCACACACGCACACACGCACAGGCACAGGCACAGGCACTGCAAACACACTTTCAATTCCAGCATTCAAAACACAAACAAAACAAATTTCGGCAACGGCGGCGGCAGCGCTGCCAGCGGCAATAGCAAAGCGCAAAACGCAAAATGCGTTGCCAGCAAAAGCAACAACACAACCACCGCAAGCAACAACAACTTTGCGTTCCCTTTTTGAGTTTTTTGTTTTTATGTTTGATATTTAATGTTTATTGAGTCGCTATTGACTATTTCCAGTTAATTAATGTATTATAATATTATATAACATTTAATTGTTGTCAAACAAATTATTAAAAAACAAGAAAACAAAACCAAAACAAAACTTAATATGTGTGAGAAGAAGAAGACAATTAAAATTTGTGTAACAATTCGTATTTGGGTTTTCGTTTTAGTTGCCGTTTATTTTGTTTTAGTTTTAGTTTTAGTTTTGTTTTTGTTTTTGATTTTATTTTTAATTTGTTGTTTGCTTTGCACACAAACGTTAATTTTGATCGGCATCGGCAACACACGCACACACTACAGTTTACAACAACAACACAGAAACAAAAAAAAAAACAACAAAAATGAACAGCAGACCAACCCGCACCGATGCGCTTACAAAACTTTCGTCCGTCGCCTGTGGAACGCAAAACACAACTGAGCTAGCCGAAGCCGGCTGCGGCCGGCCTATAGCAACTACAGTGACAGCGGCAGAGGCAGCGACAGCGACAGCGACACCGACACCGACAGCGAAGCTCGTGCGCTCGTACTCGTGCGCTCTTTTGTGCTGCCACCCGCTTTACCTTAGACTCTTCATACCGCACACTGGGCTCTTCGCTATTTGTTGTTGATGGATACTTTTCGGTAACAGATGGTATTACATTAAATTATATTATATGTTTCATGTATTCAGAAGACATTATGATGACTAGATGAGCAAAGTATTTGTATTTATATGCAATAAGAACAAATTTCGCTACATATACACATTACACTACAATTAGTTACATTAAAATGAGTTCTAAGGCAGTGTGCATTGGTGTGCGCTTGTTGTTGGTGCTTCTTTTGATGCTGTGTGAGCGAACGACTGCGTGCGTGTGTGTTTAACGAGTTGCCCGTTGGCGTTCGTCGACGTCGCAGTCGCAGTCGCAGTCGCTGCGTTGGCAGCCGCTGCGCTGCCCACATTGGAGTTAGAGTTGCTGTTATATTGTTGCTGTTGCTGTCGCTGTCGCTGTCGCTGTCGCTGCCACTGCCGCTGCTGCTGCATGCGAACAAATTGCGCAAATCGCATGCGTTTTTCAATAGCTGCAGATCGCTGGGCGTTGATTGCGTATGCGTGCCATATGCGTACGGGCATACAACTGCCAACTGGCAACTGCAACTGCAACTGCAACCGCTATTTGCCACGCATTGCAGGTCGTCTGATCAAAATCAACAAACAGCAAACAACAAAAGCGACTAATAACAAAACAACAAACAAAGCGTCCGCATTGTTTTTGGTCAACCGCATTGCAGACGCGCATTCAACGCGTGCGTTTTACAACACATGCAAGCAAAAAATATTACAATAAAAAAAAAATACAAAAACTATTAAAAGACCCAGTGCACTGTGCAGAAAAAGTGAAGCTCTCCGCAGCCTAAAACAGACGGTCACATCATACGCACACACACATACACACACACACGCATTGCATGCATGCATATATCTATGTATGTATGTATGCGTGTAGTCTTGTATGCATAAAGAGAAGTATAACTGTGTGCTCATTAAAGTATTACACTGTTCAGCAACAAATTGAAAATACTAAATTTTGAGTTTTAGTTTGAATAAATAAATTGATATGCAGATTAGAACTACTAACTAAAAATATTATTAGCAGAGTTCTCACATCACTTTAATTTGCAGTTGGAGTTAGTTATGCGAATGCAAACTTTTGTTACGCTGTGTAAAACGCGCCCAATTCTGCCGACGTCGCTGCCGTTGGCCAAAAAGCTTAGCGAAGCGTGCGAAGCAGCAGCAGCAGCAGCGAGAGAGCGACGGCGTGCAGAGAAAGAGAGGGAGAGGAAGAGAGTGGGAGCTGCTGAAGATCGTTGTATGGCGCTGAAGGAAGTGGAACATGTGTGCGCTAGTGAGCGCTGTCTGTCTGCGTGTGTGTGTGTGTGTGTGCTAGTGTGCGTGTATTTAACATTGTCATGGCAAGTTGAACGTGGGAGAGCCCTTCGCCAAGCTGCTTTACAGTTTTGTTCTTGCTGCGGCGTTTGTTGTTGCTGTTGCTGCGGTGGCCTCGACCGATCGAGCAAGCAGGCAAACGTTCGACCAGCTGTTGCTTTGTTTTGACTCGAGCAGCGCTGTCGACGACAGAGCGACATAAATAAGATAAAAGAGCGAGAGCGAGAGCGAAAGCAAGCGAGCACAGGAGTTGCTTTCGTATTTAAGCGACGATGACAAATTGTCAGCAAGGGGAGTGGGAGTGCAAGTGCGAGTGCGAGTGCGAGTGGGAGAGGTAGAGTGAGAGCGTTAGACGTAAGGCAAGGCAGAAATAAATCAAAATTAATGCCACACAATTATTAATTAAAGTAATTAATGTGCAACGCTTAGAAAGCTGCTGAGCTCGGTCCATACACCTCCCGAATGGCCCGAATGCCATTATAACTCACAATTCTTGACCATTTTGGCAGCGCAAAGGGATTTCGCCTTTCATTACATATGCAAAGCTCGCCGCACACACACACTCACACACACACACACACACACACACACACACAAGTGAGAGGGGGCATGGCAGCTGTAAGGCGACAGCATGTGCTCACAATTGCATTTGCTGTTTCGCTTTCACGCTCCCATTCTCCCTCTCTCCCTCTCACTCGCTCTCATATATTACACAAATTGAAAAACTATTGACAAGGCTTTGCCACTGGCCGCTAACGGGTCCTGGCGGCATTATCACATGCGATAAATATTTATATGGAAATGTAATGACTGCCCCCCCCCCCCCCCCCTCTCTCTCTCTCTCTCCCTTGCTCCTTTAGTATTTGCCGCTTCGCTTTGTCTCGAACGTTGCGCAATTAATGTCACCACATCCTTTGGGCCTTATTAATGTCCTTGGGCCGTATGCCGTCTGGCCGGTGGGGTTGGGCTGGCCCATTAATGTCGCCCCATCGCTCCGGTAAAAACAATTAATTTGCCCATAATGCAATTTATATCGGTTTCGGTTTCGGTTTGGGTTTTCGGTTTGGGTTTTCGGTTTGGGTTTGGGTTTGGGTTGGTTTCGCTCGGCTTCTCGGGTTTGAGGCCGGGCCAACAGTTTTCTGGTCCATTTGGCTTGCTCTGCCACATAATGTGCATATTTCTGGTTTGCTTTTTAAGGCCAAATGATTAATTATTGAAGCGCCAAACAATTCGCAATCAACAGCAAACAGTTTTAACCAACGAAATGCGCGAACTCGAAACATGCCTGGCTAAGACAAAGTATTAACGGCAGCCAAACAGCAGCTGCTGGCCAGCTGCCCCGCCCAAACTCTTTTTCTTCTACAACTCTAAAAATGATTTTGGCCAATTAGTTCCCCATTGCTCAATACAAAAGGCAAGCAAGATTTTTCTAGTCGGCCGTAGCTGACTGGCACAATACTCAAGATTCAAGGTTCAAAAACAGCTTAAAAATTGTTTATCGTCTATCTCTGGCGCAAGTAGTCCATCTGGAACTTGACATTTTTCAACTGAAAAACTCTGGAAAAACTCTGGAATTGGCGCGAATATCATATCTATCTCAGAGAGAGAGAGAGAGAGTTCTAACTGTAAAACTCTGAACAAGATTTGCTATTCTCTTAACGAGCTTAGATATATCCTTGGGCTGTTCACGCGACTATATGTATATGCCAAGTTTTAAGTCTTTGGCAACATAAATGATCACACTTTTGCTCTACAGGAAATAGTAATTCCCAATTTGCCACGCCCACGCCCACGCCTCAGACAAATCATAATACTTCAGTATTTGTTGCAATTACTAAGTCCCAGACAGAGTTCGCACAAAACCAATATACCCTGTTCACCTCTTAAACGAGCATTACAACACTTTCAGAAAGCCAACCATGGAAAGAACTAGTTAAGTTTGAGTATTATATATATATATATATGGAAATCCATGTTAAATCGAATTTTATTTTGCCAAACGTTTGTCAAGTGCTTCAACTGAATCGAAAACGAGTTAAGCCGCCCCCTCGCATAATATTAGCTAAGAGATGCTGTCATATCAAGACAAACTGATTTGAACAGCCAAAGTAATACTCCTGCCATCTGAATTTGTATGAAATCTGTATTCATCAGCATGAAAAACGCCGAGAGTCAGCGTGAAGATTCCGCTTGCTTCACTCTGAGCCTTACTTAGGCCTCTCTTTCGCATTCTCTTGCCAAGTCAGCCAGTATTTTGAAGAGCTCTGGAACCTTTACCTTTAACGTAAGCAAGTTTCCTGATCTAAACTAAAAAACTTTACTCTACGCAGTCTTCGAAAGTCTGGCGTGACAGAGCTAAGCTGACTTCAGTTTCAGCTGCAGCACTGGAAAAACCTTTGGAAACTTGTGCTAAAGGCACTGACTGAATGAGAGCTGCAGATGATGTCCATAGCAATGCTTTAAGCCTACGATAGATATTGCTCACAGTAAACTGAAATAACTAAAAAGCGCGCTAAATGCATCAGATCATCAGATTATCAGATTAGAGATCAGGCAACAGCAGCCTAAAAAGCCTAAAAGCATGCAACAAAATAAAGTTAACCAAGATGAGATCAAGTCGAATTGAGGCTTGAAACTGAGTGACACGTTGAAGAGGGAAAAGAAATGACGTAACACTAATATCAAGTAATTGTGAGTAACTCTGAGAATTAGTCAGCTAAAGTTGGCTAAAGTAGAAATTACGATCTTCTCTGAAGATCGGACCAGACTTACACTCTATGTTTCAACTAGGACCTCGTTGGCAGGCTGTGAGAAATATTTGGAGAACTTTATTCGTTTGCCCAGTTTCCGTTTGCATTTGAAATTTGGTTTCTGTTTTCACTGGCAGTCGTCGCCACCCACGAATCGTCTCGCAGACTGAGCCGCAGACAGCCAGTTTCCCATGCTGTAAACAAGCTGTCAAATGCCGGCAAATGGCTAAACTCTGCTGCACTCGGCTGCAGTCATATGCACGCATAAAGCTGTGCGCAGATATTCAGCTGACAGCTGGCTGCTGTTAGATGATGGCAATTGGAGCCAGCTACGGCTGCTAACACTTGATACTTACGAGCACGTTCGAGCGCACACAAATCTAAGGCACAAACTCACCTGCAAGAGAAGAAGAGGAAGCAAAGCAAATGACATTAATTAAATTTATTGCAATTGGCGCTTGAGAAGAAAAAGAAAACAAAAATGTAAAAACAAAAATGTAAAAGTAAAAATAACATTAAAGAAAATAAAATAATTAAAAACTTTGGGGCAACTTTTTGAAAATTGTTTTGTGGCTCCCACAGGCCATTGACGGATTCAAGAAATTGGCATGCTATGGGGGCCTCCCAGTTGCCCCCTCCCCCCCCGCCACCGCTCCTCAACGTCAGCAGCTTACAAATATTTTTTACGCTGAAGCTCTCCCCCTCCTCCCCAACAACAACAGCCACGAATGCCCCCAGGGCGGTGTCTCTTAGGCAGGGGTCAGCAGCTGCTTTTGGGGGCGGCGCTCGGACAGCACAGGACAAACGTAGCCTGTAATTAAATAATGCCCATGCCCACTTCCGGCCAGCAACAGCAGCAGCAGCAGCAACAGCAGCAACAGCAGCAACAAAAGATACAAAAGTATCTTAACGGCATGCGGCGCCATTTGAAGTTGAAGTAGCCAAACGAACAACAAAAAAATTTTTTATATATATATATGTGTGTGTGTGTGACGCGGCGGGAGCGTGGGCGGAGAGAAGCTGTTTGCTGTCTGGACAGCAACACAAAAAAAGTAGAATAAATAGAGAGAGCGAGAGAGAGAGAGAGAGAGGGAGGGAGAGAGGAGGGAGAAACGCCAAACTATTGCTCCCCTAGGATAAATTAATAAATTTTCAAGCGAAAGTTGGCACACACACAGAGAGAGAGAGAGAGAGAGAGAGAGCGCGCGTGTGAGCGAGTTAGAGTTAGGGATAGCAGCGGGCCAAGCATGGCCCAGCTCCGCAACAAATAAACAAATAAACAAATAATTATATCTAAAATCCCAAAAAAAATTAAAAAAAAAAATGATCAGCTAGCTGCAAAAGCAACGCATTTTGAATACCCTTTAGACTTAAAAAGAAATATGAACAGCAATTAAGACTGCTTCAGTCGAGAGCAGCACGACTAGACGATACCCTGAGCCCCGTGAAGAACTGATTTTACAGTCTTTCTACGCTGCTGCCACAGGAAGAGCCATTCGCAGCGTGTTTAGTTCGCTGTGATGTGTGATTTGCTATATATATATATATATATATATATATCCATAAATCTGCCATTACACACATACTTATATAACATATTGCACATGTATACACACATACACATATAGCACATTGGAAAATGTGAGGAATCCAAGAAAACAAGCTTAGCAGACCTTAGAGCTGACGCGAATGCATGAGAATTGCATAGAAGGCCAGTACTTGAAAGTATTTTTTTGCGTTAAATATTAAATTATTATTGGAATTGGAATTGGAATTGGCTTATTGCTGCTCTGCTGACTGATAAACACAAAACACTTGCAATAAATTTAACATGGATAATGAATATGAATATTTTGAGCAAACTCTTCAAGTATTCGAGGTCACAGCAGAGCTACACGCAGCTCAGCATACCCTGCACAAAGTTCAAACTAAAGCCAAACAATGTTGAACTTCTGCTAGCACATCAGAGAAAAAATATCATTATGATGTTGCTGATGATGACGATGATGTTGATGATGGTGTCTATGGCCGGTCATATGCGACTTTGTATGTTTACGAATATGTATATATATATATATATATGTATATATATATATATATATATGTATATATAGTATGTCTCTGGATTTGAGTAGTTTTATGGATGGCCTGTTTGTGGCTGTTGTCGTTGCGCGCCTCGCGAATGCAACTCAGAAATTATCAAATATGGCAAACGGCAATTACAATTTGGACTTTCTCCAATCAAACGCGACGGCCACATAAACTGAGAAATGCACCAGGGTTGGGCATTGGGTATAGCATTGAGATAGAGATAGGGAAAGAGATATAGAGATAGACATATAGAGATAGATATAGATATAGATATAGATAAAGATAGAGGTAGAGGCAGAGGTAGAGATGGAGTTGGAGATGGATATGGCAATAGAGAAATATAGATAGGGATGGAGAAAGAGATAGAGATAGAGAAAGAAATAGAGAAAGAGATAGAGATAGAGATGGAGATGGAGATGGAGATAGAGATAGAGATTGAGAGATATAGATAATGATAGAGCAGGAGATAGAGATAGAGAAAGAAATAGAGAAAGAGATAGAGATCTCATAGAGATGGAGATGGAGAGATATAGATAATGATGGAGCAGGAGATAGAGATAGAGAAAAAATAGAGAAAGAGATAGAGATGGAGAGATATAGATAGGGATGGATATGGAGAAAGTGATAGAGATAGAGAGATATAAATAGGGATGGAGAAGGAGATAGAGATAGAGACAGAGATACAGATAGAGATAGAGATAAAGATAGAAAGATATAGATAGAGATGGAGATAGAGATGGAGATAGAGATAGAGATAGAGATAAAGATAGAGATAGAGAGATATAGATACTGATAGAGCAGGAGATAGAGATAGAGAAAGAAATAGAGAAAGAGATGAAGATGGAGATGGACATAGAGATAGAGAGATATAGATAGGGATGGAGATGGAGAAAGCGATAGAGATAGAGAGATATAGATAATGATGGAGCAGGAGATAGAGATAGAGAAAGAAATAGAGAAAGAGATAGAGATGGAGACAGAGATACAGATAGAGATAGAGATAAAGATAAAGATAAAGATAGAAAGATATAGATAGAGATGGAGATAAAGATAGAGAAAGAGATGGAGATATGGATGGAGATGGCGATGGAGATGGAGATGGAGTTGAAGATGGAGTGAGAGATGGAGAATACAGATAAGCAAAAGTATAAGTAAGGCAAATGAGAATTAGATATAGATAGAAGGATCAGTAATACATTGTTAGGCTTCCGTTTCAAAACTCAGGCTTATCTGAAAGCCTTCTCTATCTTACTGCATAGATCGTACAACTTCTCGCATCAACATTCAAACATTATAAAGAGCACATCTCGAGCCAAGGCCTGCCATTCGGAGAGCCTACTCGAATACATGAGAATCGCATAGAGAAGCAGTTTTCCTTGTCTACATATATTCATCTACACATTCACATGCATGCATAATCGCATATACACATCTTTTATGCTATAGGGCTGAAGGAGTTCACGCTGAACATTCCAGTTTCACATCAGTCAGAGGATGTCAGACTCAGCACTTACTGAAATATTGAATATGATCTTAGCCAGCTAAGTGCTGCAATACGAAATAACAAGTTTATATATATTTGAATGAAATTATTAATAATGTAAGCTGACTATCTTTATCTTTATAGGCAGGTCGAAAGAAAGGAAAGAATTTGATCTAGGCTAATCAAACAGTTCAACCAAATCATGTAGCCCTGGCAGCTGCATTCCCATAAATGTCACAAGTGCGTGTGTGTGTGTGTGTGTGCGTGTGCGTGTGCGTGTGTGTGTTGGGCGCCAGTAAACGCTTGACGGCACCTGCTGCACTCCTTAACAGTGAAGACAATCCATAAACAGTTACGTTCAGCAGCCTTTTTAACCCGCTTAACCCACGCCCTGCCCATCTCGCACTCGCTAATGGCGCTCTTTAGCGCCCGCCACCCGCTTCACCCGCTCCACTCGCCGCCTCCCCCCCTGCTCCACGCGCGCTGTACAAATGAAAGCAATAAAATTATGGGCAATGCCATTTTTGGTATTTTCACACCGAGAAAGCGAAGGAAAAGCGACGGAAAAGCGACGGAAAAGCGAGAGCAGCAAATGGAAAATGAGCGCGATTTTCGCTCAAGTTTGTTTGCCATCTAATGCTGCTGCTGCTGTGGGTTTTTCAACTTTTGCATCTTTGATGGGTCGCCAAAGAGAGCAGCCAATGCCACTCCCAACTACCCCCCCCCCCTTCCTCAGTCCCACTTTTGCTCTGACTTCGCCGCCCCCTTTTTTGTGCCATTTAATCAAGAAAAACACTTTTTATTGTGCAAAATTATGACAATTGTTGTTGCTGTTGTTGTTGTTGTTGCTGTTGTTGTTGTTGCTGTTGTTGTTGTTGCTGTTGTTGTTGTTATAATGATTGCTGTTATGTTGCTGCCGCTGGTTGTTAATGTCAAAAGTGTTATTGTTATGCAGACAATTATAGCAAGCGATAAAAGTGCTGAGCTCTTTCGAGTTGTGTTTGGGGCGCGCTGGCTGCGCTGCGGCCGACGCCACTGCGTGGGCGCTGTCATAATGAGCCTGGCCAAATGAGAAAATATGTTTATTAGCCAAAAAAAAAAAAAAAAACAAAAAAGCGAGAAAGAAGGAAAAGGAAAAGAACTGTAAAGGCTAACTTGAATTGTTGAGGCATTTTGGGCGCGCAGCAGCTGCGACCTTTTGGCCGCATTATTTTCGTTTTACTGCTCCGCTTCGATCAAAGTCAAAGCGATCGATGCAAAGTATTTATTTACTTTAGCCACAGCCACAAAGCTGCGTCAAACAGCTGCGTCCCGCCTGCTCCACGCTGCCAAAGCTAAATAAAATACAGCTGCTAACGGGCGACTGAGTTGGGGGCGTGACTCGGCCGTCGTGCGTTGATCAACTGAAAGCACATTCCATTGGGGCGCTTGATCTAACTGCATATGACAAATGTCAAGTGGTTGACACCACCAGCACCACCAGCACCACCAGCACCACAGCACCGCTGTGTGGATCAACACTGCACGACCAACTGCAAAATGGCCGCCATCTTTGTCGCCTTTTGTGTTCACTGATCTCTAAAGAAGTCTTAAGCGTCTCGCAGTTCGACGATCTTCCGGAAGAGTGCCTGAAGAACAAGGCAGATGCCGATGCAGATATCGTGGATATATAGTTATAGAACTTATGCCGCTGTATGAGCGTAGCAGCAAATAGTTCTGTACAGCTTTAGACTAACGTTGCGTCAGTAATCTCTGATCTATAAAGAAACTTTAGGCTGCTCGCAGTTAGACGATCATGCTTGATATTGCTTGAAGATCAATGCAGATGCCATCACAATTTGATTCTCTGATCCTCATATAAAGACAACATTAATATCAGCTGGATCGCAGTTACAGAAGCTTAACGCCCTTTGGTGCTACGGCAACAGTGTGAAACGAGTGCGTCGAGCTTCAGTTTAGCTCTGCGGCACAGACTCATTCATCATATTTAATTATGAAATGAAAACAGTTTCCTTGTAAAGCAATCAAGCTCAAATGTAGCAGCACATCAATTATCTGCTCCATTAATGGCCAGGAACAGCAACTGATCGTGGACAGAACATCGAACTGAGCTGAGCTGAGCTGAACTGAACTGAGCTGAACTGAGCTGCCAAGGATCGTGTCGCGCTTCGGGGCAACGGCAAAATATCATACATCATGCCAATTAGGCTCAATTAAACACCTTTGGAAGTGCGCTAGAACGATCGTGCAGCTGCTCGATCACTGAATATATGCTAGCATAATAATACAAATCGAAACGTATCTTAGAGCTATATGAAGTTAAAGTAGCCAAAAGCAACAACTGACAATGATCAGCAACTGATCGCGGTTAGTTTGGCGAATGTTAACTGATCGTGAATGAAAGCTAAGCTCTAAATAGACTTAAATAACTCTTTAAGCTTTAAGTTTAGAAGATGTTTACTGATCGCGAATGGAGACTGAGCTCTACATAGAATCAAATATCTATTAAAACTACAGTTTACTATACGAATCATCAGCTCTGATCGTAGTAAGTTATGGAATCAACCGATCATGCTTAGTTTGGCAATAGTTTACTGATCGCGAATGGAGACTGAGCTCTATATAGAATCAAATAACAATTTAAACTATAGTTTACTATACGAATCATCAGCTCTGATCGTAGTAAGTTATGGAATCAACCGATCATGCTTAGTTTGGCAATAGTTTACTGATCGCGAATGGAGACTGAGCTCTATATAGAATCAAATAACAATTTAAACTATAGTTTACTATACGAATCATCAGCTCTGATCGTAGTAAGTTATGGAATCAACCGATCATACTTAGTTTGGCAATAGTTTACTGATCGCGAATGGAGACTGAGCTCTATATAGAATCAAATAACAATTTAAACTATAGTTTACTATACGAATCATCAGCTCTGATCGTAGTTAGTTAAGAAAGCAACTGATCGTGGTTAGTTTGGCGAATGTTTACTGATCGCGAATGGAGACTGAGCTCTAAATAGAATCAACTAACTATTTACTCTTTAGCTTGCTTCATCAACTCTGATCGTAGTTAGTTATGGAAGCAACAGATCAGACAACAGTCAAGATCAGCTTTGAATGGCAACGCCAGAGAGCAACGTGCGATCAAAGATGCAAAGCTCATGCATCTTAGTCTGAGATCAAATTGTATGTAGTATATGGAGAAAAAAAACTGTCAGTTCCTGCTGCTGTCGAGGATCAGCAAAAAAAAAAAAAAAATAGAGAAAAGATCGATCGTTAATTCAGTTGTCGCCACAATTTCCTGCACTTAGCAAATATAAATAGCAAAAACAGGCTGACTGCTGACTGCTGCCTGCTGCCTGCTGCCAGTGGCAGTTGCAGTTGCAGTTGCAGTGGCAGTTGCAGTTGCCACAAGTTGCAGTGGGCGCGCATTGTCGATCTTTTCTGCACAGCGCCTGACCCATATTTATTTTTGGCATTGGTATTTGCTTATTTGCAGATAGAGTTTCGTTTGTGCAACACTCGCTCGCGCGCCACTCACCGAAATGGAAAGAACTTTTCCAGAAAATGTCGTCCCAGGCTGGTCGTTGTCATAATGCTTCAATTGGATGGGTGGCTGGCGCCCAAGCAGACCGACGAACACTTCAACTGCACTCGCTCTCTCTCTCTCTCTCTCTCTATATATATATATATATATATATATGTCTATATATATAGATATATATGCATATATATGTATGTGTGTGTGTTTGTGTGTGTGAATTGCAGTGCTGCAAACTGCGCACAATGGCTATGGAAAATACGCTTTAATTAAACTAATCAGACAGTATATAGATATGTATATGTATATGTATATATATATGACTATATCTATATAATGCACAACAGACGCCCACACACACACACACACACACACACACACACACGCACACACACACACACTTCAGTTCTACACATATGTATATTTCGAATGGGCTTCTTTGATGAGCGCTTTTCATTGAATGCCAAAACTTTTAAACAACAATAACAAAAAAAAAAAAAAACGAAAACAGCAACAAACACACACAAAAAGAAACAATTGAAATTGGTGTAAGGCGACGTCGCGTTTCGCTAGCGTTTTGCGCGCGTTTCTTCGGCTCGCTCGAAAACGTTTGCTAAGTGCCAGGGGAACTATGCGCACTCGATGATAAATAAATCGGTTTCACTGATCACATAAATCATAAGTACATGTGTATATATACGTATATATATATATATATATATATATATGTGTGTGTGTGTGTACGTGTGTGTGTGTGTGTGTGTGTGTGTGTATTGCATGACTAAGCAAAGGCAAAGATTCATTTGCTTTAACCGATTAATCTTTAGCCAGCATATGTATATATATATATATATATATATGTATATATATGCATATATATATGCACATACATATAGCCTAAGCCTAAGCCTATCCTAATCTATATTATATTTTTTTTAATTTTTGTTTTTAGTGCTAAGCGTAAGTGAAATAATTCGCAATTTTGATGATTAATAAGTTCGTTTTTTTTTTTTATACATAGATAAATCGAGTGGGAATTACAAAAGGGCACAAAGATTAAAGGAAACTACAGCTGAATTCGAGTATAAAACAGTAAATATATATATGTGTGTATAGACACCATATGTAGACAGTATATATAGATATAAGTGTATACGAGGTATGCTCAAAAAGTATCCATGAAAGGACGAAGCTGCACTACGACTGAGCAGATAAAGGCGGCAGCGAAGCAGAAGCTGCGCAAGATCAGAGCAAATTTCGATTTGTTAAACTTGAAAAATGTTTGGATCACGTTTGGGGAAAACGATGGGGAGCACATTGAAAGAAAAAAGTTATGAGCTTTATTGAAGAATAAACAATAATTGAACAGATCTAAGTTTGCTTTGAGCTGCTTGAATTGCTTTAGCCAAACTAATTAATTTCCATCTATTTAGAAGACATTATTCCATGCTAATCTTAACTTTTCTATAAAACTGATGCTCAATATACATAGAATTTAGATAAATATCTAAAAGATGCCTTAAATATTTTCTATTAAAATAATCGCAATTCTTCCATGATAATCAAACTCATTTCGTTTTATCTTACTCTGGCTCTCCCTCTCTTACTCTCCCTCTGCCTTTCTCTCTGCATCCATGGCAAAAGCTACCAAATTCTACATTTATCTCAACTTCTTAACTGATCTGAACTCTTGGTTTGAACTTTGTGGACTCAAAAAAAAAAAAGCGAAAAAAAAAAACAAAATGAAATGAAGAAAAGACAATTGTAATAACAATAACAACAGCCATAAAACAAACATTACATAAATTGCGAATTTCATTTACTGAACTTCATTGTTGTTGTTGCTGCTGCTGCTGCTTCTTCACTTTGTCGTTTGTCGAATGAAAAAGAAATACGATAATAACAACAAAAAAATCTGTTTTTTTTTTTGTCTGCGTTGTGTCTTAAGCGGCCTGCGCAGTTGAGCGTTACCGTTAGGCTACAGGTTACAGCACAAGAGCAAAAAAAAAAAAGCGACAGCATCAACAGCAACAACAACAGTTAAAATTTATTTGAGGCTGGCGAATTTCGCTTGATTTGAATGAATCACAAGCGACCTGCGCGGGAGTCAGTTTGAAGAGGGTAGGGCACACACACATAGACACACATAGACACACACACACACACCTTAAGAGCACACACACTTCGTTTACGCGGCGATTAAGTAGAGAAGAGCCGCGCCGCAGCGTCAAAGAACGACGACCGAAGACCGAAGACCGAAGACGATGCCACGCGCGTTCGCATTGAAAGTTTGCCAGTGACTGAAGGCGACGACGACGATGCGACGACGACAACAACTCGTCGTCGTCGTCGTGTACGACTGCCGCCCCCCGAGCCATTGGCGCGTACTCAGCAAAGAGTGCAAGAGAGCCGAGCAAAGGCCGTGAAAGCAGCGCTGGGAGAGCGACCGAGCGCGCTGGAAAGAGCGTAAAAATAAGTGCAAAGCTATTGCCGCATGCGTGCGAGCAAGAAGAGACGCGAAAGGAATTGGAAAATGGAATTTAAGATTTTGTTTTTGCTTCTGTTTATTTTTTGTTTGTTGTTTTTTTTTCGGTCAGGAAGCCATTTGCTTGCTACCCGCTGAGTCACAACTGGTGGCAGGTTCAATCAACTGCAATTGAGCTGTGTGGCAATCAAATCGATACGCGAATGGGGAACATGCAGCAAAATGCAAATTAATTAACCGCCGCTATATGCGAACAAAATGGGAAAATGTAATTTCGCAATGAGAGCGAAATAGTTCCAGTTTCCAGGCATGGTTTAGCAATCGCTGACCTCGCTGCCCGTTGCCCACTGTCCGCTGTCAGTTGCCAGTTGCTATCCATTCACACATGCTGTCCAGCTTGGACCGGCTTGGCAGCGATTTTCTCTTGATGTTGAGTTGAGGCGCTTTCCACCAGGCAGGAGGCCGACGCGTCGGTCTGGTTTTTCCGCGACTAGCGTTGCCCTCCGCTATTACTGCAGCTCTACATGCGGAAATGTGTGAAAGAGAAAGCGCATAATCCAATAAAAGCCAACAAAACAACAGCAACAACCTGTGCAGCAGGCGTTAAGGTTTTTTTCTTTTGCAATTGTCATTGTTGTTGTTGTTGCTGTTGCTGTTTCTGTTGCTATGATAAAATAGCTAACAACAAGTGCAGCAGCCCTGAGGCTGAGGCAGAGGCAGAGGCAAGTGGTAAGGCGAAACCCGTTGCGGCCTCCACTAGGAAGCAAACACAGCAAGGCGACAGTAGACAAACAGCGAGAGCAAACGAGAGAGAGAGAGAGAGAGAGAGAGAGAGCAACATTGATCGTTAACTGAGCTCTGAAGCGTAACTGGAACTGGCGACTGGCGACTGCAACCAGATTCAAAATGCAAATACCCAATGCCAAGCGTAGAAGAAAAGCAAGAAGAACCAAAGTAATAATAATAATAAGTATAATAATGAAAACAAAGAAATAAACGGCTTCAAGTGTAAGAGAATTGGCGAGATGCGAAATATTTGTGGATCAAAAATGTTTTCCTTAAATGCACAGAAATAAGCGCAAATATAATGTAATAAAAACATACAAGTATATATATGTACATGTATACATATAAGTGTATACATATATGTATAACATATACATAAAAAAGCATATAAATGCATAACACCTATCTCTAAATCCATGTATCTGTATATACATAGGTAAAAAACAGCTGTTCATAAAAATAGTAGTGCGACTGAAATGTTGCAAAACTTAATGATAAACATAATATGTGGAAAAGAATTTAAACAAATAATAGTAACAATACAAACTTATTTCAAATGGTTTTAAAAATATTCTTTTTCACGAAATTTGGCTGTCGCACATTTCAGTCGCACTACTATTTTAATGAACACAGCTTTGAGAACATATTTAACTTTATTTTTTAGATTTTAATAGACGTACATATATGATACACATATGCAGGACGTTAAATCAGTGCTTTCTGTGCAATTTATGCAAATTTACATATGGCTTAAGCTTAATTTTAAATACATTTCCAATCCAGCTTTAAGATTGTAAAAGATATTGCTATAAGAAAACTTCTTCTTTAATGCAAAAATAGCTAAGTTTTTGCTAGATAAATTTGAGTTTTTCCTACTCTTCGGTGTCTTATTGCACAGATCTCAACCTATAGCTCGACATTTGTATCAGCTGATGACATTTGGAGCTAAAATTTTAGCTTTTTAGCTTGCGCAACAGACACCAAAATGAATGCGAAAGTTGCAACAATAATTAGCAACAACAACAGCAGCAGCAGCAGCAGCAACAACAGCAACAACAATAACTCTCAAAATTAATATGTGCTTAGCCGAGGCAACTAGCCATAAAAGTGATAGACATATTAACCCAGTACTCCACATTTCTCTAGCTCGACGACGACGACGGCGACGGCGACGGCGACGGCGACGGCGACGGCGACGGCGACGATGAACAAAGTAGCAATTTTCAGCTTTGTTGCGTGTGGGAGGCGCACGGACGGACGTACGAGCGAGAAAGAGAGAGGAAGAGAAATGGTGTATTAGCGGCGGGTGGGGCAGGTTGGTTGGAGAGTCGAGTATTGGCATAAGTGAAGCATGCATGCCAGACACGCGAATGCGATAAAAACCGATGCCTGGCGCTGTCGACGTCGCCGCCGACGTCAGCGGCAGTGTGGCAAATTTAGTGGCAACCATTGCATTCAACGAGCCAAGCAAGGAACAACACACACACACACAAACACACACACACACAAGTGGCTGCTCTTATCTGTGGCTGCTGCTTATTTACGACACGGCTCGATTCCTCTGGCCCAGCCCACCTGCCCGCCAAGTTTCCAATACACTTTGCAAAAAGTAGCAAACCTTTTTTTTTGCTCTTGTTTTTTTGCGACTACCCGTTTGCATTACAAATTGAAAAACTGGTTTATGACTCGGCTAACTTTTGCTACGTGCACTGAAAAGCGAAAAGCCCAAACAAAAACTGTTGCATGCTTTGCGGCCGGAAAATTATCTGCCTGCATGGCTCAGTACCTGCGGGTGTGGGGGCAGCTGCTGGCAGGGGTTGGGCTGTGACGGTCACTGCGCCAATGGCTAATAGCAGGCTGATCGGCTAAGCGGCTTAGCAGCGTGTGGGCGGGGGCAGTGGTGTTGTGGTGCTGTGGTGCTGGGGTGCTGTGGTGCTGTGGTGCGGCAGCAGCAGCAGCAAAGCCTAAACCTGCAAAATGCGTCGTCTTGGCGCTATACATTTGCCTTTGCCTCATGATGTTAGAGTGTAATTAGGGTTGCTGAGCATGTTGACTATGCCGTTGGGCTTGTGACATATTGTGTTCATGAAAATAGTAGTAGTATCTATATATCAGTATATTTAAGAAAAAAAATAAATAAATATATTAACATAAATATAGTATATTATAAATATATCAATATGTAAATGTATCAATATAACACTGTGCCAATATATGAATATATTAAGATATCAATATTTCAATACATCAATATTTAAATATATCAATATTTGAAAATATCAACATAACAATACATCAGTATATTACTATATCAATATAACAATACATCACTACATCAATGTATCAATATATTACTATATCACTATATCAATACATCAATATAACAATATAATAATATATCAATATATCAATATAACACTATAACAATATATCAATATGTCAATATATCAATATAACAATATATCATACCAATGTATTAATATATTACTATATGACTATATCAATACATCAATATAACAATATATCAATATAACAATATTACAATATAATAGTATAACAGTATAACATAGAATAATATAACAATATATCAATATAACAATATATCAATATATTAATATATCAATATGACAATATAACACTATAACAATATAACAATATAACAAAATAGCAATATATCATTATGTCAATATAACAATATATCATATCAATGTATCAATATATTACCATATCACTTTATCACTATATCAATACATCAATACATCAAGATATCAACATGTCAATATATCAACATGTCAATATAATAATATAACACTTTAACATTATAACAATATATCCAATATATCAAATAATTTCAGCTGTGCTCATAAAAATAGTAGCTGTACATGTATGCATCATTATATCTATCTTCTCATATATTTTCCAGCTGTATGAGTGCATGTTTTAACCTTTTGATTAATTGTAGTTCAGCTACAGCAGTCACATTTAGTTAAGACTAAGACTGTATGATATATATTTATTGATTATATAATCTACTTTTTCACTCAGATTTCCCTCACTTCCCTCACTTCATTATAAAAATACAAAAGTAAATGCCAAAATAATCATTCAACAATCATCAATCATGATTGACTTAACCACATAGAAGTGATCATAAGACATGAAACAGATTTCAAGTAATAATACAAATATGCAAATGTTTTTATTCATTTATATTATTATTTAGCTATATCTTTTAGCTATGTTTTATAGCTATTTTATAGCTAATTCAAGCTGAAATTGAAAATCTGCTGCAGTCAAGCAGCATTTGTATTACACCACCATCAGCTCTGCTCTAAGTTAGGGTATTCAAGCGTCGCTGCAACTTTTAATTTCAATACGCTTTTGCCTTCATCTCGCGCCAAGGATTACTCAGTTCAATGAAAATGCGTTGCGGCACGCGTGTCTGCTCGCTAAATTCCATATCCTGCACCACCTGTCTAGGCATCTGCGTGTGCATGTGTGTGTGTGTGTGTGTGTGTGAGTGTACATGCGTGATAAATGGCTTTTATCTTTTTAAAGCACTTCAGTGCACGGCTTTGCTAACTTTTCGCTGTTTGGGGGCCTCACATAAGTTGAAAGAGAAAACGAGAAAAAAAAGGAACAAGAGAAATCGTTGATGCGGCTGCTACAAAAAAATAAAAGGGAACAAAAATTATTCCATGTAAGTGCCACGCCCACACCGGTGGCAAGCAGCAGGCGGCTCACACAACTGCACGGCCAGCACCAATCGCGGATCGTGTCCTTGTCCTTGTCGTCCTTGTCGTCCTTTGTTGGCTCCGCGTCATTTTCTGCGCGTTATGAGCAAGTTAATTATGGAGTCTGATATTTTTCTTACACTTTTTTCGCAATTTTTGGGCGGCTGTGCGCTGCACTACTTCCAATGGGGCATATTAGCTGCTGAAGTTGCGGTGTATTTGCCTCAAAGTGAGCTTTAAACTTTCAGCTTTACAGTAATCGAATTGGCAGCTATTTAAGCTTGTTGAACTACAGCCGAAAGCTCATTAATTTAACTTGATTAAAGGCTTTTGAAAGCTTCGTGAACTTGAGCAGAGAGTTTGCTAAGTAATTGAATAAAAAGCTTTTGAAAGCTGCCTTAGAAGGCTGAAAATAGCAATTGAAGCTTGGATTAAAAGCTTGCTGAAGACTTTCTGTTTTCCAGTTGATTTTCTTTTACACTGATCTGATTTGCAACTTAAAGCTCTGGCCCAACTTGTATCTAGTTCTTTTTAAGCAAGCTATATCAAGTAGATCGTGTGTAAGCTTCCTGAAAAGCTGTCGATACAGACGTTACGTGTTCATTTATTTTCATTTTGGGTAGTTAGGAGCTTTTCATTAAGCTTTGTTTAAGCTCAACATCTGCATCCTATGAAGGTCTATATCTATATCTTTATCTATATCTTTATTTATATCTATATCTATATCTACATCTATATCTATATCTATATCTATATCTATATCTATATCTATATCTATATCTATATCTATATCTATATCTATATCTATATCTATATCTATATCTATATCTATATCTATATCTATATCTATATCTATATCTACATCTACATCTATATCTATATCTATATATACATCTACATCTACATCTATATCTATATCTATATCTATATCTATATCTATATCTATATCTATATCTATATCTATATCTATATCTATATCTATATCTATATCTATATCTATATCTATATCTATATCTACATCTACATCTATATCTATATCTATATATACATCTACATCTACATCTATATCTATATCTATATACATCTACATCTATATCTATATCTATATCTATATCTATATCTATATCTATATGTCATATGCGCCTTAGTGTGAAAAAGCTTTCACTAAGAAACAACGTTTGAGCTGTCGTGAGCTTTCGCTACCCACAAACTGCATTTATCGATCGATCTCTCGTAAAGCTCTCTTTAGAAATATTCAAAGCTCAAACTTTAACTTTAGTACAAAGCTATAGATCGCTATATAGAACTATAGGAACAGTTCTTAAACTAATTTAATTCCTTGAAAGTTTTGGTCAAATTGTAGGAGATTTCGCTGGCGCTTAAAGCCGACGCAGCGAAACATGATTCGCATGAGTCATTCGGAAAACTGCGCAAAACTTTTGATGCTGCTTATGAAATGCGTTGCAGGCTCCACTACTTAAACTGCGGCAGAGTGGGCCCGGGCGGCTGGGTTGGAGGGGGTCGACATGGGGCTAACATGGGGCGGTTGCCACCGTTTGCTTCATTTTATCATTAATATTTAAGCGTCGTCGATTCAATCGATTGATGTCGTAGACAAGAGCGAGAACGACGAGGACAAGACGGCGGCGCAGAGCCAAAGCAGCATAAAATGCGCAAAAACTTGCCAACTGTGCTGGCATATGTGTATGCGTGTGTGTGTGTGTGCGTGTGCGTGTGTGTATGTGTGTGTGTGTGTGCGTGGGTGTGTGTGTGGGTGTGTGTGTGTGTGTGTGTGTAAGTTGTATCTGCTAAGTGCGCACTTGATGGACAGGACGACAGGGCGTTTGGGGAGAACAGCATCAAGTCAAATTGAAGTTGAATTTCTTGCGTCGCGCTTAATGAGCGAAAAGTAATTACTTAATTAGTGACTCTCTCTCTCTCTCTCTCTCTCTCTCTCTCTCTCTCTGTGTGCTTGTGTGTGTGTGTGTGTGTGTGTGTGTGTGGGTGAGCCATTAAAGCAGCTTAACATTGATGCCCAACTCGCATTTAAACTTGATTAGTTTTATGGCGCTCGCATGGGGTTAGCCAGCGCAATTCCTAATCACTGGCCCGCCGCATGCAACGCCTGCCAAAGCAAATCAAAATCCAATCAATGGACAGTTGGCATATTGATTACCGCCCCTCGACCCGCCGCCCCAACAAGCAGACGCTTAAATGGCCCAGCAGCCCGGCGCGACATAAAAGAAAAGAAAAACCAAAATCTTTATGTTTGGCAGATAAAAAAGGAAGCGAGTTGCCTACTTTTGAGTGGGCGCCTGTTTTATGGCCTAGCCGAGACAAGCAGCTCCACGGCCCCCGCCCCGCCGCCACACAGCAGCCAGGCAGATGACAAACACATTTTGCATACTTTTAAGCGCGCACATAAAATTCCACTTTTTGACATAAACACCACAAAATGGAAAGTCGCAACACCTGCGACGCCGCTGCCAGCGTCAACTGCAGCAACAACAACAACAAATCAAAAGCGCGACTACAACGCGCCCAGGGGGGCGTGGGCGTGGTGTGTTTAGGTGCTGGCAGTAAATAAATAAAAGCAATAAACAGACAACAGACGGCAGCAGGCGCCTTAAGTAGCCGACACAAGCACACGCACACAGATGTATATATACTATATATATATATATATATATATATGTAGATCACACACACATATATATACGTATCTATATATGTCACACTTTCATTTCTATAATTTGTGCAAAAAAAATACCTGCAAAATTGGCTTTTTCCTTGGCAATTTTGTTGCAGCCTTGAAACTTTGTCAAGTCAATTTTTTCTAATGATATAATGCCTGTCATGCGATACATATGCGAGCATATATAGACACACACATACATTTGTATAAATATACATAAAGACACACATTTAAATATATTGCATACATGTATACACATACATATATATACATATATGCATATACAGTTAAGCATCATACTCGTCTAGGATTTCTAATGAACGCCTTCAGTGCTTGATTGAGCACAAGTGGAATATACATATATATGTACATATACATCACCATTATGTATATATATGTATGTATATTTTTATATATAATGTAATTCAATTGCTGAATATAGTTAGAATCAGTTTACCAGGCATTTAACTGTAATATATGTTAGAGTACACTTACATACAGCTGTGTTCAGAAAAATAGTAGAGCTACTTTACATTAGATTTTAAGCATTGTTCAGAAAAATAGTAGTGCCAGTTCATTTGAAATGTTATATCTATATATGCATACATACATGTTAATCTTAAGACACGTTTCAAATTGTTGTGTTCAGAAAAATAGTAGTGCTACTTTACTTTAGATTTTAAGCATTAAGCATTGTTCAGAAAAATAGTAGTGAGACTTTCTTTAAGATTTTAAACATTGTTCAGAAAAATAGTAGTGAGACTTTCCTTAAGATTTTAAACATTGTTCAGAAAAATAGTAGTGCTACTTTACTTTAGATTTTAAGCATTGTTCAGAAAAATAGTAGTGCCAGTTCATTTGAAATTCTAAAAATGTTATATCTATATATGCATACATACATGTTAATCTTAGGACACGTTTCAAATTGTTGGCATAATATAATGTTAATACCCAAAATGTTGCTGTCCAGCAGTTCAGTCGCACTACTATTTTTATGAACACACATTTGGAGTATCTACTTAAATAGTGGACAAGAAAGTATATTTATTTACAATATAGCTAAAGAGCAGCTTTATAGAATAAATATATATATATATATATAATGATATATAGAGCATGCAGCTGAATGTATAACAAATATATACATATATAATATATATATTTATATATACAACAGTTCATATTGTTCGCTCTCAACTGAAGGCAATAAACATCTTCTTTGCTTTTTTGCCAACTTGGGATTACGAATTCAGGCAAAATGGCGGCTCAGGCTCAGGCAACTGTCATATGTACGTACAACTCTAGAAGCTATGGGGGAATGGGCATTGGGGCTTGGGGTTGGGCCTGAGTGGATTACACGCACAGAACAAGCTAAAGACGTCGCGAATGAGATCTATGTTGCTTTTTATGCCTTTGTCCTTGGGAAGCTGGGCACGAGGCATGCGAACGGTGTGGGACGGGGGAGGGGTCGACGGGGGACGGAGGACGGAGGACGGGGGCAGGTGGTTGAAAAACAACAGTTGAAATTCCCATGGTGGAAAACTTTATTCTATTACGACTTGCGAACACACAACAAACAGCGAACAATTGAAAGTTGCGTCTTCTGTCGGCCATGTTCGAAAGCATCGGCTGCTCCAACTGCGGTTGGCATTGTCTGTCTCAGAGCCAAGTTGTTGCCAAGCATCTGAGCTTCAAGCAGGGGGGCTGAGCCATTGGCGCCGCATTTATGGCATTTGGGATTTGCATGAAGCTTAAGAGTTGCGCGGGAATTAGTTGAGTTCGAATACATCGCTGGAGCGCGACTGAGCCATTAAAATGATTTAAATTAGTTAAGCGTACGCAGTGCTCGACAACAGTGCAACATGGGGCATTAGCGCTCTGGTGGCAGCTGCACCACTTCCTAAGCCAATTAACTAGCCAAGCAGCTTAGCGCATAGCCCCAACTGGGCGGGCAGCCGATAAAGCATGCCCGCCTAATGCCATCTTAAAGTCTTGCACTATATTTGCTTGATAGATACCCTAGATTCGGATAGGCGAGGAATATGATATTAATTGAAGCTTTGTCTTAAGGACTATCTTTAGTAAAGACCTGTTTTGCATTGAACTACTTTCAAAGTGCTGGGAAGGTGTTGAGCCTAGGCAGAGATATGCTTAGTTTACTGACATGAAAAGTTTTGTGATTGAGTATGAATATTCCAAAGTTCGATTTGCTGATATTGATCAAGAACTTATTTATAGAAACTATATATGAGATCATTGCTCACAATTGCGAAAGATCTTACTACATCGTTAAAGGAACTCTAAGCTCTAAAATAACTTAAAATTCTTAATAAAAACATTTCCTCCTTCATAATCGATCTCTAAAATAGATCCAAGTTTTCCTTGTTCCCTTTGCCTCTTCTAAATCTAAAGTAATTCTACGTTTTCTATGACGATTCAGACGATACATTCTGCCTATGCCTCAGCTACTTCTTAGATATTTTACACTTTTTATGTCAAGATAGGAATCATTCTACCTATTCGATTTCTTGAATAAACCTTATATTAAAAGACGGGGTCTTAGGCCTATCTGTACTTCAAAATATGCCTAAGCTTCCTATGGTATAAAAGTATTTCCTCTAACTCTACACGCTGTTGTCCTTAGATAACTTCTTCATCCTATTCTTGTAATTTTTCTTCAATACATATTATGAGAGAATAAAAGATGGGAGACTAAAAGAACTTCTTATTTACTGTTCCAACTCTAAAATATTATCAAGTTTTGTTTAAAGAGATTTCCTGCTACCCGCTCTTCGAAGCTCTTACGTTAAAGAGAAGTTCTGCTTCTTATTCGACAATAGTTCTACATTTTGTAATATAAAAGCGTCTGCCCCTAGCAACCTTAAGCTTTCTATGATAAGTGAGTCAAAAAAAACTTCTTCTTCTTCTTGTTCTTACTCGAAAACATCACCAAGCCTATCGTGCTTCAAAAAGAACTCCATCTGTCTGTACCAGATCTGAGAAACCTCTACGTTTTGCATGATAAACGAATAAAGAGATTTTCCTCTGCCTGTTCATACTCTAAAATATTCCTAGACTTTAGCTGATAAAATATTATTGCTGCCTTAAGTTCTGCAGCTCCAAAGCAACCTTCTAGACTGAGAACTGCTTCTCTGCATATGCAGAATATAAAATAACTTTAAGCCTGCTATAGTTTAAGATTTCTCCTGTGGGTAAACACATCTCCCTCTTCCTAAACAAACTCTTTCTACACAACACTTAGTAATCCTCTTGCCTACACAAGCTTACCTTTTGCATGACAAACCCCACTTAGCAGTAGTTGACAGATCTCCAAGTATATTTTTAAGCTCGTTCAGTTGGACCTAAATAGCTACTTGACCACTTCAGCGGGCAAACTAAACGAGTTGTTCGTTCCACCTGTCCGAATGTTTTACGGCTAATTTCAGCTGCTGCTGCTGGTGCTGGTGCTGCTGCTGGTGCTGCTGCTGCTGCTGGCTCACCCTTAAGCACTGGGCAAACAGCATTCAAGAATACTTGGATAGCGAGAGGCGACCTCAACCCTTGAAATATATAAGCTGACAGGCACTTGAGTAACACTTCATGCAATTAGCAGCGGGCTGAGCACGCGGAGAGGGTGCCGGATGAAGCTATAATTGTTGAAACAATGCGCAGCGGATGGATGCTAATAGAAAATGCAAACAACATATTAAACAATTAAACGGAAATTAACACGAAATATGTATATTAACACATACAGTTTGCTAATTGGCTCAGTGAAGGAGATAGCAATAGTGACAGGGGCCCGAGCCACTTCATTAATAAAGGAGTCGAGTTGAGTCGACTCGAGTCGAGTCGAGTCGAGTCGAGTTCATAAAACAGGAAGACCATTGAGTGGCGAACGGAAATGAGTGCAGCGTCCAAATGAATGTATGAAAATATGGAGTAGCTAGTGCTAAGCGGGCGCCAAGGAGCTGAGCATCTAATGAAGCACCAGCCACCAGGTATGGCTAACAAGAATGAACGGAAATGTGCAGCCCCAAGCCGGACGTGGCATGGCGAGGTGAGGGCAGGTAGTGGCAGACGCAGAGGCAGAGGCAGTGGCACAACAAACAGGAACAGTGGGTAACTTAAATATGCAAGACAGCGCTCGGCTGGGCGCCAAATGTGCCAGAGACTGCCCCCCCCCCAAGCACGGGGCCCCAGCCCACAACAGTCACCCTCTGTGGCAGCTGTGGCAAGCGTCGACTGCGTGTTGTCTCGAGCTTGGGCAAAAAATAAAAAAAAAAAAAGAATAAGGAACATAAACTTGCAACACTTTTACCTCATCATCGTGCGGAACGAGCGCCGAAACGAGCGAAAACAAAAGGCAAGGAAATTGATTTTAGGCAACGGGTGGAAGACGTCCACGTTAGGATCCAGGACACACAGGACGGACAGACAGACGGACGGACGGACGAAAGGACGAACGGACGGACAGGCAGACAGACGGCAGCCAGTATGCTAAAGCCGCAAGAAAGAAAAATGGTTCGCCAGTAAAGAACAACGGCAAAAGTGACATAAATAAAAGCCGTGACTATAAATCTAACCCATAAGCAGTTAAAGAGTCAGCCAAAAGATGCGGCACGTAGGACGCTACCCCAAAAGCTGCGGCGCTACCCAACCCCTGGGCTCAACGCAACGAATACCGCAAAATGCAGATAAATATGTAAATAGATACAACTTGGATTACGTTTCGACAACAAAAGTGAAAAGTATTTTACACTTACAGTGGGAGCGCACAGAAATGGGAATAGAAACGGCAGCAGTCACAGCAGGCGGAACAGCACTCAGAGCTGACTTTTGATTGGTCTTATGACTGAGCAATGATATGTCTCTAAGTATTCATATCAAGTGTGAATTGGCAGCGAAATATTTAAAGCTCTGCCAGATGCTGACTATCAAACTGCTAGGCTAGGCTCATGGCAAACGGAAAAAGGGCGACAGCACAAAGTAGAGCCCAGCTAGGCCGGGACGCCCGAAAGGTGAGAGGCCAAGCGGATTTATGCACAATGCCCCAGCTAAGACTTGATTCATGAAATTCATTTTACATTTCGAGGAACTAAAGCTCAATAGTTATCTGTAGGGAAAAACTTAGTTTAATTATACTTCTTCTGCTCCTGCTGAGACTTGATTTTCTTGGCACTATCGCAGCTGGCTGGACAATGTTGAAGGAGTTCCCTGGCAAGTTTCTTAGGCAGCTTAAAGCTGACTTTGACTTGAGCTCACTTGACTCTGTCAGGCTGTTGTTGTTTAGCCCAAGCAAATCAAACAGACCGCTCGCCCCAGCCCCCACCTCCGCCTCGCTTAGTCTCTCTGCTACGTGGTCGCACTCTTTGTCACGCTCTACTTGGCCACACTTTGGAGCAGACTCATTGTCAGCTGGGTGGCAGATGAACCACAACCTGAACCCAGACACATTGTAAACACTGTCACCGTCAACAGTCAGCCAGTCTATTAAAATGCCAGTCGAGGCATTGCGTACCAAGCCGTGCGACCTTATCAGTTCCATGTTCACAGAAGGACCCAAAAAAACCGAACCCTTCCACCATGCCACAGCGCAACAACAGCAACAAAATACCTAGCCAAACGATTGATCCAATGTTTTTTCTACTTTCTTTTCATTTTCTGTTTGCTGTGTTGTTGTGTTCTTCTCGATGTTTCAGTTGTTGCCTTAACATGTGTTTTAATGTGACCCTTGCGGGCTCATAAAATTTCAACGTTTCTTTGATGGTTTTTGGGGTTTCTCACCCCCCAAGTTTCCCTTCTCTTCGCAGCTACCTTTTCCCCAAACCTTTTTACTTTCCACTTTTTTTTTTGTTTTTTTTTTTTTGGTGTTGTTTTTCTGTGAGCTTCGATTGATTTTGATACGGCAAATGACAAACAGCATTGGCCGCATGGGGGGTTGGTGGGTGGTGCTGGTAGATAGATTTAGATTCCTGCTGGGGGTGGCTCATAAAATGAGGTCGGGCCACAGGTAGTTGCTGTTTGCCTGGAATGTATGCTACACATAATGACTTGTAGCATTCGAGTCTCGGCCTGAAATTGGTACCACAAAAATACCTTTTAAATTAGCATTTACTGTTAGCACCAAGAGCTATTGCATAGACCGTTTCTAGCTGTAAGGAGAACAAGAATTTGCGATCTGATAAAGATATGGAAACTATCCGGAAACTTCAGCAGGTTGCAGAACTAAGGTAAGATATCTCTGATGAGTCAGAAGATTCTCTGAAAGTTACAGCTGAAATAGCAAAGGTTTCGACCTTGTCTATAGTCTATATAGTCTATATATTGTATCTATATATCGTGCTGATATCGTGTTAACTCTGTTCAAATGCATCGAAGCATCGTAGCTCAATTTAATCAATGTCCATTGCAGCCTCTTGTAGAGCATATAGAAATACAGAAATTCTTCCTCTAACTAAAGGTAACTTCAATTGCAGGTGTGAGTGCTATCCCAAAAGGGAAACACTTCACACACGAGTAAAAATCTAAAGGAATGCGCTTTAATGTGGCAGCATTGCGGTCGACAAAGGGGTTACCAAATATCCCAGGCCAAACAAAGAAACATTTAGCCAATAGACTACCAGAGCAGCGAGACGTTTCATGACGAATGCTGAATGCGCTAGGCAGAAAGTGAAAGAGTTAGAGCAGAGAGTAAGAGCAGCAGAGAAGAGTACAAGAAAAATATTAAAATATCATCTGGATAGAGTTGGCTAAGCGCTGAAGAGAGGTTCGAAGTAAAAATCAATCTAAAGCAATGCACATCAAAGTTTAAGATCCGACTGAGCTGGTTTCCTTTGTAGATCCTATCAAGCAGCTAAAACTCTTGCTCAGATGCTTTTAAAGCACAACAATTTAAACGGAAATCTTTGAAACCCATTTCAAAGCTTTCAGCAAAAATTTGCATTTAAAATCTAAAGTGCGGAAATAAAATCTTTCCAGCTTCTTGCCTGCTGCTTTGCCAACAAGTGTTATAACATTATGATAGTATACAGTCAATGGGCAAAGGGCATACAAAGAAAAAAACAAACCACTATCAAAGGCGGGTGCGAAAATAAAGAAATGGCATGGAGTCAACGTGAACCGCTGGAGCAGGCCAGCGTCTCCCAACAAGTGAGTAAAAATCTAATCCATTACTCAAACCCGCAAAAGCAAAAGTAATGGTCGGACCCAGGCAACGAGAGCGGAGCGGAGCGGAGTGGGAGGAGGGGTCAGTGGGTGTTGCTGTATGAAGCGAAGGGTGGAGGCTCGAAGGGGTCTCGTTCCGTCGAAAAGCGGTGTAAATCTTTTGTAACGTTTTAGTGCCCCTTTTGTTGTTGGCTGGTTAGTTGGTTGGCCGGAAGATGAGCTCCTAAAAAAGAGAGAAACACGAGAGAAGGCACTAAACGTTAGTGAACGACTCGACGATACCCTGCAATGAGAGGCGTAATACACTGTGCTAAACTTCGATATGCATATATATGTATATGATATATCGATAACAGTGAGTCTTATCGATAACTGCACGTGTATCTCCAGCTGTCATAGGGTTAGATTTATTGCTAAATAATAAGATGCGATTAATCGGTTATTATCGACAGGAAGAACTATCGATAATTGAAATAATAATTGCTATGTTATTGATTTTATTTAGAAAAATGAAAACTTTTCGATGATTTCTATCGATTTCTCAATATCGAGCTTATGCAAATAGGCCGTGAATTTCCAGCCATCATAAGCTGATATCAATAATCGATGTTTATCGATTTTTCGGAACAGCAAGAGTTATAAATAATCAGATCAAGTCTGTGTATGTGCAGATGTCATTAGTTTTGTGTAATAGGTAACAAAGTAATTTCAGTTTTTATCGATTATTTTTATCAACTTTGTTAAAGAAGAGAAACCTATCGATTACCTCTAGTTCTCAGTATTGATTTTGTGGCAACAGGCCGCGTGGTCAATGACTGAATGAAACTCAATCTATGCACTGAGAACAGACTGATCAGAAATTTATAGACTGTCGAGGGTCGACAAAATCTTTACCTGACCCTAACATGCAATTGCATAGCAGAATTATACTTGTTTCTATGAGCCCATTTTCAGAGGGTATTCAATTGAATGAGCGCGTACAGAGAGCTGTGGCAGCTACGTGCGGCATATGTGGCACGTCGATGCGGAAACGGAAATAAAATTGCAATTCGACAGACCAGTTGAATGTCATTTGAAGTCCGCAAAGCGTTGCGAATCGCCGGTCAGCCCTTTTGTCCCGTGACAGCAACTTTGCCCAATGCCTCGACAGTCGAGTTCGAGACAACTTTGCTGAATCCGAGACGTGCGAACTGTTTGTGGCATCATCATCATCATCATCATCATCATCATCATCATCATCAGCATCAGCATCATCCTCATCATATGTGTGTGTGGGCGTCACATGGAGTTCAAGTTCGAGTACGCTCTGGCGCCTTCGATTGAGTTGGGATCCTTTTTTGTTTTTTAATTTTCACAACTTTTGACCCAAATTCATTTGTCACGCCAGTGAGGCGGCCAAGCGGCAGAAACCAATGTCACTTGGCCGGTGCAAAGTTTATATAAATAACTAATAGTGTGCCGGCCGAAGGGTTATCTAGTCAATAGTTCGGGCCTAATACGCAGGTGGCTCATAAACCGACAACCCACCAGATGTGTCCCCATGAAGTTCGGCAACAATATCAAAGTACAGAGTGCTGATGTATTGAGTTGCGAACGTCACTAAACCAAACACTGATAGCTACTAACTAAGCTGCTTCCTGTCTGACAAACTAAACTCAACTTCAGCAGTGTTGCCAAATGATGGGGCAAAAGTTTGAAGTGAAGTTTGGCAACTGCGCAGCCATAAATTTCACATAACCCTATAAAAGAGCAGCTGTGTGCAGCTGAGAATGTGCTCTTTGAATATAATGAATGAGTGTAAAGTTGATAGAGTTTACACGGCAAATACAGTGAAGTTTCAGCAATAAACTGCATTTTGGCAACAGTGTTAAGTGGGGCAAGTGTTGCAAGCTAAACAACTTGCAGGAACTTCGCTCAGTGATAATGAGCTCGAGCTGTCAATCAATAGGAAAACATGTTAAGGACTATGTAGGCAAGTGATTTACAACGAATTAAGTTTGGCAACAGCGCGTATAGAAAGAATATGTTTTAAAGCTCAAGCAAAGCAGGGTAGCAATTTAAGAGTTTATGGTAAAAAGTATAGACATAACGGTATGCTCTGATATACCATAAGAAAAGGTATTTCATAAATACATATGAAATGAATTACATTTATGCTATAGTAAAGCTGTAAGACATAGCTCTCAACTGAAGTTTACCAACACTGCCACTGCGAAGTTTGGCAACATGGCATAAACTGCTCAAGCGACATTCCATAAAGCATAGCATTAACTGCTAATGAGCTTTAAGTCAAGCCAGAGCGCAAACCGGCAATTAAACGCAAGTTTACCAACACTGTCACAGCACAGGCCAAAAGAATGTTTGGCAAATGGCAAATAGTTTGTGCAACTATTTAGCCATTTGCTAATAATAGCGCAGCAGCAAAGTTACCACATTCAGTCGCCTAATGAGCTTTAAGTCATGCTAAAGCACAAATCCTTTCGGCATGCATGAAAGCCAGCCGCAAATATTTTTGGCTGGCTGCCATTTAAGCTTAATAGTCGGAAATTAAATCAAGATTTGCGTGCTTCAGCCAAAAACAGAATGAAGAGCGGAAACGGAAAAAGTGAAATGCCCCAATGCTGGGGCAGCGGCACAAAAAAAAAGGGGGGAAATTGCAGTCGGAGGTATTTGCATATTTGTCGCTGCTGTAAACCCAAAAAGCCAGCTAAAAACGGCGACCCAAACCCGGCTGACTGTCATTTTGACCATGAAAATGAAAATATGTTCGAGTTGTAGCTCATTCTACTTGACTTTTTTGCATTTAACGTGTTTTTTGTTTTGCGGCCAGACTAAGAAAAATGTTACGTGTGTGTGTGTGTGTGTGTGTTTGGATTTGTAAAAAGCGCAAGTGTAATTAGTGTGAGGCTTAACGGGGCTAAACAAACTGTCGGCGAGCGTGGGCTAAGACCCGAGACCCAGACACAGACACAGACACAGACACAGACCCAAGCCCAAGCCCAAGCCCAAGCCCAAGCCACAGTGAAACCCACAAAAGCTCCAAAAAAAGAAATATAAGTAAAAGAAACCTCAGAGTGGGGCCAGTTTCATGTGGGTTCTGCTTGGATTTAGTTTGTTTTTGTTGTTGTCTTTTTAGCCATTGCTGACAGCAGATTGGTAAAACTATTGCCAAATTGCCATTTGAAAAGTCGCGGGCTCTCGAGAGCTCCGCACTCAGTGCCGCTGCCCGTGGGTCGTGGGTCGAGGGTCGAGGGTGTTTGCTGCAACAGCTGATGGCTGCTGCAACTGCAACTGCAACTGCAACGCGCAACGCGCAACGCGGGCAAATGCAACTGTCTCGCTGATAAATCGCCTGTGCATTATTTACGAGCATTTTTTTGTTTTTGTTTTTTTTTTTTGTTTATTGCTGCTTGCTCAGTTTTTTCTGTCTGCTTCTTCTTCTTCTCGTTTGACGTGTGTATTTTATGCATGGTTACTTTTTATAGCCGGCACCCATGACGTATGCGTGATATGGCGCTCCCAGCCGCTGTCTGTCGCTCGGACATTTGTTTGTCCCAGGCCCGACAACAATTGTGCAACGGCCTTGGCAACAACAACAACAACAACAGCAGCAGCAACAGTAACACAAACACACAACAACTAACAAAAATTATTGTCATAAATAATGAATGCATTTAAATTTCTAGTTTATGAGTGCAACGCAAAAGGGCGAACGGAAGACAAATTCCAGCCTGAAGTAGCTGGAAAATCTTTACCGCTGCATCCACCATGACAAAGTCTTCTTTTCTAGTCTGAAAACTTAATTTGTTTTTTTTTTTTTCTTTCTTTTTTGCAACTCTGGTTAAAGTACAGTTTCTCACTTGCTGCCATGAAAAAAGCGGTGAAGTATTGCAACTGTTGGGGAGAGAGTTGTTATAATTAGCTTGTAGTGCTTTCTGCTCTCGATCTGATATAGATTCGATATGAATTTTCATAAATTCAGATAGAGTAGTTCTATTGTCGATCAGAACTGCGAGCTGAGTGCATCTACTCGTCTGTCCGTCTATCTGTCAGTGTGAACCATGCGATTTCTAAAACTACAAAACCAAAAGAGTTGAAATCTTAAATCATTCTATGCCAAATGCAGTACCGATAACTCGTCCCATTTTCATATTTTCGATAAAAATCGATGGCCTAGCGATTATATTCAATAATATATTTATTACAGTCGACCATTTCTCAATAATTTTAGAGGCTTTATCGATTGTGTTCGATAACTTATCGATTAAATTCGATTGCTTGTCGCCTTGATTAGATGATTTGATATATTTGATATTATTCGATCATTTATTAGTAATATTCGATTAATTACCGATAGTATTCGATAATGTATTGTCTATATTCGAAAATTGATAGATTATAGACTATGATTTTTCGATTATATTAGATCAATTATCGATTATTTTTAGACATTTTATTTGATTCTTTTAACGTAACTCGAAGATCATTTGGAATATTACGCCTTTTGGATACCCTTTCCCCTTTGCCCTAAGTCTGCAGAAAAAGAAACGTAATTTAAGTCGTAATTTAAGTCGTAGTTGATCTTTGACTCAAGCCCTGAAATTACCCATAATAAACCCCATACTCCAGAGGACCTTCCTGTGTGTGTATGCATGTCATTGTCATGGGTCAAATGATTGAAACAACCACTCTGAGCAGTACTCTGGCTATCTTCTAGTCGAGCACTCCCCACAATAGCACTCTCTTGCTTGTTCCATGCATAAGTGGGCATTAGCTTAATGATTGACTGATTGATTGATTAGTAAATCACAGTCTAAGTCGTAAAGCCTGCCCCAAAAGTGGCTACTATAATGTTCCTTTTCTTCATTTTTATGCAACACGAACTGCAATTGAATGCTTATCACATTCTAAATGAAACGAAATTAACTGGAAGCTCGCATAGGTCATAAAATCGCATGACACATAATATCTTAGCAGCTAGCTGAACAAAGTCAACATTGCTAGCTATATAAAGCGCATTTAATCTTTTGAATTGGCGCTCAATTGTTGCACGCTTATCAAGTTGTCAGCCCTGAAAAACGCATTCATCAGGCGGCCTTAGGTTTGGTCTTGTTTATGAAGCAGTCAGGGCCAATGGGACGTTGTTTCATGGCAAAACAAAAAAAGCTTCCGGTCATCAATGCGCTCTCTCTCTCTCTCTCTCTCGCTCTCAATGTTTACAATAATTATTGGCAACACTCGACAATTTGGTCAGCAGCACCTAGCGAAGCCAATGCGTTGGCGTGCAAGGGCCCCATCAAATGTGGCCTTGATGCCAAAGACTCAAACTGTAAACAATATGCGAGGCAAACTTTGCAGTTGCTGGATGCGAAATCATGCGAATCATGCATGCTGCATGATGGCCCAAAACAAAAATAGTAACAAGTGCGCAGGGAGAGGCCAAATGCCATATCTCACTGAGTGTGTGTGCGTGTGTGTGTGTGTGTGTGTGCGTGTGTGTGTGTGTGTGTGTGTGTAGGGGAAGTTGGAGTAGAGCACAGCAGGTGGGGTTAGGGGCTGTGGCGAGCGCAGAGCCAGTCGCTCATAGACGGAGAGTGAGAGCAAAAGTCTTTTGATTTATGCGCCGCAATTAATTTTTTGCGCATTTTAATGCCCTGCATGAAAGACAGCAAAGCGGGTATATCGAATGGAACGCGACAATGTAGAAATGTGGAGAGTATAAAAAAGAAACTATACGACACTGATGAGATATTTATGCTAAATATATATATGATACGGTTAACATAACATTATCAATATGATATACAGGGTATATATTAGGTACATCATTCCCAACACAGCCTAGTGTGCATATACTCGCAAGTACTGCTTCTCTCTGGAGAATCATAGAAGTGAATAGCCTTTATCTAAGATTCATACAACATCTTAGGTCTCCTCAATAGTCTTTACAGGGTATTCGCTAGCTGCGCTTGTACTTTGACTGTTGCTGCTGCTGCTGCTGCTGCTGCGGCTGAATGTTGCTATGGGGAAGCTGGCGTGGCCAACGACAGCGACATGGACATGGAACTATGCAAGAGGCGACATAGCATGGAACAGCATGGCTACACACATACACACACACACATGTGGCGCGTGAGTGTGTGTGTGTCAGACAGAGATAGAGACAGAGAGAGAGAGAGAGAGAGAGAGAGAGGGCAACAGTCAGACAGACGCACAGGCAAAGGTGCGTTCACGCGTTGCAATGCTGAATTTTATGCCTCCGCTCTTACAGCACACACACACACTGGCACACACTCACACGCACACACACACACACACAGCACAGTTGGCGTTTGTCATTTCGCCGGTTCGCAGGCTGCTCGGCATTTTTGTGTGCACGGCGACTGCGGCAGAAGTTTTTGCGGCCGAAATGGGCAACGCTTTGGAATTTTAGTTACGCTTTGTTGCCTCTGCTGTCTGTGTGTGTGTTTGTGTTGTTGTTGTTGTTGTTGTTGTTGTTACTGCTGTTGTTGTTGTCTTGCTAAGTGTTTGTTATGATTTATATTGGTTTTATTAAATGTTTCAACAACCTTTGGGCAAAAATTATTTACTGCTGCGCGCCGAACACGCAATCCTGAGCACATGAAATGCGACAGCCTGGTGTGGCATGGGGCGTGGCTGGCCCTGAGTGACACCCGGCAACAACAGCAACAATAGCAACAGCAACAGCAACAGCAACAGCAACAGCTAGAATATTGCAAATTGTGAAGCTGCGCCTTGTTGCCACTTGTGTGGCAAGCCGCCCGCAACTTTGAACATGGCCAACGCGTGTGGTTAATGAGTTTTGGCAGCAGCACTCAAAGTGCAGCTCACGACAGGTAACAGCCAGACAGCCAGCCAGCTAGCCAGCCAGGTAGCATCTGTGCGGCAGCCAAACCTAATGGCAAAGCTCACTTAAGCTGCCAGCCAAAGGACAACGCTCACCTCACAGAGCACACCTCAGCTTCAATGCTCTTCTATTTGCCGAGCTAAAAGATTAAATTATAGTCAAATATTATGAATAGCTTTCGGCCAAGTCAATACCACTACAGACAGCTTACACTAGTGCTAAGAATACACTATATAGTTCTGTTAGATATAAATCTGAGGGCACAAGCAGCTGTCTGGCTGCCAGCTGCATCTTGGCTTCATTTGATGGCTCAAACTGTTGGCTTTGTCATATTGTAAAGTCATATTCAAATGAAATATAAAGTGATTTAGTTACTAATTATACACAATTTGTTATACCAAGATATGAACATTGCTCAACCATAAAGATGGAATTCACGATCAAGTGCAGCGTCAAAGTGATCATAAGGAAAACTACTTGTGCTCTATGCTCCGTGCCATAGGAATCATGGCAATGGATCTATATAAAAATTTTAAATAAAAGGCGTCACATAGATTGCTGATGGGCGATCATCAGTATCACCAGTAGTAAAAGAAAGGATCATTAGTAGTAAGATATTCAGAGAGAGAGAGAGAGAGAGAGAGAGAGAGGAGACAGTTCGGCATAGATCGCTGCCGCTTACTTTTTGGTTCTTCCAGCAGCTCTGAGTATTTCCCACCAGTGGAAAGAGAGAAAGAGAGAGAGACAGAGAGAGAGAGAGAGAGAGAGGAAACAGTTCAGCATAGATCACTATAGCTCACACATCTGAGTACAGTATCGCTACAGCGCATTCCAACATGGTTGAAGATTGTATATAATTTCTATTTCATAAGCTCACGTCGTATACTTAATATTTAGTCGTTTGCTTATATTTATTTACAAAAAACGTAAGATAATTATCAATAAGACTTAGATCACATTAAGAGTAGTAAGCAAAGAGAGAGAGAGAGAGAGTCAGAGTCTGTCAAGGAAAACTGATTTACCCATCTATGTTCATAAAAATAGTAGTGCAACTTAAATGGTGGACAGCAATATTTTGTGATAAACATAGTAATTTGAGTATTAAGATTAACATATATAGATATATGTTTGATTCAAATTTAGCTGTCCAACATTTCCGTGGCACTACTATTTTTATGAACACAGCTGTACACATTACTATATATGATAGATAAATAGTATATATCATATACCCTCGACAAGCCGTCTCCCAAAGTGCTGTTGCCATTATTTCATATTTATTTACAGAGTCTAACTACTTGGGATTGCTGCTTAAGATGACTACGACTACGACTACGACTACGACTACGACTAAAACTACAACTACAACTACGACAACGGCGACGACATCGAGGACATCGAGGACATCGAGGACATTGAGCACACATTTAAGGACAACATCCTTGTCGACATGCACGTTCCTGACGGCTTTATTGTCAGCCAAGGCTTGGACTCGCGCCCAACCACCTGGTCGCACTTCTTGTCGAAGCTGTCTTTAGTTTTTGCGCTCCAAAAGCAACAACAACAAAAAAAGGCGGAGAAAGCACGCTAAAAATGAGAACAAAGTGCTCCAAAAAGTCGCCAAGTTGTCTCACAGAATCTCACACTTAACAACTATGCGACTCTCTCTCTCTCTCTCTCTCTCTCTCTCTCTCGCTCTCTCTCTCGATTTGTCTGTCTGGCTGTCTCTTTTAGAGCCACGCACTTGAATGACTTTTCATAACTTTATAAAAGTTTGCACAATGCAGCGAAGACGCAGGCAAGGATGTGGCTCAACGGCGACAATGAAGACGTTCCCTGACAATGGCCAAATGAGTGCCGGCTAACAGTATATATTTAAGTGTGTGCGTGTGTGTGTGTGTGTGCGCGTGTCTGTGTGTCTGTGTGTGTGTGTGTGTTAAAAGTTTTGTTGCCCACCGTGAGCAGATGTGGGGTCAACTTCTGTTCGGCACGTTTCCGCTTCCGTTTAGCGCCATTTGCCTACAGTCTACACTTGAGCATAATGAATATTTTGCTAAATTGAAATGTTGTTCTTGTTGCGCGCCACACACCCACATCCACACCCACAACCGCCCCCAAGCCGCCAAGCCCCCAACAGACTCAGTCCCAGGCTCAATGCCCGCTGTTTAAATGCCTTTTGAGTCACTTTCACTTTATGAGTGCGCCGCATCGCCGGCTGCATAAATATGAAAAATGTAAAATTTAATATGCAATTTACGTCAGCTTCAACTTTGTAATGCCCTACAGCAGGGCATGCCCAATTGAGCATGCAATTTGTGCGCACAGTGCAGCTGAGTTGAGTTTGTCCGTCATGTTGGACACTAAACACCTGTTCCTTTTATATGAGCGACTGTGAGCAGCATTGGCATTAAGTTGACTGCTGTTATGTAGTTCCTCTTTAGTTCCTGCATAGTCGCTCTTTACTAACGCATTAGTTGCGCTATGGTGCCTCAATGGTTTCTCTATAGTTTCTCTAAAGATCCTCTATAGTCTCTCTATAGCTACTCTAAAGTTTCTCTATAGTCCCTTTAGAGTTCCTCCATAGTCTCTCCATAGTACCTCTATAGTTCCTCTATAGTTCCAATAGAGCTCCTCTATAGTTCCACTAGAGCTCCTCTATAGTTCCTCTATAGTTCCTCTATAGTTCCTCGATAGTTCCTCGATAGTTCCTCTATAGTTCCTCTATAGTTCCTCTATAGTTCCTCTATAGTTTCTCTATAGTCCCTTTATGGTCCCCTTATAATTTCTCATAGTCCCTCCATAGTCCCCCTCTATATAGTTCCTCTATAGTTCCTCTATAGTTCCTCCATAGTTCCTCTATAGTTCCTCGATAGTTCCTCTATAGTTCCTTTATAGTTCCTCTATAGTTCCTCTATAGTTTCTCTATAGTTTCTCTATAGTCCCTTTATGGTCCCCTTATAATTTCTCATAGTCCCTCCATAGTCCCCCTCTATATAGTTCCTCTATAGTTCCTCTATAGTTCTCCCATAGTTCCTCCATAGTTCCTCTATAGTTCCTCTATAGTTCCCCTATAGTCCTCCATAGTCCATCTATAGTTTCTCTAAAGTTCCTCCATAGTCCCTATGGTCCGCCTATGGTCTCTCCATAGTTCCGTCTATGCTCTCTCCATACCTCCTCCATAGTTCCGCTATAGTCCCTCTAGTCTCTACGCCCTATAATCTCTCTATAGTCGCTCCAGGTAGAATCATTTAGGCAGTTAGCACGGAAAAAGTATTATTACTTAGGTTAGCTCAACAAATCATACAGTCAGTAACACTATCTATCTAAATATATATATACAAATCTACAGGTAGATTATATAAGATATCTAATATATAACTAATATAGCTATGCAAGAGTATTAACTATTCGGCAACTTGACTAGTCAAACACTCACTTTCTTGGTATTTTGTTGCTGTTGCTGTTGTTGTTGTTGTCGTTGTTTTGGGGGCGAATCTTGCCGCCTGCTTTTAGCAGACCCACGGCCAGTTCTCAGTACTTGGCGCTCAGTTCTATTCTTGGTTGTCCTTTCAATTTGCATATTTCCTGCTTTTTCCATTCTGGCTTTTAATGTTTGCACTCCGAAGGTTGGCATTTTTTATGGTTCTGGTCATTCTCTTGGTCTTTTGGTTCTTTCGTTGCGGTCTATTGTCAGGGGAAATTTGCTGCTCTGCATAACTGAATGAGGTGTGAGTGAGCACAATGACTACGCTCAGTTCAGGCTAAAAGAAGTTTTTTTTTTTCTTCTTTTTGGCTAATGAGACGCTTGAATGGAGCTGACCAAAAACTGCTGTCAGCTTTACAGCTGCCAGAGTCAGAGAGCCCCTTGGCCCATGCCTGGCTGCCCCAATCGTGTGACCCTCATGCATAATTGCGAAATTCGAGCTTTCTCAACCACATTCAAAATGACTTGTCAATTATTCAGTTTGTCAATTCTCGCTCGAACTTAACTGACTAACTGACTCATTGAGCAACTGACAGTTGTATGCTAAATATGATTGATACGATTGCTGTCTGCGCTAATGCCACGACTTTCGATATCATCATGCAGTGAGACGTTTGATTGGCATTTTGGATTTGAATAAGATTCGTTTCTTTTAGACGGCAATACCATTGCCATTCATTACACAGCCACGATTGCCTTGATGCCATCGAGCTGTAGTTCTTGCCAATGCATTCCACGTGTCAATTGCCCAGCTCAGACTGAGACTCAGACTCAAACTCAGACTCAGACTCAGACTCAGACTCAAAGAACTCAATCAGTTGCCAAATAATAGCCAGAAAAGAATGTTGTTTGGGTGTGAAGTTTCTATGGAAAATGGAAATTACTTGGCACGCGCAACGCCGGGCTATAGTTTGTGTTGTAAACCATTTCAATAGTTTGCAAATTTAGTGGTTCATGAACGGAGCCGGATCTTTAAGCATATCAATTGATTCAGCTAATGATGGCGCATGAATATGGCTAAACAGAGTGAAGCGTTCATTAGTTATTATTATCATTAATGATTTTGTTGCCGGATTATTGAATCAGTTCAGCAGTTCATTTGAACTGATTCGTTCAGTTTGAGCTTATGCCAAAGTATTTTGATGCAACTCTAAGCTTTCATTCTTTTCTCTTACCTTTTCTTGGTTTTCCTTATCTTGTCTCTTTCGTTCTATTCTCTTTCCTTCTCTTCTTCTTTCGTTTTTTCTCTGCCATTCTTCTCCCTTCATTTTTCTTCTCGTCTCTTTCCTTCCCTTCTCTTTTCTTTCCTTTTCTTCTCTCTCTTTTTCTTGTCTTTTTTCACTTCTCATTCCATTTCTTATCTTTCCTGCTCTCCTTCTTCCCTTTTTTTGTCAGCTTTTCTCTTGTTCTCCGTTCTCTTTTCTTCTCACCTCTTTCCTTCTATTCTCTTTCCCTCTTTGGTCTTAACTTTCCTTCTCTTGTCTTTCCTTTTCTTGTCCTTTAAGCACTTTTCTTTCCTTTTTCTTTGTTTTTCTTGTGTTTTCTTCCATTCTCTTTTCTTTTTTTTACATTCGTTTTCTTTCCTTTCTGTCACTTTTCTTCCCTTTGCTTCTCCCCTCTTTCCGTTTTTTGCTGTTTTCTTCTCTCTCCATCTCTTTCCTTCTCTTCTTTAATAGCTTTGAAGCTCTCTGGCCTCAAGCTACAACGCAACTGCCTTGAAATTAAGTTCGATGAAGCAGCAGACAAGCAACAGACAACACACAAACAACACAAACAACACACACAACACGCTCACACACAACACAACACTCACTAGCACATTTGCTCTATTTAAATATTTATGCATTTTGATTAATGCGCGCATGCAATGCTAATTAATTTGATTAGGCGCTGACAAAAAAGCTCAAATTAGTTTGCTAACAATGCGACAACAACAACAGAGCAACAGCAAGGCAACAGCAACAATGAGTTTCAAATTCTGCCGCTAGATGAGACCAACAACGTATAAATTAATTATTTTAATCTGTTTACATGTCAACCACATGAGCTGCCTGCCTGCCTGCCTGCTTGCCTGCCCAGGCAGCGCAAATTAAGAGTTAGCGGTTCGCTGGGTAGGCGCAGGGGCGTGGCTGCATTTGCAAGTTAATAAAGCAAACACCTGTCGTCGTTTTTGGGGCCGTCTACATAGTGAGATTGAAAGATGCCATCCATTTGTTGCTCACACGCATCGTTCAAGCGCTCAAGAGCGGCAACTTGTCTGAGACGTCGTCAGTTTGGTTGGCAAGCAACAGCAGCGCCATAAGCAGCGAGTGCCCCACAACCAACCACAGCCAGCCAGCCACCGCCACCGCCACCGCCACCGCCACCGCCACCCACAGCCACAGCCACCCACTAGCCAGCCGCCCTCAACCATAACGCTCACTCCTTTTCAATTCTGTTTAGGGCTCATTGCATGTGAACCACAAAACACTTTGAAGCAAAAAGTTTGCTGCGGCTACGAAGTGTATAAATAAGTGTGTGTGTCTGTGTGTGTGTGTGTGTGTATTAGTTGCACAGTGGTTAGATATATATAAGAAAAAGAAAGGTTAGCTGCACTGTTCAACAAAAGGAGTTGATTTATGCAAAAGATTTTTATGCTGTCGATTGTCTCTCAGTTTGGCTATTTTCCCACCAGTTCTTCAATTATAGCTGTATTGAATCGTTAACTGAATTTGTATTTTATTTTTTTTTTTGACAAAATTATTGTCAATCAATGTAGCTTAATTATCTCTAGTCACAAGCAAGGAGTTGCAACATTTTCATATTCATTCACGAAATAATATGAGTCTATTGCTTTTGTGCTATGTCTGTCTTCCTGTTCGTTTGTCCGCCTGTCTGCCCGTCTGTCTGTCCGTCTGTCTGTCCGTCTGTCTGTCCGTCTGTCTGTCTGTATGTCTGTCTGTCTGTCTGTCTGTCTGTCTGTCGGTCTGTCCGTCCGTCCGTCCGTCTGTCTGTCTGTTTGTCTGTCTGTCTGTCTGTCTGTCTGTCTGTCTGTCTGTCTGTCGGTCAGTTCGTCCGTCTGTCTGTCTGTCTGTCTGTCTGTCTGTCTGTCTGTCTGTCTGTCTGTCTGTCTGTCTGTCTGTCTGTCTGTCTGTCCGTCTGTCTGTCTGTCTGTCTGTCTGTCTGTCTGTCTGTCTGTCCGTCTGTCTGTCTGTCTGCCTGCCTGTCTGTCTGTCTGTCTGTCTGTCTGTCTGTCTGTCTGTCTGTCGGTCTGTCCGTCCGTCCGTCTGTCTGTCTGTCTGTCTGTCTGTCTGTCTGTCTGTCTGTCTGTCTGTCTGTCTGTCTGTCCGTCTGTCCGCCTGTTCGTCCGTCTGTCTGTCCGCCTGTCCGTCTGTTTCTCTCTCTGTCCGTCTGTCCGTCTGTCCGTATGAACTAGAAACAATATTTATAAACTTGAAGTTTTGAGCATATACTTGCGTTGCCTGGCCAAAATCAAAAAAGGTTTGGCTAATATACTCTCTCTCTCTCTCTCTCTCTCTCTCACTCTCTATTCAAATCTTTGTACGCAGTTTGCCATAGCTGCCACACCACTGTGCCATCAATGTCGCTGATGAGCCATCGTGCACTTTAAGCAAATTAGTTACGCAGCTCATGTTTTGCTGGTCCTGTATGCTGTTCCTGCCCGCCCATATACATACATACATACATACATATATACATACATACATACATATACATATAATACATATATATAAATTATATATGTATATATAGCTCGCATATATAACTGGCGACTGTGTTTGTGTTGGCAAACAAATTTAATAAATAGCTAAAGACACAAAAGTCACAACCCTTTGCACAATGCCATCCAGACATCCCCCTCACACCACGCCACGCCCTCCAGCGCCGCGTGGACTGTGCTGCTGGGTTGCGTTCCGCTTGGCTGTGCGGCTGTCAACAAGCTGAAACTGAAGAAGCCATCGTCATCCTAGCCATGTCCATATTCATATTTACTTAAGTTTATGGCCCGTTGTATTTGTTCTTGTCAAGGGATATTGTTGTAAATTGTTATTGGTTGTCGTTGTTGTTGCTGTTGTTGCTGTTGCTGTTGCGGGCAGCCACATAAAATATATAACACTTCATTTTAACATATTTGCCAGACCCCGCCTTCCATTTGCTAGCTGTTGTTTCGCTGTTGTTTCTTTTTTGGCCAAAATGTCTTGAGCCAAATTCATGTGACGCCTACGACGATTACGAAACAGCAAAACAACAGCAACAACAACACCAACAAACAGTAAACGCAACGAGGGTGCCTGTGCTTGAGTGGCGTCCGGGTGCGGGTGCAGGGGCAACTGGGATTTGTTTTGTAGTTCTCCAGCCTCTTCAGCATCTGCCGTTGACTGGCCTCATAATTTATATGCTAAACATATTGCGCCTCATACGGCTTACACGAAAATATTTTTTGCTGTTTAGTTTTTGACGCGTCGAGCTTAAGCGCGCAGAGATTTTAGTTCTGGCCTCAAAGCCCAGCAAATCCCTCGCCGAACAAGCCAGCTGTCAAATGCAGCTTGACATTTGACATTTCAAAACAGAAGTCGAAGCTACAACTCAGACAACTAGCCAATTGAGCAGCGATCGAAGTGAATTGAAATTTCAATTGAAATGAGGCTTGCACAAATTGAAAGGTGTATTAAAATATTATAATATACATATATAAATAATTAGTATTGTTGATTGAAATCGAAGGGGAGAACTCAACGGCAATCAGGCATGTAAACATGCGCTAGTCGGGAGTGCTCGACTAGGAACTACCCTGAACCCAGCGCAGAGCTGATTCTGATTCCAATCACAATACACCTTCTTTTATACACACGTGACTGCTCTTGGGCATGCCTGGGCTAGCATGGGTTTTACCATGGAAATTGCATTGTTGAATGACTTTTGTTCCAATCAAAGCATGAAAATGGCAACTATATGTGTGTCCATTTGCTATGGCACAAGTCTCTACTGTTCGAAATAGACAACAATTTGTGGGAGAGGTATTCAAAACAGCCGAAGCATCCCAAGTCTGTGCAGTCATCAGAGAAACCTACACAGTAAATCTGTTCCTCATCTTTGATCTTTGATTGATCGCTAACTGTTGTGGTATACAAATGATCGACCACAAGGAAATGGTATGAGTTATCGATCAAAAATATGACAAACTCGTACTGCGTATGGCTCACAGGAATAGACATATAAGATGTAAGGTCTCAAGTCTTTCATACGGGCGGATAGACAAACAGACGACTAGACAAACTCAGCTTGTCGCCCTCTTGATATATATATATGTATATATATATATATGTATATATGTATATATGTATATATATATATACTTTATCAGGTCTGCCAGCCCTGCTTCTGCCTGTTACATGCATTTTCACAAAGTTAGGTATATAATGATATAGTATTCAAAATGAAATGAAAGAAAGTAATAACATATTGATTGCTGTTAAAAGTGGAATACAAGACTTACATAAGAATGTAAGAGCATATAGATATAAGAGTATATATATAAAAGAGTACTTATAACATATGTATATATAAACAATGTTCTGCATATGACCCAAGGCATAGTCTAAGCCCCTTAGTCCCCTAGTCGATTCTACGACTTAGCAGTAGATACCCTGTAGCACAACAGAACACGTTTGTATGCATATGCCGATACTGGTGACTGCTACAAAATAAATAATCGCAGGCCTTCACACTGCCGCCTATTTGTCTTAGTCGACAGCAAATGTGAACTCGAAACGTAGGTTCAAGGTATTATTTAAGCTGAAATTATCCTCGGATGGTTACAAGATAAACGGACTGAACATTTAACTACACACTTGTAATGCTTGTAATTAGATAAGGAATTCTCCATTGTCTCAGAGGCGATTGTTTTATTTGCGTATACCCTGTAAGCAATGAGCAATGCAACGCATGATGATTGCCTAAGAAGAATACGAAAGCGAATATAGATATATATTGTTTGTAGCTAATTCTAAAGCTTATATATAACATCTGTTACAGACAATCGATCAATGCTCGTGAGTGTATGCCTTTCAGTTTATATAAAACTTCTTCTTCACTTTAGCAGGGCATCTGCTAGTCGCGCCTGCCCATTTAATTGTGCTACGCTGCTGCCCTGCAATTTCAGACTGACTGCCTAGGTAGGCACCTTGTAGGCATTCAACCATTTGCCATTCGCATGAAGCGCTCAACGATGCATGAACCATTCCATAGACTGAACTGTGACTGCGACTACGACTGCGACTGCGACTGCGACTGTGACTGTGACTGTGACTCTGTGTATATGCATGTGCACACACATCAGTCTGAGTCATGGCTAGCACACCCACGGCGCATCACCTTCCTGGTTCTATGCACGGGCCAAGCACAAGGCCACGCTCATGCCCCCATCAGCGGTCGCAGGTCAGCTCGACGTAGTTTCCCAGTATTTTCTTGCCCCGAATTTGAAGTGCTGCATGACTAAGCAGTTGTGGGGAAGAGTCCGCTTCCTTATGGACTGCTTGGTGTCTAGAGCAATGTTGTTACGCTTGCTACACTTACCTCTGATGCAATTGAATTTGGCGTTTCGTTGTTGTTGTTGTTGTTGTTGCTGTTGTTGCGCGACGCTGCGCTGCTAGCACGCCGACTGCATTGCTGCTATTGTTATTGTTGTTGTTGTTGTTGTTGCGGCACCAGAGCGGCAGCTTCTGCAATTTCTTAACGTCCGGCGATAGGCCAATGATGCGCGTGGCAGCCGCACTGGCACTCAGCGGTGACGTCATATTGGCCAGTTCACTAGCATCCGTATCATCAGCATCAGTTTCGAGCTCTTCGCGCAGTTGCTGCTGCTGCTGTTGCTGCTGCTGCTGCTGCTGTTCGCTGCGGCTGCGACGCGTGGAGCGACGCTGAGGCGGTGGCGGCGTTGGCTTCGTGGCCAAGCGACGGCGCTGAAAGCCATTCGCGTGTTGCTGTTGTAGCTGTGTTGTTGTTGCTGTTGCTGCTGTTGTTAATATGTCCGTTTTGACAGGCCTCAATTTGATATCACTTAAGTATTGTGGGCGTGGCAGTTGTATGTTGCTGTTGCTACTGTTGCTGTTGCTGCTATTGTATTTGTTGTTGTTATAGCTAAAGTTGTTGTTATTGTTGTTGTTGTTGTTAATGCTTTGCCAATGTTGTAGCTGCAATTGCCTTGAATGTTGCTGATGATACTGATTATGCTGCTGCTGTTGGTGGTGGTGCTGCTGCTGCTGCTGCTGCTGCTGTTGTTGTATGGTTGCTGTTGTCATTGCTGTTGCTGCTGTTGCTGTCGCTGTGGTTGCTGTTGTGCTGTGATTGGGTGCCGAACGCAGATCATTCAGCATCACGTCCAGATCGCTGGCCAGCGAGCTGAGCAGCTGCAAAGAGCAAATCAAATGGAAAAATGTCAAAAACACGAAAAGAAACTTCAAATTTGAAATTAGATAAAAAAAAGTTAAGAAGTAAAAGGGAAGTAACAAAAGCGAAGACAAACGAAACTTTATAAAATTATTGAAAAATGTATTTTCATGAAATGTATGAAAAGTCCGCACAACGCCGGGTGCTATGTTCCTTTACCTGCGTTGATCCGGATAATGATCAAGCAATGTGTTGTATGTATGCAATCTTCTAGTGATAGGCTTTCTTAGTATTTGTAATTTAACACATTGCCCTTCTTTGCGATTCTCAAAAATGTAAATAAACTGATATTGGCAAAGGATTTAACTTTATCTCTGCTTTGACTTTCGCTCTCGCTCACTCTCTCTCTTTTATGGTCTCTTGACACATTGCCTTTCTTTGCGATTCTCAAAAATGTAGTTAAACTGAAATTAGTCAGCAATTAAGCTTTATCTTTGCTTTCTTTCGCCCCTCTTGTACTCTTTAACCCACTGTGTCTGTCTCTCTCTTTCTGTCTCATGGTCTCTTGACACATTGCCTATCTTTGCGATTCTCAAAAATGTAGTTAAACTGAAATTAGTCAGCAATTAAAGTTCATTTTTCCTCTCATTCGCCCCTCTTCTACTGTTTAACCCACTGTATCTCTCCCTCTCCATCTCTCTCTCTCTCTCTGTCTCATGGTCTCTTACTCACGCTTTAAAGAAGCTCAAATTTGTATCAGATAAGATTTGTTGTTTTACTCTGAAGTGCATATAATATATATGTATATATACATAAATTTATTTTAACAACTTTAACAAGAATTGGTGAAATTTCTCTGGCGAAACATTGAGAAATATGTTTCGAGCAATTACAGTCGGTTCCCAGGCAAGCGGCGGACGAGAATGTAGACGAAAAAAGAGTTGCAACAGCTATCAGAATCGATTGGTAATCAAGTTCTATGCAAATCTGTCAGGTTTTGTGGGTTAATGAACGGATGTCTCAAGCAGCCATCGACTTGACACAGACAATCAAGTGCTGACGCCTCGACGCGGCCATGAGAAATGACTTTGGCTGCCGCTGATTTGCTTTCAGCTTATGGCTTTTTCTCATATTTTTTATGTGCGCTATAGCTGATGTTGTTGTTGTTGTAGCTGTTGTTGTTGTTGTTGGTTTTCTTGACTTGCCAAATCATGGCCCCTTAGTCTAGGCTGCTGAAGTCGGCCTCCGTGAGGAATTTCCGTTACACAAACAAAGCGCCAAAAGGCAACAGCAACAGCAACAGCAACAGCGACTGCAACTGCAACCGGCGGCAGCTAGAGCCGCTGCCGCTGCCGCTGGACATGATACGAACTGGTCTTGACTTCCGGCCGGGTTGCCGTCGAGTGGGGCAGGCCTTGACGAGGCTGGCGATAGCGCAACGCCTCGCAACAATTACGCGCCTATAATAACGGGTTTACTTCTTCTTTTTTGTATTTTTTTGGCCATCTCTATATGCGTCAAGCACCTAGACACCATGCAACGTGCCACACGCTTAATGCCAAAAAATGCATGCAGCCGCGTCGACGTCGACAGCGACGTTGGCCGCAACGCAAACCGGCTCCCACGCTCTGTGCTAATTTGAGCTCCACTTCTGTTTTCTGTCTTTCGGTTTCAGTTGGCGTCGCTTTCGAGGCGTTTATTTTGGTTTTTATTATTCTCTTTTTCCCCTCCCCTCCCCCGTTCTACTTCTTCTACTTCTTCTTCTTCTTCTTCTGCTTCTTATATATTTTGTTTCACTTTGTTGTTGCTATTGTTGGTATTTATAAATATTCGTACAGTTTTGTGGCCTTTGTGCATTTGCCAAAATGCTAGCCGCAGTTGCCAGCCAGCACTATGCAAATTTCATGCGCTCGAAATTCAAGTGGCAAATGCCGCAACGAATCCGATTTAGCCGACAATCGGAATGCGCTTTCGAATGCTCAGATAGCAGCTCCCATTTGCTATCGAAGTAATTTCGAATACAAAGATTTTAAGTACTTTCATTAAGTAGAATAAGCAGATAAGAAAATTTGTATAAAGTATAAAGTTGTGTTCATTAAAATAGTAGTGCGACAGAGCATAAAATTTTTGATAACATAATTTAGTGATAAGCGAAATAAATATTAAGATTAACATATATTGTTATTAATTTAGTTTTATTTGATTTACAAACTCAGAACTTGGGCACTTCAGTGCTCAAGAAGGCAAAATCAATAAAATTGAGTTGTTCATGAAAATAGTAGTGGCCACTAAAAGTGAAAAAGAAAACTTTTTAACGCTGGCAAACCTCATATATTATATTTCATATAGATTTCTTGAGCTAATACTTTGTTAAGAGTTTATTTTTTTTATTACAGCTTGTCACCTGCGTGGCATGGCTTGGATGAGATCCTGGCACCACTTCAGAGGAGCAACGCCTTCAGAACGACTTGCCACAGCTCTGCTTTAGCCGTTGGCTGTGCAGTTGCTACAGCTCAGTTCACCTTAGCTTTTCGGGTATTCAACCGGCCTGATGGCATGATGTCGATCAAATATATACATACATATATATATATATACATATATATATATATAGTATAAGTATAGCTATTTCTAGTAAAAGTTCTTCTCATATATTTGCTATATTTTTGTTTTATTTTACTTTTGCTACTTCTTCTGCTCTCTTTTGGTGTGTAGTCGCAGCTATGCGTGTCTCTAATTTGCTCAGGTCTTAATAGCCCATTTATGTGGCACACGTGTTGCAAGCTGCAGCACAGCACGCATACGCCTCATTGCACGCTTAATGTGCAGCGTGCAGTGTCGTTTTATACCTCAATATGTAAATTGAAAGGAGAAAAAAAGGCCTTAAACACATGGCTTAGCGTGTAATGTGCACAACACACACTCAAGCACTTAAGCAGACACGCACACACAAGCACACACACACACACACACACACACACACACACACAACATGTAGACAGGCCAGCCAATTGAGCAATTGCCACAGCAAACAAATTCAAATTGAAAATGTGGGCAAAGCAGCGCAAAAAAACACACACACACACACACATACAAGAGTGAAAAACTAGACACAGACAGAGAGAAAGAGAGAGATAATACATATATATGTATATATATATATATATATATATATATATAAACGACAATCACCGAGTTTCTTGTTTGAAGTACAAACAAAACTTCAATTGGCTGCGACTGCAATTTCAATTTAGGAATCATAAAATTAAAAGTAAAAAAAAAAAAAAAAAACAAGTGAAAAACAAGTCGAAAACTGAAGCTTAAATACTCTATAGATAAGAATGGGCAATGGGCTTTTGTTCAAATGGAATTCCTTTGGGTATGACATAGTGTAAAAATATGAATCTGATAAGCCAAGTTCACTGGGAGCCAAATAGTTAGAGAAACTAGATGTCTGGCTGAGATGATCGATGATGGGTGCTAGATGATATAGAGAAGCTGTCACTAGCTAGATGACTATATCAATAGTTATATATATGCCTATATATGTCGCTATATGTTAGAGTAGTAATGTCTGGCTGAGATGATAGATGATGGATGCTAGATGATATAGAGAAGCTGGCACTAGCTAGATGACTATATCATTAGTTATATATATGCATATATATGTTGCTATATGTTAAAGTAGTTCGATGTAGCTAAGATATGTTTATGGATCAGACTTGTGCAGCAAACAAAATAACAACAAATTCTCAATTTCTAAGCTACACTTTCGATGACAGCTATATGATTTAGTAGACTCACGTATTAGACTCAGATATACATACATATATCTGTACTATTATGCGAAGTCTGTTCAAAAAGTAGCGCCAAAAATTATTTATTTACTCATCAATTTCAGTTTTCATTAGATTTTATACAACGTTTATGTCAACGTTTTGTTTCACTCGTCGAAGCACGTGAAAAAGTCGCGGTATTTTTTGAACAGACCTCGTATGAAGAGGAAGGATTCGATTGCTATATTGAATAGGCTCCAGTAGTTCTGGAGCGATTAGCAAAATTATTTCAGCATTAGAAAGGTCTAAGCTTCAAAACTAAGGCAAACCGAGCCAGCAGTTAACACTGATCAGAATTATATATGTTATTAGACATATATGACATCCATTACAGATTGCTCGACTAGCTAATACTACCCCAATTGTAAGGGCATATGAAATAATATGTATATTTTGTTCGTGTATTTATTATAAAATTAAATTAAACGAGCTTGGGGACTTATTACGGCGACACTGGATATGGGACAACCGGACAAGTGGACAACTGGACATTGGACAGTTGGACAACTGGGCATTGGACACTTACCGCAATGGCATCCATCACTGCATTAACCATGTTGTTCTGCTTGCTAGTCGCTGTTGTTGTGGCAAGTTGTTGCTGCTGTTGCTGCTGTTGCTGCTATTGTTGTTGTTGTTGTTGTTGTTTCGTTTATGCTGTTGCGCTTCTTATGATTTATTTGACAGTCATGCAAACATTTTGCACAATTTCAATTCGTTGCTGTCGTCTTTTACTGCTGCTGCTGCTGCTGCTGCTGCTGCTGTTGCTGCCTCCGCTATTGCTGCCTCCGCTGCTTCTTCAGCTTTGCTCTCTGCCTCTGCCTCTGCCTCCGCTTCGGTTTCAGTTTCGGTTTCAATTTCGCTCTCAACTCCGCGTCCTTTCGCGACCCGCGCGCTTCTCAATTTCCAAACTGTTGACATTTAATTAACGTGCTCGATTTGCCTATGCGGGCAGGTGGGCAGCTCATACACAGCCACACACACACACCACACACACACGTGCGCACACACATACAGGCAAAAAAAAAATATGATTGGTACGTGCTGGGCAGCTGTGGATATAGAAACAAGAAAAAGATTGACAACGAGTTAGTGCTGGATTTATAGACACTCGAGCTTATTTATTGCTGGAGTGTGAGCGTTTTAGGGACTGTGGACATGGGCATATGAGTTAACAGCTCTGCTAAAGCACATTAACATTGCGAAATAACAGCTAACGGAATGCCAGCATTAACAGCATGACAATTATGCTCAGCTGCGCTCATTAAAATAGTAGTGCAACTGAACTGCTTTGAAAACTTGTCTTCTTGCATTATTAAAGTCTTTAACAAACTAATTTGTACTACTAAAAAGTACATTCAAAGTGATTTTCTCTCTCAGTAACATCGAATTGGACTGCGTTGCCATCCAATCAGGCAGACAAACGGATATCACACAGAGCGTATTAGTTGGCTGATTGGCTCTAAAAAAGTTTTGATTTATGAGGACCATATGCTCATTATGAATTTGTGAAAAGCGCCTCTCACACACACACACACACACACACACACACACACACACACACACACACACACACACACACTCACACACCGGTCGCAATGAACCGCATAAAAAGTGAATGTATCTTGCAGATACTCGTACTTTTAATTAAAAAAAAAAAAAGAAAAGAAAAACAAACAAACACGGCTAACGGTTAACGGAGCAATCGCACTGTCCAAACATTGCCGAGATGTTTGACGATGTCTGTCCGTTTGTTCATCTGGTCCGCAGCGCTCTGTCTGTCTGTCCGTCTATCTGTCTGGATGTGTCTGACTTCGTCTGGCCGTCTATCTGGCCGTCTGGCCGTCTGTCTGACTGACACTCTGTCCCATTCGCATTGCGCGACGCATGTGAAAAAATAAAACAAATATGTGAAAAACTTGTTTCACATATTTTCCACAATTTTCCGCATTTTATGCTCATTAATTACAATTTCATTTTCGTTTCCATTTCCATTTCCATTCGCATTTACATAACCATTTTACTCATTTTCTTGCTTAATGCCATTTTTATATATAAATTTGTTTTTTATTTAAGTTTTCTTTTTCTTTTTCTTTTTTTTTTTGTTAGCTTAGCCTGTTCAAAATTCCTCAACAGTTGACGGAAGTTGAATTGCAAATTAAAGTGCGCGCGATTTACACGTTTTGATAACAGACAACAGACAAAATCAACTTGAACTGCATTCGAACTACGCACACTTTCAAATCGGCCAACAGACGAGATATATATATATATATGCGAGTAACTCTAGATGGGAAATGGCCAACTGCTGAACGTCTAGATACCCTGTACGCTGCTCATTTACTCTTGGCTGCAAATCTATGGCGCTTTCTTGACAGAACTGGCTGACTGCTACGAGGTGTGCTCAAAAAGTATCGCGTATTTAGGCTCTAGAGCAGCTTTAAGTATATTCGATTTTGGATTACTTTGTGTTGCTTTGCGAATACTCATATTATCCTCACTGAAGCCGGCAAGTTGAGCCATTTGAACGTGTTGTTCTGCTGCTGTTCGGTCTTTGCCTGTTCCAAGAAATGGCGCTAAGAATCTGTATCAAAGTCTTGGCCAAAAAGAATACACGAATGCTGCCGCAGCCACTCAGTCACTCAGACTTGGCCAGCTGTGACTTTTTCTTGTTGCCGAAACTGAAGAGGTGCACGAAAGGCCGATGCTAGGCTACGACTGAGCAGGTAAAGAAGAGCTGAAGCGGCGCACGTGAAATTTGGATTTTTTTTTGAATATCTATATATAAAAATATATGAAATATATATGTATTAATAACTATTTTATATATTTTTATATTATTTAGCTGTGTAAGTTTTTGGTTTCATGTTTTTGATGCATTACCTGCAATCAAAACTTATATAGAAAGCCAGCTAGTAAAGGCTTTTAAGCTTAGTTATAAATATATTATATTTTTTAAGTATATAACAAAAAACCATATTCCAACGGCTTCAGTTGACGATCAAAATAACTCGAAAGAACTGCCTAAAAACATTTCAGCAAATCTTCTGCAATTAACAATATACCTCACACCTAGCCCATTTTCCAGGGTATTTTAATTCAACCAATTAAAAACAAAAATGTCACAAAATAAAAAATAAAAAATAAATAAAAAAAGTCAACAATAAAACGAAAAACGCGTGAACTACCAAAAAAATAAAACGCGTGAAATCGTCGCAGCTGCCGCCGCTTCGCCCCGCCGCCGCTGCGCAGTCGCAGAGCAATCGCAGCTCATTACCGAAGCTTAAATGCATACGAAATGAGATTTTGTCTCCGGAGTTTTATTTATTTAAGCTCCATTGTGTATATAAATTGTTTATTATATGATTTACACTCTATGCACATGGCCGAGTGCTTTGAATTTGTCATGAGGCGCATTGCCACCACACGAAATGCGATTCGTGTTTTCGTGTGCAACGACAGATCCAAATCTCAATCGAAAGTGAAGCAAATACGTTGAAATCTTAGCCGCAAATCACATTGTATAATCCGCAGATACGATTTTATTACTAAATTTGGGCATTGGTCGAGAACTACGCAACAGCATGACGATTATGGAATGCGGAACACATCGCTATGCGAAACAATGGAAAGTGAATCATGGACATTGGCTACAGATGTGTGGGGTCTACAGAATTACTCTGTGTATGGAACAGTTTGGAATGAGAACAAAGGCGAGCGGATACCTTAAAATGTGCTATAAAAGCGTGTGAAACAGCTTGGAATGAAAATGAAGGAGAAGAAGGGCTAATGCATTTAAGTGTGCAATAAAAGCGTGTGGAACAGTGTGGAATGAGAACAAAGGAACAGTTTGGAATGAGAACAAAGGCGAGCGGATACCTAAAAGTGTGCTATAAAAGCGTGTGAAACAGCTTGGAAGTAGAACAGAGAAGAACTGATGCATATAATACTCTATAAGCGTGTGAAACGTTTGGAATGAAAATGAAGGAGAAGAAGGGCTAATGCATATAAGTGTGCAATAAAAGCGTGTGGAACAGTTTGGAACGAGAGCAAAGGAACAGTTTGGAATGAGAACAAAGAAGGGCTGATGCATGTAAGGTTATTAATTAAAATTGTGAAATAAAAGCAAGTGGAACAGTTTGGTATAAGAACACAAACAGACTGAGCTAAACAAGTGAAAGCTTGTGAAACAGAATGGTATCGGAACAACATGAGAAAAACTAACACAAATCTGAATTGAAAGAGTTGAATTTGAAACAAGAAAACAAAACTCAAAATGCAATGCAAAAACAAAACGAAATGAACGAGAAACCTAGACAACAATGGAAAGAATTTAGAAAGAAACACGAAGATTTCGATACTAATCAATATGTGAAATTCTCAGTTCAGCCAAAGGGAATAGTGGAAATGGAACTGTGCATATGCCTCATCTATCTTTATCTCTAGATTTTGTGGAACCAAACAGACAGAAAAAATGAATTTGAATGGTTCCCAAATGCTAGGCTTTGTTTCATATTGGAATTTCGGGCTCGATTCGAAACCTTGGTACAAAAAGATATCGCAAATGGAATTCTTCTGGTATTTTCCTAGCATTGAGCAATCCAAATATTTATTGGACAAAGAGCATTTGGGCTTCGCGTCTTACCAACTTGTTGATGTATCTTGTTTATGTTTACCATTTGGTGGACCGGCTCATTAGCAAAAAGCGACACATGACACAGCAGTAACAACAACAACAACAACAGCAACAACAACAGCAGCAAGAGCAAGAGCTGTGAGTATGACAAAAGAGTTGAGTTAGGCATCACCAAGTTCCAGTTGTCCGGTTCCAGTTCAGAGTTGATAATACAAAATCTGAACGAGTGTTTATTAATTTCGATTTTATTTATGTTAAGGTAACGAGACGCAAAGAGGTTAAAGCGGCGTCAAATTGAAGTTAATTAAACGATATTGAGCCATAAATTGATGATGGCGTGCGCTTTTCATAACCATAAGATACAGATAGATAGATTGTTTATGCATATATGTATATGTGTATATGTATATATACCGATATAGATGGGGCAGATACGACAGCTGCGCACAGCTGACAGCTTGAGCTAAGGCACGGCTCAACAGATACAGATACTTAGCACACACAGATGCAGATACAATTGTGTTGCTGCATGAAGCTGAACGCTTATCGAACCCAGCCGCAGTTTCTCGCCTTTGTTTTTCGAGTCGCTGCGCGCGTTGTGATAAACGCGCAAAGCTCGATGCGGCTTGCTGCTGTTGATAAGGCGACGCGGCACGCACTGGCCGCGCTGCCAGCGTCGCTGCTCAGCTGCTCAGCTGCTGTAAATTGAGGCTGAAGGTGAATTGGCGCGTTCGCATCTCGAGTGTCGTCAAGGCGATCGCATTCTTTGCATTCACTCAATTGATGCCTCAATAAATCAATTGAAATGTTTTTTCTGATAAGCGTCGATTTGCCATAATTGAAATGCATATAACGTGCAATCGCCACCTACATACATACACATACATATACATAAACATTTATGTGGAGCTATACATACATAGATATGTATGTATGTATATATACTACTACTATTTTCATGAACGCTACTGTATGACATGGTACTACTGCTATTTTTATGAACTCAACTGAATATATGATACTACTACTATTGCATGTATGGTCCTACTATTATTCTCGTGAATACCACTGTATGTATGACACTACTACTATTATTATGAACACAACCGTATGTATGATACTACTACTACTACTACTACTACTACTATTTTCATCAACACTACTGTATGTATGAACACAGCTGTATAATACTACTACTATTTTTATGAAAACAACTGAATATATGATACTATTACTATTGCATGTATGACACTACTACTATTTTCATGAACACAACCGTATGTATGATACTACTACTATTATTATGAACACAACTGTATGCATGATACTACTACTATTTTCATGAACACAACTTTATATATGATATACATGTGTATATATGATACACGCACCTCTCTCTCTCTTTCCCCCCCCCCCCTCCACCATATCAAGTGTCCTTTGCACTCATTTGTGCTGTTCTACATGCGTCTAGTTCGTATCAATTTGCTGGCCATCATCAATTGAGGGCCGATATGGTTGCTTGGTTAGCGTCATATCATTCAGATAGTGTATCTATAACTGTTCGCCAGCAACAACAATGCAAATCAGTGTGCGCAAGGTCAGTGTTCCAATTGGTTGGAGACATGTTTCAAACACATTTGACACACTTTGAGACACGTTGCCAGGCCCAAAAGAACTGGTATTTTTCCATATCGATATCGATCCATACAATATCTGCATATATGCTAAATAATTGTTATTTAATACTCAGATTTATGAAGCCTATCGAATCTCGAACAAAAATTTCGAAAAACAAAGAAAAAAAAACGCAAAAAATTTTACCCAAATAATAGAGATCTGAAATCAATTTAGAGGACAAAGCAATGACAAAGTTATAGAAGAAACTTGACAGAGAGTTGCAAATAGAAAATAGAACGAAAGCGAGAAATCGAAAATTGAAAAAGTTGTTGGCATTAGATTCTTGCCTAGAGAATGATGTTGCAGAACTTATGGCACTTGCAACTTGTGGCAACTCTATTAGGCCACACAGAAGATGCAACTTTTACTTTCAGCGCCCAGGCAACGGCCAAGAGGAACCAGCAACCTCAAACAAACAAACAAACAAACAAACAAACAGCGCAAGAGACAGACCAGCGTAGCGGCGTAGGGGCGCAGGGAGTAGGAGAAACTTATGTTTTTTCTGATGGCCACATGCAACAGCGAAATATGACAATACAATGACGACAGTTTGCACGGACGCCAAACAGCGGGCAGCGGGCAGCGGACGAAGCAGGCGCAACACATTCGTACATATCAGCCGAAGACAAACAGAACGCACGATGAGAAGAGAGAGAAAAACAACAACAACAACAATAACAGAAGAGCAAGAGAAGTAGAAAGAGAAATTAACCGAACTCTAAATACCCTAACCAAATTGATAAACAATTCTAAGGGCAATTGTGTTATGCTAGCTAGTCAAACTGGTTTACTAAAGACAGCTTTAGGTAGTCTAAAACGAGGATATCCTTATAGAGCATATCATGCTCAAAAGCTGCTTCGTTCTTTAAGCGAATTTCGGATAATCTAGAAGTTAGCTAACTGCTCAGATTTAAGCAAACATTTTAGTAGCTTTAGCATGCTTGCGCGCTTATCTAATCAAAATATTTGCAACACAAATTAACCTAATTTTTTGATTGATTGTTTTTGTGTGTGCTATAACGGTACGACGACGCACAGTAGAACCTCGACCGGATAAGCGTGGCAAAAATCAAAGCTTTGATGAAAGCAATTGATCAAGATAATTGCAGAATCTGAAAGAGCAGTTACTTTGGAAAGTAGATGCATTTAAAGAGTTAATAATAAAGAGTTAGTAAAATATGCCATTAGCCAATTGAATTGCAACAGAACTAATGCATAAATAGTTGATATTTTGGAATCGGCTGAAGAATTCGCCAGCATGTGAAATTGAAATTTTGAAAACATCAAAAGTTGCCACGCAAAATGAGCGAAGGCCCCACTGTGCGACGTTGATAAGATTTAATTAGATAATTTCATCTAATCTTACAATTTCCAAGAGTGGGCAAATTGTTATGCTAAAAGATCGTACGATATGCACAGACATTTCAATATACTATATTCAAATTGAACTGTGGGACTAGAACAGACTTGAGATACAGATAACTTGCATATAATAATTAGAATATAAATTTATTAAATATTATTTATAAGTCATCTTTATCGCAAGTCATAGTTTGATAATGCCCTTAGCTAGGGTATAGCGTAAAATGTTTGCAACGGCGCATGGCAGCCCAGCGGTGGAAGTGGCAAAGTGGCACCGGCAACAGCCACAGCTAGATGAGGGCCTGCGGCCTGCCAAGGAGTCCAAAACGGAATGGAAGATGGAGTAGGAGACGGAATAGGAGATGGAGTAGGAGATGGAGTTGCCTTGTTTATGAATACGCGGGCATTGTGTGCCGAGGCGACGAGGCGACGAGGCCCAAAAGATACGCAGCAGACGCACACACACACACACACACACACACACACACACACACACGCACACACACAATACAGATACAGATACAGATACAGCAAGAAATACAAATACAGATGCAGATAGACATGTGCAATGTTTGAGAACTAAACAAGGAAATATTGACAAATAGATTAAAACTTATTAAGGCAGCAGCAGCAGCAGCAGCAGCAGCAGCAGAGGCAGAGGCAGAGGCAGCAGCGCAGTTGCTGCAAAAATGTTGCATGCCGCGTGGGGGCTGCTGTCTGACATGTTGTCGCGTCTGTTGCGCGTGGTTTGACGCACGTGCAACTGCCACACAGCAACTTATGGCTCTGTGCAGGTTGAGGTAGGTCCGGTTGTTGTCAGTTGGAGCCACGCTCATTGCCAATATTTATCATCAAATATGGTCGAAATCTATATTTAGACGCTGACGCTGACGCTGAGGCTGAGGCTGACGCTGAGGCTGACGCTGATCGACGCTGATCAAGCGAACGAGTTCAACTCGCATTCGGTTTTATTTATTTTCATTTTTGTTTCTTTTTTTTTCACTCTTCTCTTTGCTGCCTCTTCTCGTTTCTTTTTTTTTTTTGTGATCATCTTCAGGGCTGACCTCGAGCGCCGTTCGATCGCGGCTTTCTATTGAAACAATTGGCCAGCAAGCGCAAACACGAGTCTGTCAAATATATTTTACCCAATTTTGCCAGCTGCCCACACTGATCACAATTCGATCATATGGCACATATAGAGAGCTAAAGACTCGCATATTTGGCCAACAAATTTGCCACTTTATGTGATTCATTTAGCGAAATATGTGCGAGTGGGTGTCGCTGGTGCAGATCACTGGCGCGTAAGGTCCACCACACGATCGTTATACAAGTGAAGGCAAAGTTATGCGATCCATTGAAAATCGAGAAGTTTGCCAAACTTGAGACACTTCAGTGTAGACGACTGGCTGACTGACTGACTGACTGACTGACTGACTGTAAACTTGATCGTTTATATGCCGAACGTTAATATGAATACACTCGAGATGTAAACAAGCTATTGTTATGTATGTATATCAGTTCAGGTGGGGAAATTGATATGCTCGAACAACAGGTAATAGCTCTATTGATATTACACACAGAATATGTTATCTCAATGAGTCTAGTCTGTTTGTCTGTCTATGGGTTTTCTATGCCAAGACGCTTAGACTTTGTTAACTTTGTCCGTCTGTCCGCATGTCCGTCTGTCCGCATGTCCGTATGTCCTTCTGTCCGTCTGCCCGCATGTCCGTCTGTCCTTCTATCCGTCTGTCCGCATGTCCGCATGTTCGTCTGTCCTTCTGTCCGCATGTCCGTCTGTCCGTATGTCCGTATGTCCGTCTGTCCGCATGTCCGTCTGTAATTCTCTCCGTCTGTCCGCATGTCCGTCTGTCTGTGTGTCCGTCTGTCCGCATGTCCGCATGTCCGCCTGTCCGCATGTCCGTCTGTCCGCATGTCCGTCTGTCTGTATGTCCGTCTGTCCTTCTGTCCGCATGTCCGTCTGTCCGTATGTATGAACGTATCGATCTCAAAGGCTATGCTGCCGAGAAGTTGTGAGTTCGACTCTTGGTATATAAGCTATGGCGTATATTATATATATAAACGCAGATCGAACGGGCTTCGGGATATCTCCTAGTCAAGCATTTTCTACTGAAACTATCTCACTTTGCTCTACTTTTGGGCTTCATATATAATATAATCTCTTCTGTATATTATGTCAAGTTTATTTCATTGTCTACACCTCAAATAGACCATTTTTTCTTGTTAATTAATAAATTTTTTCAATACCTTTGCAAGTCACTAGATTCTTTGTTATTTTAAAGTGCGATTCTGTTTCTTTATTGATATTTGCAATATTTGTTTTTTATATATTTTTCTGAGAAATCTTTCTTTTTCTACACTCTCCATTCTATCTGTGCTATTGATCTTCCTTTATTTGTGTATGTTGCAATCCACAATAATAAATCTTTTGATTATCTTTTGATTGAGCTGACTAAAAATGACTACAGTGGAGAGTAAACATGTTGTGCAGTGTTTTGCTAGTTTAGTTCAATTTTCATTTAAGCCACAAATCTGTAAGTAAACAAAGCACACGCACACACAGCGGCAATTTGTGCCTGATTGACCAACGTTGAGTGCGTTGAGTAAGGATCTGCGCTGATAAGACTGGGCCGTCTATCAACGAACTAATAGACGATGGTAAATTGCACGAAGACATACATATATATGTATATATGTATACATATATATGTATGTGTGCATATGTGCATATGTATATGTGCCTCCGGCAGATACCTCATGTAGGTAAACGTTTTGGAATAACTGGAACTATGAGGTAATGCGTTCTAAACAGCAACAACAACAACAGCAACGAGAGCAACATTTGGTTACCTTTTTGTCATGGCGAAAGGAAGAGCGATAAGCAAATATCGTTGACTTAGCCCGCGGCGCTTATCTAACGCACGGCGAACAATGCAAAAAAAAAAAAAGAAAAGAAAAGAAAAGGTAAAAGGTAAAAGCAAGACACGCGGGCGACAAGCCAAAAGCAACCGATAGTCGATTTGGCAAAACAAAAACAAAAAAGCAAAGAACATAACATAAATGAACATACACGAATTACTTATCAAATGTTATTTATCTAAGAAAGCAAATGACAAAAACGCAAAGAATGCGAGCGCCAGGGCGAGCGCGGCGAGAGCAAACAGTGATGAGCAGAGCCGCTCTCAGTGGCGGCGAGAGGTAAAAGAACGATGACGAGATCTTTCTATGTATTAGTTTAGTGAGCGCAAGTGTGAGTGGGTGGCGCATGTGTTCGCATGGGTGTGTGTGTGTGTGTGTGTGTGTGTGTGAGTGAGTGCGAAATACCGCGGCGATTAGCAATTCGCTGTCAAAACGCATCGAAAGCGAAAAAGCAAGACAAGGCCCAAGGAAGCGCACAAGCAAAGGTGCAATGCACGCAACGAAATGCAGGAGAACCGACCGACCGACCGACCGACCGAGCAACCGACCGATCGACCGAAGAGAGCCTTCGGCAAAGAGAAAGAGTGCGTGTGCATGTAAAAGTGAGTGAGAGCGCGCCTGCTGCTTGTAAGTTCAAGTGGTGGGCGCAAAGCCAACGCCGACTGCAGGGGACGTCGCGACGTTGCTAATTTTCGCCGGTTAAGTAGCCAGCCGCAAGCAACAGCTGAACTTGAACTTGTATGCAACGTGGACGAAACACACGCACAAAAGACAGCCAAAACGACAAAAACGGCTTAAGCAGAAAGGAACAGCAGCAGCAAGGATTACAAACAGAACAGTAATAGGCACAATAAGAGCAACAACAATAGGAACACTTACAGCGAAGAGTTGGAAAATTGGTGGCGTTGGCCGTTGGCCGCTGGCCGCTGCCGCTGCCGCTGCGACTATTGCTCCAATTCCAAATTGCACGCACACACACTCCACACACACGCACACACACTTTACATTAATTCGCGTATCGCGCTTTACTTTACGTTCGCGCACTTCACTTTACTTGGCAGCTGACGCTGCTGCTGCTGCTGTTGCTGTTTATTTTTATTTTTTTCTACAATTAAATAATAATTATGTTTGTATGTAGATTATTTAATTGCGACACATCTCAAATAAAACAAAATATCAAGAAAACAACAAAAAAAAGAACAAAAATTAAATAAAATGGAACAGCCGCGCTGTAACGCGATTCTGTTGCCCCGGCACCGGTCACAACAATAGCAATGCCAGCAATTACTTATGTAGTACTAGATTAGCCAAAATAATTTCGTACTTAATCGTATGAGCGTGATTAACAATCGCAATCAAATGTGTTAAGCTGCCTTTTAGCCGAAGAACTTGAACTCGCGACCGTTTCTCGCTGCCCCACACTGAATGAGAGACACACGATCTTCGCGTTACAATTGCGCCAAACAGACTAATCTTGTGACAGCAATCGATGCCATTATCGATATCATCACGTCGTGCTTGCCGTTATCGATATACAAACATCTTGCTTTGGCATTCGCCACGACACGCGTTTACTTAACGTTTCCACCAGACAGCACGCATAGCAAGCATGAATATATTAATGTTGAATAAAAATTTAAGATTTTTATTCAAGTAAATAAATACATATTTAACTTGGAAATTTTAAAATGTTGTTAAATTTATGTTTAAAATACAATCAAATTATTGTGGGGTTTTGATCTATAGTTTTTCTCTTGCACAGTAAAACGCGCTTTCAACTTGCTCAGCGAGAACAATGTAAACGAAACACGATCAAAGCTTATCGATAGTTGTTTGCCAGTCACACAGTTAATTGTTGGCGCAAAGTTTAAAAATATGTAGAGCCAATTGGTATGGAATGTGTGTGCAAGCTCGCAAAAATGCATGGCCATATTTTAATGATTAATTGAGTTAAGTAAAATTAAAATTGAATAAATCAAATGAATGAAACACTTTCTTTTTGAATGTCAACATGAGGGCAGCTGGCAAGTGCCAATCAGCAGCAAAAATTTATTGTTGTTGTTGTCGTGCTTTCCCCGATGCAATCAGAGCAGATTCCACATTGATTACCTCGCAGCGCGCTAAATGCAGCGTCATCGATGGTAGCAGGGATTGGGGGCTCGATTATGCAAGCGCCAAGTGCCCCAGCATAGAAAGTTCGTTAGGCGTAATAAACAGTTCACGTCGTAAACCAGATTTGTTGTTCGTTTTGCTGCTGCTGCTGCGGCTGTTGCTGCTGCTGTGTGGATTACGCACGATTACATTTTGTGGGTCAGCGGGAAGGCTGAACAATACAATGCTTTATGGATCATCATAAAACAGCATTAAGTATATTTTCACTTTTTTGCCAAAAAAAAAGGAAAAAAAACAATTAAAAGTGATTTTTTGGTTTTTTTTTTTTTTTTTATATACATATTTTTATTTACATTTTTTTTAATTATAATTTATTTATTTTTGTAGTATTTTTTTTATATTTAGAACATAAAAAATTAATTTAAAAATATATTTTTATTAAGTATTACAAATATTATAAAGTTCTTAGTGTTAGGGCAAAAAAAGATTTATGTGTTAGGCAAACAGCTTTCATTTATGTGCCTGCGTGCACTGCCCTTCTATGCAATTCTCATGTATGTAAGAAAGACCAGCAGAGCTTTCATTTTGATCAACTTTTGCTAATTATCTAATATGTTTTACCAACTGCTCTCGCTCTAAGATCTTTCTACAACTCTTTTGCTTATTCTCTGCTTTTTTCTTTACTTTGCTTTTCTTTACTTTGATATTATTCTTAACAGTCAGCAAACCATCTACCACTTGACTCAGTTACGACAGTGTGTTTCAGAACTTCCTCCTTTACCTTGCCTTACCTTCCCTAAGATCTTTGCCAAACAGAGATGATGCCAAATCTGAAAGCTCATCTCAGCTTTGATTGGGTTAATAACAATTTCAGTTCGTCTGGCCATACCTGTGTTTCCAGGTAAATAACTTCAGCTAAATTCCTTGCTGATCTTGCTGTGCGTCTCGTCGAGCGTCTGCTGTTGGCGTCATTGTGGCTGCAGTCGCCAGTTCAGCGTGTCGTCGATCTCATGCGCAAATTATCGTAGCTTGCCAAAATCTAATTGTTTTTCATGCACAACAGCAACAATAATAAGTGTTTTTTCTCTCTCTCTCTGTTTACTTTTTGTGCGTGGGGCGTGTTCTTTGTTCTGCTACCAGAAGCAAAACATTGAAACAAGCTGAGTGTGGAATCCGGTTGGCCCGCCGCAACGCCCCCACACTTTCCCCGCCCTCAGCTGTGGCCTCTGCCACTGTCATTAAATAGTTCGTTTGCCTCATTTCTCTTTTTTATTATTTTAACAATAAAACATGGCTAAATAACAGCAACAACAACGAAAACAAAAACTGTTCAATTAGCAGCGCAGCAAAAAAAAGGCAATAAAAAGTTTGAGCTTTTTTTCTTTCTTTCGCTTTTGTTGTTGTTGTTGTCGATTTGAAATGTAAAAACAAAAATCATCTTACAATAGGTACTGACTGACCCAGCTAGCTGGTCTCTCGCAGCTCAAATGCCATGTGAAACAGACGCCGCCCAATCATGAAAAACCCGCGTCTCATTATGCTCGCATCCGTGGAGGTCATGTGAACCAGTTGGACAAACACAATTGCCGCGCTGCCTTGGACACCTGCCTTGGACACGGAATTGTCACAGCTACCTGCAATTGAAAGCGGAATCTTTGCGGCCGGAGTAGACGACGAAGCTGAGACAAAGGCATTGACTTACTCAGCAGCAATGGTCATTAGACATATATATATATATATATATATAAATATAATATAGAAATAAAATTTTTAAAAATTGTATTATAAATTATAAAAAAAAAATATAAAGGTAAATATACCTTTAGAATTTTGAAATATATAAAATCGAAAATAAAAGTGGTATAAAGAAATTTAAATAATTTTTGAAATAAAAAAAAAGAGATACATTGTAAATGAAACCATAACATTATCTCTTTGAAGAAACATGTGCTTCGTGTTAAGTCTTGAAGCCTCAATTTATGCAATGCAATTCAAAACTAGATGATCTAAAGAAAATATTATCAGCCTCCTAAATTATTTCTATCTTCTGCAATTTTGGTCTCAAAAAAAATTAAACTGTGGAAGCCCAAGTCCTTTACAAATAAATAACACAATCATAATAATAATGTAATAATACTAATAATAATAATAATAATAATAATAATAATAATAATAATAATAATAATAATAATAATAATAATAATAATAATAATAATAATAATAATAATAATAATAATAATAATAATAATAATAATAATAATAATAATAATAATAATAATAATAATAATAATAATAATAATAATAATAATAATAATAATAATAATAATAATAATAATAATAATAATAATAATAATAATAATAATAATAATAATAATAATAATAATAATAATAATAATAATAATAATAATAATAATAATAATAATAATAATAATAATAATAATAATAATAATAATAATAATAATAATAATAATAATAATAATAATATAATAATAATAAAAGGTATTATATTTATCACAAAATTCTGCTATTCAACATTTCTGTCGCACTACTATTTTTATGAACACAGCTGCATATATGTATGTACACATGTATATAAGAATAAATATAAAGACAATTTACTTCGGAAGCTTAACTTTGTACAACGTAAAAGGTAATCCATAGAATATTCTAATTTTATAAACTTAATGTTTCGAAGTGTAAAAGTCCAGTTTGCATTTCAAATTAGTTACGGAAAGAAGAACTTGGCTTAATTGCTAGAAAAGTTGACTATGCTGGGAACGCGAGCATCTTTGGCACAGCTGACTGGCAGCTGAGCACTCAAACATCTCCTGGCTAGGGCTAGAGGCGGTATAATTACAGGTATTATCACACGGCAGCAACACCTACAAATCATAAAAGGGCACAGCTATTGGGCAAGAACTTTAGAGCAGCAGCAGCAGCAGCAGCAGCAGCAGCAGCAGCAGCAGCAGCAGCCGCCTCCTTCGACTGTGTAGTCCATTGTTTGGCTAATGGAATTTTAACGTCAAACGTCGTGGACAATCGAACCCGCCCCCGCCCCCGCACCCCCACTACCATCCCACATGCCGCCCACGTTTTATGCCCATTCCAATGTGCTGTGGCACCCTCCATGTAATGGATGCTCAAAATCCACATTGAATTAATGCGAATGCGGCGCTGGATGCGGATAGAGCTGGGGCTGTGACTGGGGATGTGGTGTGGGGCTGCGACTGGAGATGTGGTTGGCGCATGCTGCTAATGTGGCGCTTATTAGCGGGCGTGCAAGCGCGAGCAGTAAAGTATCCTCAACGCGTAGTCGTCCTTGCCCTTGTTCGCTGGCTAATCCACTGGAAACATCATTTTGAGCACCTGTTTAATTGCGTTAATCACCGGGAGCAAACATTATTTGCCAGCGCCGCTACAGTAGCTGCTCCGACTGATGATGTGCAATGGACCTTAAAGGTGGAGCTCAAGCTGAAGCAACTGAGGGAAGTAGCTGGACCAGTCGCTTAGCTTAAGCGACTGCACATTAGAATGTTAATTTGATGTGTCTTGGCGCGCAGCTGGGCCAAAGTATCGCCGGGGGTCATTAGCCACGAGCTTGATATCTCACTTACAAATGCAACAATTTCCATTTATATTTGGGCAACTCGGTCGAAGACGGCTTAACGGCCAATATATAGCTGCAGGGAGATCAGAGGGGGGCAGATATGAGAAGAAAGAGATGAGTAGAAGTGGGAGATCGAAAATAGCGTAAAATTCATTTAGTTACTTAAAAGAACTGAAAGGTAACTTGAAATTGTGCTCAAGACGGCAGTGCCCGACTAGGAAATACCCTGAACTCTAGCAGAGCTGCAACGAGCACTCAGCTTGGAAGTGCCCGGACCAGGATATATTCTGAGCTGCTATTTCAATCATTCTAGGCTTCATGTAGAAATATATTTTTGAAATAGTCTCTAGCTTTTGTAGCTAACGAGATCGCTACGTTCATGACACGACTCGACTTAGCTCGTTATCCTGATCAAAAGTGTATATACTTAATGGGCTCACTGTCACGCCTCCTTTTAACTTTACCACAGCTCCCATTTCGTAGAGCAAGCAGTCTGAGGCAGCAGATCTGGCAGGACGAAATCGCTACATGTTTGTTATGTCATATGATATGTTTGTTAAACATTTGTAAAGAATTCGATTGCTTGGATTATTTGCCATTTAGGACAAGGCTGCAGTTGCTCCAAAACTAAATTTCCGTTGTTAAGCTCAAGTTATGACATGTTGTTAGGGCTTTGCAATTGCATGTCGCACATTTACTTAAGCTGGACACACACGCACACACACACGCACACCTACACACACGCACACCCACACACACGCTGTCAGGGCAAACCCGCCCTTGTCTGCCAAATCATTTGGGCAATTGTGCGGCAACAATTTGTTTTGGGCTTACTTTGATGTGCCCCGCCCACTGGTCGTTAAACTCGGCCATCAACGAGATCTAATCAGCAAACTATGCTTGTGTGCCACATGCCGCATGCCACATGCCACATACACATTTCGCTCAGCTCTCATTATTTAGTTTTTAACAAATTGCGATTTATTTTATATTTAATAATTTGTTAGTTGTAATTAATAAGCCTTCCTAATTATTAGCTCTACATTAATTATAATAATCATGATATGAAAATCAATAGGCAAAATAAATATATATATATATATATATATATATATATATATATATATATATATATATATATATATATATATATATATATATATATATATATATATTCCAAAGTATATATTTTAAAGTATATATTACTATATATAGAAGTTTCTACATCAATATATTTAACAGAGGATATCATTGGTATAGCCAGTGGCTTTTGTGATGATACATAGTATGTTAGGTTCGGCGAGGGTTGGATTCCAATAACGGCTTCAACATGACGTTCAGGCATCTAAATATATATATATATACACAGATATATATATATATATATATATATATATATATATATATATATATATATATATATATATATATATATATATATATATATATATATATATATATATATATATATATATATATATATATATATATATATATATATATATATATATATATATATATGCATAAATACATGTGTTCATAAAAATAGTAGTGCGACTGAAATGTTGAGCAGCAAAATTTTGTGGCAAACAGAATATTTTGAAAACAATTTGAAACGTGTATACATACATATATAAATGTATTCAAATTGCTTTCAAAATATATGTATTTATCATAAAATGTTGCTGTGCAACATTTCAGTCGCACTACTATTTTTATGAACACAGCTGTATATAGGCTATATCTAATATAATTGCATTAATATGAACACTAAGAACTATTTATGGGACTCCAGCTTGAGTCGCTTCGGTGTGCGCTGCTCTTGTTACGACTTCGGCTGCTCGTGCTGGAGCTGAGATTCAAGTGTACTATTGCTACGTTGGACTGACGCCGCATTGGGCCACTCGATGTTTGCGAGAGTTGCGTATTTGGCAAAGATTTTGGTCAGACGTGCGTGCAAGCTGTCCTGATTGAGTTTTGGCAAATTGTTGGCCGCATATCCCCAGTTCTTGACCACCAAACTGGGCTTGCACATAATCATATTGATCTCGGGCATATAGCGCTTCGGATGTATTACCTCGGTGGGCTGCATTAAAGTTCGGCCTCGATTTTGTGATGTCGGCGCCGTCAACGAACCGCCAGTCTTAACCTCCGTGTAAATCTCGTCCAAATGGCGATAATACTTATGCGACATCAGGCAACGGTTTTTCCGATCGGTCAGCTGCAAGATGCGCATTTCACGCAACGCATACTGCAGGCACAAACGGCACTCGGTTACTGCAACAGAGGATGCATTTTGAGACATGCGTGAGCATGAGCATGGCAATGTAGCTCACTTACCAGTAGCATTTAGCTCTTTGGCAACCTTGAGCCAGGCACTGCGCTTCTCCATAGTGCTGACTCGGCTATAGGTATTCGGATTATAGAGCAACAGGCGGGTCAGCTGAAACGAATCCAGGCTGGGCAAACTCTTGCTGGTCTCGCACAACTCTTGCACAGGCGATTGTGTGTCCGTACGTAGATCGATCACAGCTAACAACTGCTGCTTCTTCAATTGCTCCACCTCCTGTTGCTGCGGCTGCTGCTGTTGCTGCTGTTGTTGCTGTTCCTGCTGTTGCTGCTGTTGTTGCTGTTCCTGCTGTTGCTGCTGCTGCTGCTGCTGCTGCTCCTGCTGTTGCTGCTGCTGTTGCTGCTGTTGCTGCTGCTGCTCCTGCTGTTGCTGCTGCTGCTCCTGCTGTTGCTGTTGCTGTTCCTGCTGTTGCTGCTCCTGCTGTTGCTGCTGCTGCTCCTGCTGTTGCTGTTCCTGCTCCTGCTGCTGCTGCTCCTGCTGTTGCTGCTGTTGGTGCTGCTTTTGCTGTTGCTGTTGCTGTTGCTGTTCCTGCTCCTGCTGCTGCTGCTCCTGCTGTTGCTGCTCCTGCTGTTCCTGCTGTTGCTGCTGCTGCTGCTGCTGCTGCTCCTGCTGTTGCTGCTGCTGTTGCTGCTGTTGCTGCTGCTGCTCCTGCTGTTGATGCTGCTGCTGTTGCTGCTCCTTCTCTTTCTGTTCTGGCTGACTTTGCCTTAGCCGTTTCTGTAATGTTGATGTTAAGCTTTATTGTATGGGAAACTGCAACGGCTAGAGCTTACAACATCCTCCTCACCTGCATAGCAAACAGTTCCTTGGCCTCGTCCGTCTCCCAGGGCATGGGCGTATGCTGGGCCAATGATTTAATCAGACTGCCGGCAACATTTGGTTGCATTAGAGCTTCGTACATGCTGCAACGCTTCACCTCCTCCATGAACTTGTTGTGCACAATGTAGTAGTAGGGCTCCAACGGATGGTAGCGAACATTCACAAGAAACTTGAGCTGCTCCAAAGCATGCCACCAGTTCTGCGGCCAGGGATTCTCAATGCCGCGCTCCAAGTCCTCCATATACGTTTTGAAGGCAAATTTAAACATGGACCAAATGTCGCAATGATTCACTGCCAAAATCGAATAGAGAAACAACATTAATTGGTAATTCAATTCCATCCGAATGCCTGGCCTGGCAATGTCACCTACTGTTTGGAAAACGCTCGCGTGCCAACTGCCATACCTCCTGTCGCTCCTGGTCGGTATATAGGCGCGGCGGCCGCACTGACTGACGCAACTCGCCCGGCCGTGGTCGTCGCATATCCCAGTACAGATGCTCGTACTTTCGAAAGTGCTGCATCAGTGCCGGTAGCTCATCTTTGTGCAGCATCCATTGATATTTGCGCGCGATCTCATCAAATTTACTGAACAATCGATGCGATTTCTCCCACACCTTGCAGTTGGTTTTAAAAGGACGCATGAGAGCCTCCATGGGCGCTATCTCCGTAAACAAACTGATGTTCGCCGCCAGAAAGCGCCAGATGCCGCGACAAACTTGTTCTGCAAGCGAAACGAAAAACCACAATTTAGCGTTGCCCATTCTAATTTAATCCATTGATAGAAACTTGTCGTTAGCACTTGCCTGGTATGTGATATCTTCTGGATATTTGCTGCCAGATCAGGGAGCTTTTCTCCGTCGACTCCGTGCTGTGCAGTAGCGGTGTGGCCATCACTTCGCGTATGAAGATGGCCGCTCGTGCCATGGTAAAATTTGGCGGAAATGGCACCGCTGGGCCCTCGGCATGGATAATGCGACCCATGGTCGGGCTGTCGCGAAACTCAACTGTCATGTCCAGCTCCGACGGCGTGTTGGCACTCAAATTCGATGCATAAGCCATTTTTTTGGTGATATTGCTGGGCAGCGTCGGGGGCAGCGGCAACGGTGAGTCCGACCTGGCCATGCGGGGGCTTACACTAGCTGGACAGCTGGCTGTTTTGATGGCGTTTCTGAGCACCGACTGCGGCGACTGCGGTGACTGTGGCGACTCCAGCGACTGTGGTGATAGCGACGACAGTGGCACCAACTTGGCCATGCTGGTGCTGTTCTCACCTGCTGGACAGCTGGCTATTTGGTTGGCTTTGCTGAGCGGCGGCGGCAGTGGAACCGAGTTGGCCATGCTGCTGCTCACAGCTGATGTCGGACAGCCGATTAAATTGATGGCGGCTCTGGACGGAGCTGGATTTGTGAAAATTTTATTTTGTTGCTTCATGAAGAACGGTGTCAGTTTCGGCATTTCGGCCGGTGTAGCACACGGCTTGGCCAACTTCACCATGTCCTTGCGCACGGTCAGCGGCAGTAGCTTCGGCAACGGTGGCGACTGCGTGGGCGTTGCCGCTCCCCTTATGCTGGTCACCTTCGATATGGTCAACGACTCTTGCGTCGCTTTGTTTGGCTGTATGCTGATGCCAGCTGATGCAGATCTAACGGCGCGTATTATGGTGGTGCTGCCGATAGTGCTGCCGACGAGACCGCTGGTGCTGTTAACGACGGACGCCACTTGCGGCGATACAGGTGGGCGAATTTTAGGTCTAACCACTACCTGCAGACCAGTCCGCGGTAGACTCGGTGTGTGCGACCCGCTCACACTGGCCAGCTGCACAGTGGCCGGTATGGGCAATGGCAACGGCTTGGGCAATATGCTTAAGTAGCTGGGATTAGCAGTGGTTGGCACTGGTGTCACTGTCAACGGTGCTGTCTTGGATACCACATTAATCGCTGCCGTAATGCGCGGCAAGGTGAATCCGGGGGCGCTGACACCACCTTCACTACTGCTGTGGCTGGTGGAGCTGGTGGTGCTGGTGGAGCTGGTGGTGCTGGTGGACCTGGTGGTGCTGGTAGACCTGGTGGTGCTCGTGGAGCTAGTGGTTGAACTAATGCCACTGTTGCCGGGTATTGCGGATATGGTGGTGTTTGGTGACCTCGTGGTCGCTGGATAGACAATGGCCAGTGGCAGCGGTGGCGTCGGCTGTGCCGCAGTACATGTCAGTCTGGGCGTTATTTTCGCCAAATCTCGTATCGTGACAAGTGGTATGGATGTGGGACTCACAGGTGACTTTAATTGGGACGGGGAGACGGCTTTGGCATCATTGCTGTCAGCACGCTTTTGAGCACGACGCGCCGACTGCGCAACCAGCAGGCCGCCAATGATGTTCTCAAAGTACCATTTGTCCTGCAGCTGATAGCCAACTTTGCGCATCTCTGCCAGCTCCAGGTAAAAGTTGCGCAACACCAGCCAGGTGACTTCGCAGCGTTGAACGCTGCAGTGCAATTGTGCTGCGACGCTCAACCAAAGCTCATGATATCGTTTCGGCTTCTGTGCCTCGTTCTCATAATCATCCACCAGCTGTGTCAGTTCCGGCATCGATTTGAGCACATTTAGCAGATTGTCGACGCTGCGAAAATGCTCAATGGGATCGAACCAGGCGTCCTGCAAATACAGCGACACCTTGCACACGGTGTTGGGTGTGTTGGACATGTGCGGCTCAAGAAACCTGAGCTGCTTCATTAACTGGGAGCCGCTGTTGCTGTTGTTGCTGCTGCTGCTGCTGTTGCTGCTAGCGGAATGGAGAAGCTCCCACTCGTAGCGCGTCATTACATGCAGCCAGACTTTGATAAGCTTTGTGGCCTTCTCGTGCAACTCATTGGAGATGGCGCTCCAAATGAGACCGCGATGACTATAGTTGTCGTAGCCCAGATAATTGGTATCGTAAAGCTGCGGATAGGCGCGCACGGCATCAATTAGACGCTGTTGATCCGGACTTATTTTATATTGATCATAATATTCCTCTACGTCTATAATGGTGACAGGTTGTGTATTCACTATAGTGACATCGTCGTCGGCACTCGACGAATCCAAATCTTGCCCATTGTCGCGTTTATTCGACTGCAATGGCAGCTGGGCCACATGCGTGTACAGAAAGAGCAGATCCTCCTCGTGCAGCATGATGGGACGGGTCTGCGCCTGACGGCGACATGTCTGCACTTGCCGGCGATAGCTGCGCAGACGGCGCACATGCTGCTGATACTTGTAGCGCAGCTCCGCCCAGGTACTTATACATTTGCTTGTCTCCAATGACATCTTTCGTGCAATGCTCTGCCACAGCTGCTCCTTGTAGCCGTTATCGTTGAAACGTCGATGGCGTCTGTTATAGAGCGCCGATCTCTTTCTCACCAACTGAATGAGTCGGCGTTCCAACATATATGTTTCTAGATTGTAGGTGAGCGTTTTGCTAGCACAGGTGTCACTGCTGCTGTGCGGACTCTGAGCAACGTTACTTGTGACAAAGTCCTTCATCTCTTCTGTTAGCTCAAGCATTGGCTTCTTCACATCCACATCTATAAATATAATAATTATATACCGTGCGTCTGAAATCTGAAGAGTTGCTCACCTATAATGTCCAGAGGATTTGCTTCGACATCAGCGCTTTTTCGTTTCGATGTTCTTCGTTCCTCCATAGTTGTCTATATATACATATACAATTGCAATCGACTGTTCGCACGATTTATAGCGCCGCCTGCTCAAATTACGCTTGTTAATAAACAAAACAAAAACACGCAATTCCAAATTTCATGTTGCCCGATTGTCAACTGGGCCGCAGCTCACACTTGTCAATCAGTGACATCCACATTGATATCCAAATCGAATTATTATTGTAGTTCCACAATGATTACTGTATATTCGATTGAATAAAGCTAACTTTCAACAAAATTCGTATTTATTATTTTATGCCTTGCGTCTGTGAGTTTTGCGCGCAGGGAACAATTCGGCGATTACGCAGCACTTGAGTTATCGCTTCTCAATATATCGATAACAGTAAACTGTGTTGAGCAATGCCGAATGGCGCGTAAGTTGCACGCGCTGCATAAATTCAAAAGATTTACTTCGATCAACATTCCAACATTCTTAATTAGAAAACTAATATCAGCTAATAGAATGTACACTGGCTCTGGTGTTCTATGCTTATAAGAATAACATCATTAATTATAATACAGTTTCGAAAACAAGCATACAATATACGGACTTTGGATACTTGTAACTTTAATTATAACCGGATTATCAACATAGAATCACCGATTTGATATTAGAACTAATGGAGCTTGTTTCAATGCACGAGATGAGCCAATTTTTAGAAATTAATCATTTGGTAAGTTTCGACTCAGAAATGTATTAACCGGCTATCCTTGACACTGACTGCGATCATTCACAGCTTGGCCCACCTGCTAGATTTGTGTATGCAAAACCAAACCCATTTCAATAATGTTATACAATATATGCGCATACATAAGCACATGTATATATACATACATACATATATGTATATATAGAGCTAAATGTATCAAAGAAATGAAACAGATTGAGGGAAAAAGTGAAATGTGTGGCAGCCACGGCGTGCGGCAGCAAGAAACGTGTTGCCATGGAAAGCACCAACACAAAACAATAATAATTTTTCAAGGTCAACTGTTTAAAATAAAAACAATAACAACAAATATGCCTAGATGTGTGTGTGTGTGTGTGTGTGTGTGTGTGTGTTTGTGTGTTTGTGTGTGTCTTGGCAAACACTCGAATTACGTATACGTAACCGAAATGCAGCACAGGAACAAAAGGCAAAAAAACAAAATTAACGAACAAAAAATTTAATTATCAAAAAAAACATTAACTCTAGTAAATCTTAACTTGAAACACAGTATTAGGCTGGTTTTAAATATTATTTAATATTAGACTATTTTTATTATTATAGTTTTTTGTTGCTTTTAAACGGTTTCGTGTGCGTTACTTACCTAGCTCAAGCTATCGACAGTCTTAGGGTTTCCCCCTTCATACAGGTTATTTAAACGCTGTTTAGGCTTGTTTCTAAAAAAAAAAAAAGCCAAAAAAGAACACAACAACGAAACAGTAACTGGAATCAATTAGTATATTTAAACATCTTCAACGTCACATTTGCATATAGAATAGTAAAAAAAAATGTACTTTGGCTGGACTTGAAAAGTTTAAGGTGGAAAAACAAAGGCAAATGTCAATATCTAAAAATAGTGCAGAGCACCTTTTTTTGTCAAAGGGAAAGCCTATTAGCCGTAATCGACTTAGGCAGAGGAAAAATAAAAACATTGTCTACTTGCAATACGTAATACCACCCCAGGGATGCAACAACATTAAAAAAAAAAAAACAAAATAAGTTAATGAAAAAAAATTGATTGCATTCAAAACTTGTCGATTCGGAGTGGGTCAATTTTCTCAGTACCGCAGCCAATTAAGCGTCATATGTCTGTCATGCATATTCAATAGGTTTGCTATAAATTTGTTGATATCGAAATATGATTACCATATATTAAATAAATAAGATCGCGCGCTTCGCTAATGTGTATCGAACCGCAACAGTTATTGAAATTCGAATTGGCATTTGAATTCCAATTCGAATTCGTACTCGAATTCCCATTCGATGCGCTGCGATCTACAATCGAAGCGAATTTGTTTGGTTTCCATCTCTGGATAAGCGTCGCGTCGGCGGCGCAGCTGGCGTCGCAGCGCTATTGGGGCTGCTCTTACTGTTCTTGTTGTTGTTGCTGTTGTTGCTGTTGGTGTTGCTGTTGCTATGTCTATAGTGAGTGTCTGCTGCTGCTCCGTTATCGCAGCGATTGCCGGTCGTCAACGCGTCGCGTCGCGTCGCGTCGCGTCGTCCGCTATCTTCGTTTCGCCTCCACTGAACGTCTGTTGTTGTTGTTGTTGTTGTTGTTGCTGGGTGGTTGTTCGGCACCTCGCATTGCCGCCGCCAAAACATGGCCAATTCAGTTTGAATTCTGCGTTCAAGCGCTTTAGAACATTATATCGAAAAGCTTGGCTTGAATTTGGCTTTAAACTTTGTTGCCTTTTTTTTTGTACTCGTACTATTTGTTTACATTCAGAGCGTCTGTCCGTTGGCGTGAGTGTGCGCTTGTGTCTGTGCGTGTGTGTGTGTTTAAAGAAATTATTAACACAGTTAAAAGTTCGTTGTATTTTTTTTTATATTTTTTAACATTTTTTTATATTTTTTTACATTTTTTTTTAAATATTTATTTAATTTCACTTAATTTTATTTCATGTCTCTCTCTCTCGTTCTGCTCCTTCAGCCGTTCGTTGTCGTTATCTCTATCTTTCGAGAATTACATTTGCAATTTTAATTCGGCGCATCGCTAATTTCCCACTGAGCTTTTATTATTTATAGATTTTTTTCATGTGTTTTTGTCATTTCATTCACGTTTCGTGGGCTCGTGGGCTTCTGGGATGTAAAAACAAACATGAGAAAAATATGAGAGAGAGAGAGAGAGAGAGAGAGAGAAAGAGAAAAAATAACACATACATTAGAGAGTGAACGGCACGACGGCACACACACACACGCACACAAACAAGATGTCTGTCTCTATTGATCATCTTGCTCAAATTTCAGAGCCAGAAAGCGCGAAGTGCGATATACGGTCCACAGCACGTAGACGAGTACGAACGCCCAGGAAGCCATGTGCACCTCACCGGTAGACCACCAAATGTCATCGAGCATGTCGTCCGGCAGGATATTGCCTCGTCGTCAGGCGATACCCGTTCTCTATACGCGCGGCACACACTATGAGGTCGGCTTCGATATGGTAAGCAGAACTTTCGCACCTGTTCACCTGTGTACCAGAGAACCTTTGCAACGGCACCCTTAAAACACACACACACACACACACACACGCACAACACACGTCCACCGACCGCCTTGGAGTCGAGAAGTCACGCAAAGCCTAATTAGAAAAAAAAACTGTTGGAGGAATGGGGGGAGTTGGGAGGGGCAGCCCTCACACACACTTGAGCTAGTTAGCTGAATTTTTAAGTTTGAATTTCAACTGTTCCAAATAGTACAATTTTTTGATTGCTTATGACTGACGACGGCGACGACGACGACGACGTTGACGACCCCCCATAGGAAGTAAGCTGTGTGGAAATTCTAACTGTCATTAGCCTGAAATTGATTGCTTTGGCACGGCTATAGCGATAATCAAGTGAATTATTAATGTGCCTAATTAAATATTGAAAATCATTCCACTTATTTCACATTTCAATTAAAAAGCAGAAAGAGAAAAAAAAACAAATATTGAATATTGAAAATGAGAACAGAACAAAGTTTCCATAAAAAGTGAGGGAAATATTTTTATTTTTATTTATTTTTTTTTTTTCATAATCATCGAATTCGCATTGCATTCGAAACTGTCATTCAAGCAGAAAATTTATATATGTATATATACATGTATATTCGAGTAATGATCTATCTTCTTTGCCATTGCCAAGTCTGAGCTGACTTTAGATAGTTTTTTTTTTTTCATGCAATAGCAGTTGTTATATAATCCAGTAATCAAATTTAGAATAATATAGCTCGTAATTGAGCACATTATCTACAGATCTGTAGATAGAGTAGCTAGACAATTTATATATATTAAATACCCAATGAAAATGAAATACTTTAAAAAAAAAATAGTGAAATGAGAGTCTTTAAAAATAAACATATATGCGAGGGCAGCTCAACAAGTAACGCGCATTCGCTGTGGTTTGCAAAGGTTATTCATTTATTCGTGAAAACCTGCTTTTTGTGACTTTCAAAGTAATCCGCATCAGAGAATATATATAATATATATAATATGCATATTTTTTTATATATTATAAATTATAGATTCTTAGCTCCATATTTTGAAATACGAAACAAACACATCCAAGCAAAACATTAAAACTTACCTCGCGACATATAGCTCTGTTCATAAAAATAGTAGTGCGACTACTACTACAGAGCATTCGCGATACTTTTTGAACCGACCTCGTTTGGCAGTCAAAATGATCGAAAACCTATCAAGCAAACGCCATGTACTTGTAGCCATAGTGAAAGAAGACCAGTTCACAGGGTATCTAGACGTTCCATTCCATATAAACTCTTCTATAACACTTGATTTCTCTTGATGCTAAGAAACAAATATATAACACTAAACAAGTATTATTATTTTAAAGTCTTAAGAACTTTGTAAGATCAACAATAATTCTTCTTTTTTGCTGCGTTGCATTCTATCTATATCTACAGCATCTGTACTATAAGAGACTGTTGTCTATTACTTTATTCTTGTCAGTTTTAATGCTTCTAGATTTTTATGAGCAGTTGCTTTAATTAGCGCTGAATTCCAGTCGAGCTGTACTCTAGTCTGTCAGCTCTGGCTCGCTTATCAGTTCGTGCAATTGCAGCTATATATACATATATATATATATATATATATATATATATATGTATATAGATGTATATGCTCTATATACACACAAAGATAAATCGCTGACTCTGATAAGCAGTGCCACAATCGGTTGTTGACTAGTCTGATGTGTGTAGCTATAAAGCTATTTGTGTATAGTCTAACCATTGGGGTATGAAGTTAAATACTATATAGGTTAAAGATAATGAAATATATAGACATATATCTATAGCCAGCTATGGCCAAGCCGACTTGGCCTGCTGCCGCCTGTCCGTTAGCTGTCCGAGCTGGCTATTTGTGTAGGCGTTGGCTATGCCAATTCGTGACCCAGTTCCTGTTTAGCCTTCACTAAACTCCAACACACACCCTCGCACACTCGCACACTCGTTCGCTCATTGGCTTTGAACCGGAATTGCACACAAATGGCCAATATCAAGGGCGCACAGCAATTAGCATGCAGGCCCGGAATTCAGACGCTGTCAGACGCTTCGCCGTTGCCGTTGTCAAATGGGCGAGAGGCCGTTAAGACGGCGAGTGTATGGACCAAAACTTACAACATGGCAACAATAGCGACTAACAATAACTATTTATGCATAATGTTGTTGCTGTTGTTGTTGCTGTTGTTTCGTTTGCGATCAGTCGTGATCGATTATGGTTTTTTTTTTCTTTTTATTAATTTCAATTTATTATTAACATTTTTTTTTTATTTAATTTTAAACTAGAGTGTCCATTAGCATAAAAAAAACTGAAGTATTTAGAAAGCTTCCATTCCACATTCATCATCATCATCATCATCATCATCATCATAATAATAATGATAATAAAGCGAACATATACCTAATTGCTTTACAGGGTCGCACTTTCGGCTCGATGATTAAGAACTTTTTGATCTTATCGCAGCCACTGAACGAGACCTACTTACCCCTCTATAGCACCGCAAAAGGCAGTGAGTAGTACTCCATCAAAAATGCTTCAACTTTTCCATTATCTTATTGTTTATTTTTAAATATCTTTCTCTGTTCTCTTTCTTTCCTCGCGCTCTTTCGATTTCCTTTTGTTCCAGGGCAAATTTACAACGAAACTCTGGAATCGGTTAAGTGCAGCTTTCCGCAATACATACGCGAATTGGAGGGCGTTGCCGACGGCGCCGAAGTGGAGTTCCATAAGGTAACTAGTTAATTGGATTAACAACCAGATCCAGATCCAAATCCAAATCCAAATCCAAATCCAAATCCAAATTTATATCCATATATCATGACAGTGTCAAAATTAGCACGCTGACAGTTGCTAAAAATTAACTGGGCATAAATACAAATACATGATTGTTTAGTTGATCGAAGAGCAAGTAAGATTACAGCAGGGCATGCCTGACTAGAAGATACGCTGACCACAACATTATGGCTATGATTGCATTTTGCGAATGCAATTTCGGAATGCTCAAAAATAACAGAAATTTCGAGTTTGCTTTCAATCGATTTCGTGAAAAACGAAAAATATTATAGATTATTTGAAATAAAGTTAATATCCACGAGTTACGACGTCTGCCTGACTCTAGCTATAATAGGTTCTATTAGAGTGAGACATATACACGTATAGCTACATCAACTCAACTCGTTGTCGCTCTCTAGATTATATATATACTTTATAGAATCAGCTACTCAGCCATTACCCCGTCACATGCTGTCTCACAGAGCGAGTATGCCCCAATACCCTCGTTTACAGTATAAACGACTAATAATTATTGCCTTTTGTGGACGGAACGCGTTGGCAGCGCACTTCAACTTGAGCCATTCTAACGGTGAAGCTAATGCCAAAGTCGTTGCACGCTGTTGCGTGTGGCTTGTTGTGAGTTGCATGTTGCATGTGCTGCAAAGTTGTCAATGTTCAATGACAATCAAACAACTAAATATTCACACATAATTGCCCATAACATTTATTTAATAATAATTACAGTTAGCACTCAGCTATAACGAACGACTGCAAACATAATTATCAATGAGCTATGGTAATGCCATGCAATAATGCAATTGTTTTCCATTCCATATTAATTAAAAGCAAATATTTGAGCTTATTATAACTAATTCTCACACATTTTAACGAGCCGAAAAAAACAACAACAACAACAATGACTTAGTAACGTTGCGGTTGGGTGTAGTCGACTGCGTAATGCTCGTACACGATTAAAAATATTCAAAAATATTGTCCAGCGGATAGACGGACTAAGGACATTGCACAACATACTCCTTCTCAATATGGTTCACTCACTTCTTTCACTCATTTGTCAAGGTATTTAAGCAATTGAAAAGTTCATAAAAGTTATGCAGCAAAACATAACGCACTGGCCTCGCAGTGAACTAGTTCCGTTTTTCTTGACATTGTTGCAGTTCTGCTTTGCACTTGAACAAACTGTCAAAGAAGCCTTAAAACAGCAAATTATCTAATGCAGCTAAAGAATTAGTTCAGGTGTAATGGTTTGCTTTGGCTTATCTGTTCATTAGCATCTCTAATTAAAGCGTTACCCGCTGCCAACAACTTGTTATAGTTGTTACACATAAGTAGTTGGGCATATTAATAGCCTTGATCGGCTCTGTCGGCAGCCAGCTCATTAGCTGATGCCAATGCACAATTAATTTCATATCCATTTAACAATAATTGCCTTCTCTTCTCGCAGCCATTTGCATATACATAAATTTGTTTATAAATTGATATCTTGAATGCAAGCTATAAATATGATACTTTTTAAGCTCGACAAAGTAAACAAAGTACAGGTGTACGTGCGTCTCATGATAATTGAACATTTATTTATTATTTATCATATTTGATATAACAGTTCACGAAAGAACACAATGGAAATTGCCATTAATCATTTTTTTTGCAATGTTTCAAGCTATGCACCATGATTTTGGCAATTAATCATTAACGAACAATAAATGAATCATTTTGTCAGCGTTCAAAGCACTCGAGCTGACGGCTCAAATAACCGCCAGTCGCATCCTTTCGATTAATACAATCGATAGCTATCGTATAAGAGTGAAAGCTTATCGATATTCATATTTAAATTATAAACGGCCATTGCAGTTATTCCTGTTGCATCTGGACGAAATATTGCCGCAGGCCGTAAAGCATCAACCACGCAGCAAAAACCAACCAACTGGCTGCTCCTCGATTATTGTCAATCAAAAGCATTGCGTAAGTTCCGAGTATAGACTATATAGATATTTGCTCTGACTGCCCCGACTGCACTTGTTATCCTCAGCGTCTGCTGGGCCACACGGAGGATGCTCTCACAGAGACGCTGAATCATTATTACTTTGTGGTCGCCCACATCATTAGCGACAAGCCGCAGGGCAAGTATAATGTGAAGGAGGAGCATTTCATGTCGCTTTGCTATGCCGGCCACCTGCCTGGCTACACCATGAGCCACAATCATCATGGACTTGTCTTCAGTATCAATACAATTAGCGCCGAGCTGCTGCGTAGCGGCAAGACACGTAAGCGTCTCGAAAAGATTGATTACACAAACATCTGCTAACTGCCAGCACTTACAGCTCGTCATTTTCTGACCAGAGCCCTGCTCGCCACAAGCAACGTGGACGACGCCTTCAGGGTGCTAGCCGATGCCGGCGTAGGCGCCGCCGATGCCTGTTCCATCAACTTATCGTTTTTGGGGTAAGTGGGCTGCAGGGACTATGCGAATCTATCAATTTATTGCCTTATGTTTGTTTGGCTTGCAGCGATCCACGTCAGATGTTCTACAATATAGAGATGGCACCAAATCCGGACAAAAAGAATGAATCGCACTTGAGCATTAAGGAGATATCGCTGGGCGGGCATAACTATCATACCAATCAGTATGTGAACTCGAAGAGGCATATTACATGACGGTAACTCTTGTCTTTCATCAAACAGATTCGAACGCATCCTGTTAGATCAGGCCAATGAGCCGATGGTGCAATCAAGCGTCTCACGCATGAGCACCTTTGGCAAGTACAAGCCGCCGGCCAGCGAGCAGGATGTGCGCAACATGCTGGGCGATGTAACTGGCGGCTGCTTCTGCGTGTGGCGCGACAATGGCCGATGCGATGAAGTGGTCAAGACTATAGCTGTGGGCCTGTTCGATCTGAATGCCAAGACCTTTTCGCTCTACTCCGACAATCCGAGCCTCACCGAGCCCCATTGCACGTTGCCAATGCTTTACAAATAACTCAATACTCAAGAAATATAGCTAAAGCATTTTTATTTTATTTTTTTTTTTTTTTTGTTTTGTTTGTTTGTTTGTGAAATGACAACAATTGGGAATCAGCAAATATTTAACATTTATTAATACATGTATTGTTCGCTCTAAGCTATAGTTTATATATGCATAAATAAAGCCTCAACTTGGAGTTGACTTCAAAGCTGTTCTCAATTTGAAAGTGGTTTCTTGCAGCGTTGCCAGACTGTCAACGCGACTTTAAGGACTGGCAGCGCAGTGCCTTGCCAACTTATCGATAGTCCCTTGACCTTGCCTATCAATATGAAAACTATAAGCCAAACATGTTGGCTAAGCTATTTTACTATAATAATAATATATTTTATAGCCACGCCATAGAGGTGAAGCTGAATATGGTAATTGGAATTTAGAGATCAAAGTCGAGAGAATTTGAGTTGAGTTCTATGACTAATTTTGTTTGCTATTTAGGCTCAATGATCAGAAACTTTGTGAATAAAGCCGCTCTATAAAACCAGTGAGCACTTATGATAGACAAAAAAGAATCTGTTCAATAGGTTTTTAATTCTTTCTAATCTTATCTATCTATCTCAGTGTGAGCAAGTTTTCTCCAGTATTTACTCATGTGAGTAATATATATATATATTAATATATATATATATATATATATATATATATATATATATATATATGCATTATGCTAAGAGACACGCCAATTGGTGTATCAACTTATTCATTTGGCATCGACTGGCATCGATCATTATATGAGCAGAATAAATGTATAAATATGATTTGCGTGTGGCACCTGTGTCAGCACACTGGAGACCTGAGCCAGTCTAACGATGAGGTCGTTGCGTGTCGCATTTGTTAGATTCTTTTTGTATGGCGCGCACTCGTTGCAAGTTGTCCATGTTCAATGACAAACACCAAATACGATTCACGCAAATATATTCACACATAATTGTGCATTTCTGCAAGTGTAGCAGTACCAACCGCAATCACTCGCTAATAACGCAATTAACAATTATCAATTAACATTATCGCCGTCTTTATAATACTCGTTCACGATGTGAACAGAGTCTGTCGGCTTTGTGCACATCCGTTTGGCTGTCCGTCTGTTGGCATGAATGTAAAGCATTTTGTCGCCACTACAACTTAATACAATTGCAATTTGTTCCCATTGTCATCTGAATTCTTAATATATTTTCGACAAATTAGACATATGTATCTAGCGGCTAATTGATCATCAAATGCATTTCAATTGAATGCGAAATCGTCATTTTTTAATTGCTTTGCTACATATTTCTTTGCGGCTACTTAGCCTAGATAGTTAGGCAATTAAAACGTAATACAAGTTATGCATCAAAACATAATGCATTGGCCGTGCAGTGAACTAGTCATTGAACTAGTTCCGTTTTTCTTGACATTGTTGCAGCTCTGCTTTGCACTTGAACAAACTGTCAAAGAAGCCTTAAAAAAGCAAATTATCTAGTGCAGGTAGGGAATGATTTGCTTTCGCTTATCTGTTCATTAGCATCTCTAATTAGACGATCGATGTAAACGTTTAATGTGGCTTAAAGCATTCACAGCTGCCAATAACTTGTTATAATTCTTACACTCAAGTAGTTGGGCTAATTAATAGCCTTGATCGGCTCTGTCGGCAGTTATCATATTAGCTAATGTGAGTTTATATTCATAAATTTATCTTATAATTGATTTCGCACAGAGTAGCGATAATTAGCTTTTGCATATAAACACATTCATACATAGTTTGTATTACATGCTATAAGAGAACAATTTGTATGCGACTTTTCTGTCGAGTTTATTTATAAATTCTGTAATGAGAACGACCCGTACGAGTGACTCAAATAATTGATCATTTTTTTTATTATTTTTTACATTATTTTGGGCTTTTACGAAAAATAAATGACGGAACGGAAATTGCCATTAATCATTTTATTTTTTTTTTCTATATTTTAAGCTACATTATTATTATTGGTCTTTAAACGCCAGCTTAACGAGAAAAAAAAAAACAAAGCAATGATTATGGCAATTAATCATTAACAAACAATAAATGAATCATTTTGTCAGCGTTCAAAGCACTCGAAATGACAACTGAAATAACCGCCAGTCGTATCCTTTTGATTAATCGATACAAAGCAAAACACACTATCGCACTTATATTGATAAGAGAGAGTATAACTATATCGATAGCAGTGCTCAAATTATTAACGGCTATGGGCAACTGTTAATGATTCTATTCTATGCGTAGTTATTCCTGTTGCAACTGGACGAAATATTGCCGCAGGCCGTAAAGCATCAACCACGCAGCAAAAACCAACCAACTGGCTGCTCCTCGATTATTGTCAATCAAAAGCATTGCGTAAGTTCCGAGTATAGACTATATAGATATTTGCTCTGACTGCCCCGACTGCACTTGTTATCCTCAGCGTCTGCTGGGCCACACGGAGGATGCTCTCACAGAGACGCTGAATCATTATTGCTCTGTGGTTGCTCTTACAGTACAATGTAAATGAAACAATTTATTATTTATGTTTGGTTTGCAGCGATCCTCGTCAGATAGTGATGCAACTGGTGTCTGCTTATGATAGCGATGAAGTGATTAAGGCTATAGAGATGGGTCTCTGCTTTGCTTTTCCTCGATTGCAAGCCGCACGAGCCATATTTTCTCAAATAATTCATTAAATACTTAAATAAAACTTTAAATTGAATTTGGCTCCAAATATGTTGTTATATTAATGCTTTTTTAGCATCCCGACAGAGCGTTGCCATCCTGTCAACTTGACTTTAAGAGCAATTATTATCCGTGGTGGCAGAGTCGATAGCTATCGATAAATCGCAAGCCGTTAATATTAAAAGAAATTTATATGACCTTAACTATATTTAAAATAAGTTAGCTAAGAAAATGTACCCTTATATTGTTATATTAAATAGTCTCCATTATTGGCTCAGTAGCCATTTTTTTATACATCAATTTTATATGCGTGAACTGCGTTTGTATTTTAAAATTAGAAGTTAGGTTGGCTTTAGGCTTGTTTTTTTTTCTTTCTTTAGTATTGTTCAAAATTGTAGTTTTTAGTAAAACAAGAAACCTCAGAAAAATGATAGACGGACCGGCTACAAAATGCAAAATGTGCTCGGCCAAACTGAACGTTCGTCGTCAAGCGATACCCATACTCTACACCCGTGGCTCCCACTACGAGGTCGGTTTTGATATGGTGAGTGGAATTCGGGTGCTCGCGTCGCGCCAAGTACTGTTACTCATTTGCTATTTAGGGTCGTACGTTTGGCTCGATGATCAGAAACTTTCAGACACAATGTCAAGGTCTGAACCAAAGCTTTTTGCCGCTCTATAATACCCCCAAGGGCAGTGAGTACTTATGATACCTATAAAATTGAATTATCGCCAGACATTGCTCCAATTATTATCATCACTCTAATGGAATTCAAACAGAACAAATCTATGAGGAGACTTTGGCATCAGTTAAAGCAAGTTTCCCCCAGTACGTACTCGAATTGCAGGGCGTGGCCGACGGCGCCGAGGTGGAGTTCGAACATGTGAGTAAAATACATATATATGCATGCATTATGTTAACAGACAAGCCAATTAGAGTACCAACTTATTCATTTGGCATCGACTGGCATCGATCATTATATGAGCAGAATAAATGTATAAATATGATTTGCGTGTGGCACCTGTGTCAGTACACTGGAGACCTGAGCCAGTCTAACGATGAGGTCGTTGCGTGTCGCATTTGTTAGATTCTTTTTGTATGGCGCGCACTCGTTGCAAGTTGTCCATGTTCAATGACAAACACCAAATACGATTCACGCAAATATATTCACACATAATTGTGCATTTCTGCAAGTGTAGCAGTACCAACAGCAATCACTCGCTAATAACGCAATTAACAATTAGCAATTAACAATTCACAATTAACAATTAACATTATCGCCGTCTTTTTTATAATACTCGTTCACGACGTGAACGGAGTCCGCCAGCTTTGTGCACATCCGTTATACGTTCCACGTACAAGCCAAGTCTCAGGTTATAATACCAATTTCTTGTGGAACATTAGAATGACGATACCTTCTAGAGCCACAGCAGCCTGCTGGGGCATCGCCCAGCCTAGCAGCTGTATCACTGTTGCCCATTTAAAATTTTTTAATAAATTTAACTCTTCGAAGTGTGAACGAGAACTGTGCATTCGGTCAGGCCCCACGGCAATGAGTCAACCCCCCCCCCCCCCACAATTTTGAGTTTTATGTTGTATTTGAAGCCCTGGCAATTGGCGGCAAGTGCATTTCGAGTAAAACTGATTTGAACTTTAACTAGCTACTTTAGGCAATTACAACTGTAAGACAAATAATATCGCTGGCCGTGCAGCGAACAGTCATTGAACTAGTTCCGTTTTCTTGACACTGTTCTTGTTATTGTTGTCTGTTTGTTTTGTCGGCCAATACGTATTTGGCCAATATGCCTAAATATACATATGTGTATATGTAAGTGTGTGCGTGTACGTGTGCGTGTGCGTGTGCGTGTGTGTGTAGAGAATAAAAAAGTAACTGGACTTTGCCAAGTCCAGAGCTAGTTCAGGTGCAAGGGTTTGCTTTGGCTTCGCAGTCGTTTCTAATGCTGCTATTCACATTCAATTGAAATTGTTTGTATTTATTTTTTATCATTTGAGCGAGTGGCTAAGCTGACACTGAAAGTTATAAGCTGTTGCGCAGCTGCCGATAATGTGTTGACCAATTAAATGCACGCAAATTGGCGCTAACCTTGGCCGCCTGCCGGTGTCAGCTTATCAGCTTATGCCATTTGGCAACAAGCCAAGGGAATGACAAGCTCGAATTCTTGACTCTTTAATTGCCAATAGCAATATGACTTCAAAGTGCCCGCCCAACGTTATACTTTCCTAATAAATTTCATCTTTCGCAGTTATTTTTAAGGCAAATGGACGAGATTTTACCGCAGAATATGACGTGTCGGGAACCCAAATGTAAGCCTTCCTGCGGCTGCTCCTCAATTGTATTAAACCAGAAGCATTGTGTAAGTGACCAACTCAGACTGAGACCTAGACTAAGACTCTATAATACACAGCGTCTGATGGGTCATACGGAGGATGCGCTGATTGAGACGATAAATAATTATTATTTTGTGGTAGCACACATCATTAATGATCAGCCGCAGGGCAAGTACAAAGTGAAAGAGGAGCATTTCATGTCACTCTGCTATGCTGGCCAACTGCCTGGCTACACGGTTAGCCAAAATCATCATGGTCTCGTTTTTACCATCAATACGATCTCGGCAAAGAATCTACGCAGTGGCAGAACACGTAAGTGAATATATATATATATCTATTTCATTATGCAAACAGATCACATGAGTTAGATTCGGGCTAGCAGCCCGAACTTTTCTAACCCGAGCTCTGCTCGCCTCCTGCAACATGGATGATGTGCTCAGAGTGGTAATTGATGATGGTGTGGGCGTCGCCGATGCATGCTCCATTAATATAACATTTCTTAAGTAAGTTGATGGCATTTCAAAGATATCCGATGTTAATTTGTCCTGCTTGCAGCGATCCGCGTAAAATGTGTTATAATATGGAAGTTGCTCCCTGTCCACAGGGCAAGAATAAGTCAAAAGTATGCGTTAAAGAGATACCCGTTGGGACTTACAATTATCATTTTAATAAGTATATCATTTGACTTTGATTCGAAGACGATATTGCTTAGCTAATTTTTTACAGATTTGAGGGACTGTCATTGGACGAGACCGATGAGAAGCTGCTTCAGTCCAGTGAGGCGCGCAGAGAAACCATGAAATCATACAAGCCGCCTGTGAGCGCTACAGATGTGCGCAATATGCTTGGAGACGTATCTGGTGACACCTTTAACATATGGATGGATAAATGTACTGATGTTCTTAAAACAATATGTGTTGCTCTTTTCGATTTAGATGCCAGAACACTTTCACTGTTTTCGGATAACCCAAGTAGTACAGAACCGGTTTGCATTTTGCCATTACTAGAGAAATAGTTATGAACCTAATTTAATATCACCAGTAATCATTTGGTATCCAAATAAAGGAGTATGGGGTCTACTTTTTAGCTTATTATATTTTCTTATAATATAATTTTATAATAATAAGTGAAAAGCATTCAAATTACTCTGTTATGCGTTTAAATAACCGTTGACAGGCATGCCCTGTTTTACAACACTCAACTTGGCTGGAGTGCTAACAATACTGCACGGTGCTGCCAGAGTGTGTAGTAAAAATGTAAACAAAACAGTTGAGCTGCCACTAACAGCTGTTTGCCAGCCAGCATAATAAACTCAACTATCGATAAGCTGGCCAATCGAATCTTAACAAAATCACAATTGACATTATTTAAAAAACAAAATATTGTTTAAAAAATAAACATTCAATTGAACATAGCGATACAGCGATAAGAATATTTGTGAAAGTTACTTTCTGACGTAGTCGCATAAGGCAAAACCACTCAGGAAATCTCATACGTATGCTGGCACCAGCCTGGACAGAAACAACCCTAGATTGTGTTTTTATTATTTTCTATTTGTTTGCTGGGCATTTGGAATGCAATTTGAGTGTCGCTGACCAATCGAAGCCATTTAAAAGATGTACACATTGCTGCATGGCTTCTACAAATATCTCACACAGAAAGACGAGTACTGCGTCGTCATTCTTGGCCTGGACAATGCTGGCAAAACGGTAGGCGATTTCCGACACGTCTGCAACTGTGAATAACAAACTTTCTGTTGACAGACCTATTTGGAGTCGGCCAAAACGAAATTTACGAAGAATTACAAAGGCCTGAATCCGGCTAAAATAACGACGACAGTCGGCCTCAACATTGGCACCATCGATGTCCAGGGAGTTCGCCTCAATTTCTGGGATTTGGGTGGCCAGCAGGAGCTGCAGTCGCTGTGGGACAAATACTACCAGGAATCGCATGGCGTTATTTATGTGATAGACTCCAATGATCGCGAGCGTATGGACGAGTCGAAAGTCATTTTCGGTAAATATGCAACTCAGCCTAAACATCGATTATCTGATTTCAGATTTCCGATTTCTTATTCCTGTAGATAAAATGATTAAGAACGAGTTGCTCTCGGGCGTGCCTTTGCTAATACTGGCCAACAAGCAGGATCTGCCCGATGTGATGGGCGTACGCGAAATAAAGCCAGTATTCCAACAGGCTGGTGCGTTGATTGGACGACGCGACTGCCTTACGATACCCGTCTCAGCGCTCACAGGCGAAGGTGTTGACGAGGGCATCAAGTGGCTGGTGGAGGCGATCAAACGACATGCCTTAGTGCGTCCGCCGCGTGAAAACGATTGAGAAAAACCTCCATAATACGAAACTCAAACGCAACGAACGAACGAAACAAACAAATTCCATAACCGAACAGAAAACAGTGACAACGTTGTACAATAGCATCTTGGCTTTAGATAGAGCATAGCCCTAAGCATGTATCAAATACAAAACAAGCAACAAAGATAAACACAATAATTTTTATCCAAGGATAATCAGAAATATATGTGTGTGTGTGTGCACGAGTATATACCGCGAGCAACGGCTTTCACCTGTCATTGACTTATCAGCAGCACAGTCGGTGACGACTTTGCTTATCCATAAATGAAATATTTTTTATTATAGACATGTACATACGTGTGTGGAGCGTTGTTCTCACGGCTTTTCGTTCGCCCCGTTGTTATCAGTTAAAAGATAAGTTAGTATATAGTTTCTGTGTGTACATCGAGAGCTCAGAGCGAATGCCATACCATGTCCATAGCTGCCATGCCACCAATGCGAGCGTCTAGTACGATAGTTATCGCATACAGTTTATCTATGCCCAGCCAAATGCAAACGCTCACCTGAACTGTGCTGCAAGCGTCGATGAGGCCTGCGGGATTGGAACTTCATGATTTTAGTCTTTTGCCAGAGTTACGGTTGCGCGGGCCGCTCATCATAATAATTGTCGTTGCCGGCCTAGATCCAATGATCCGTTAGCTTCTATACGCTGTTAACCAACAGAATATGGTTACCCAGTCGAGGTGAATCTTAAAGCGCATCGAGCAGTAGCATTTCGCGCACGCGTGTGTGTGTGTGTGTGTGTCTGTGTCTGTGTGGAAAGGGGATTGGAACCGTAATTACTTATAAATGTACATTAGATAACACGTACGCACACTGTCTATGTGGAGCACCATAGCCGCTTATCATCATTCCAGTGTCGGTAACTGTGCGGAGTTTTTGTGTGTGCGTAAGCGTTTGTGTATTTAGTTACTGTCCACTGTTGTTTGCTAGTGGGACAAGAAAGAGAAAGTCACGCTGCAAGCATGTATCCGTACTATGAGCAGGATTGGAGTGTTTTGCCACCGGAAAACAATCGCAGGTGAGTCGCAAAACAAACAATGGGGGATTTGTTAATTCAAAAAAATGACGTTATGCGCGAATACATCGCCTTGGCCAATAGGACTATCGATAGCAGTGGGGCTGGCGATAACAGCGCTGCTAATGTCAAAACGAAATGTCAACCGCTTGCTGCTTGCTCTCTCACTCTCACTGCTGCTACAACTACTATTACTACTACTGTTGCGCTCATCATCAACATTCTACGAGCATTTTTGTCGCGTTGTTAAAATTTGCATTGGAAGTCGGAGGCGGCAGGTGGCTATAAAGCAAACGTGTAAATTTAGTGCGAGCAAAAGATTAAGCAACAAAGACAAACATCTTGTTGTGTTTGTGGCCAACACTCAATTAATTGATGTTTTACTTTTCGTGTGGCCAAAAAGTAGCATACGCTTAACTCAGTGGGCGCTTGAGTGTGTGTATGTGTGTGTGTGTGAGTGTTGTGTGTGCCATGTATCTGAGTGTGTGTGTGTACGTGTGTATATGAATGTGATATGTCTGTGTACTTGAGCTTTCCAATGAAATAACTTTATTCAAGAGAATCAGAAAGTAATGCAATATTTTACAATAATACGTTTTAGGTTACAGTCAGTGTGCACATTGAGAGACAAATACATACGTGTATTAAAGTGCTTTTAAAAAAAATATTTAACTTTTTTTTTTTTGCAACGCATGCAATGCACTCGATACATGGCCCATTGTGCCATATCGATATCCAATTATCGATATCAAACAGCTATGACGGCAGCTGTTTTGGTTTTAGCCATAACTGGTGACTGTGACTGCCTTTTAGGCATTTGAGCAAAAGCTGAATTAGTTGTTAACGTTTAATTTGGGAATTTGGCTTGCATTGTTTACTTGATATTCATATATAAAATATTTCAAGAAAGAATGTAATTAGAACTCTTCCAATTGGATTTTTATACGCCTCTCTTGATGTTTGCTTGCGCGCGTGTCAGTGTGTGTGTGCGTGAGTGCATCTGTGTGCGTGTATGCGTGTATGTGTGTGTTTGTGTGTGTGGCTGTCAACTCAATGCGCGCTAATCGTCGATTCGGTTCGGCTCATGCTTCAAGTGCGGTTTTCGCATTATTCACACAACTGAATTAATCATTTCATTTTCATCATCATCATCATTAGCAGCAGCAACAGCAGCCACAAATGGTTTTGCATTTGTGTGAGCCTCCACCTTTTTGTCGTCTTAATTAGCACCCCACACACCTAGCCTACTTTTTCAACTTGTGCTACGCTGCGCTTCGTTGGCTAGCACTGCCAGCTACATAAATACAACTGTTTGTATGTCTGTTTGTACGTACATACGTATGTAACTGATGCCAGTTAAAAGGCACTTCCAATGTCCATGCATATGACCAATATATGTACATACATATACATACATACATATGTATGTAAGCAGCGTATTTATGTGCAAGTGTGCGTGAGCGTTGAGCTTTTTGTTTGCATTGAGCGGCGACAGATCATATGCACATGTATGTATGTATGTATATATCCATATGTGTATTTGTTTAAGCCTCGGCGTACGCACACACACGCACCATGTGTGTCTGTATGTATGTATGTATATATAACATTTCATAACAGAACTAAGTTGATTACTAATTTTGTTTGTGAACTGCGATAATGATTAAACAAAGCAACATCAAGCGAGAGCGAGAGAGCAAGTGAACTGGAGTTTGATGTGCAGTGTTAACACAGAGAGAGTGCTGCAAAAATGTGTGGGAGCGTGAGTGAGTGAGAATGTGTGAGAGAGAGAGAGAGAGAGAGAGAGCGACAAGTGAAGAAGAAATAACTGCAATTGAATAGCGGCCGGCTGTCCGAAATATTGTTGTTGCTGTTGTTGTTATCGTTATTCGTGTGCTGCGCAGCGAGTGTTGCAAAGTAATCAAAACGCGAACGACTTTAGTTCGAATATTATTGCTGTTGCCACCTCGCCAACGCAGCTGTAATAACAAACAACAACAACAACAATAACAACTGAGTGCAAACTTAAAAGCATAGGCCGGCAAGTAGTAGAAGAAGAAGAAGCAGTAGCAGTAGCAGCAGCAGCAACAGCAACAGAAGCTAATCAAGATAAAGAGCCATCAACAACAAGAGCAACAACAACAACAACAAAAACAACAGCAGTTAGTCTGCGTGCCACAACCAAAGTGCTTCACAGCCGCAACGCCTCACAATGAATTCCGAGCATGGGTATGCAGTTTTAATATACATATACATATGTATGTATATACATATATATGTACATACATAAATATAATAAAAGTTTTCTTTACATATATATATATATATATTTGTATCTATAATCAGCCGCTTTAAATACACTTTTTCTCCGCCCAATAGATTCAATCCAGCCTTCAATATGGCCACCATACGCCAGGCGTTCACAGAGGCCGTCGAAAGAGGTAGGCCAGCAGCAGCCTCCATCCATCCATCCATTCATTTATACCCATCAGCAATTGCCTCTCCATCTTCAACTAACTGTTTGTTCTTTTCTTCTTCTTTTCTTTACTGTTGTTTGGTTGTTTGGTTCGCCCACGTGCAGTCAGAATGCCGACGCCCACACGACTGCGTGATCTTATACGACAGATACGCGCCGCCCGCACCGCTGCCGAGGAGCGGGCCGTGGTTAACAAAGAGTGCGCCTACATACGCAGCACATTCCGAGAGGAGGACTCCGTCTGGCGGTGAGTGGGCACTGAATTGCATTATTAATTGTTCTCAGCCATTTTAATTCGTTTTCCATCTCACTCACTCTCTCTCTCTCTCTCTCTCACACACACACACACACACAGTTGTCGCAACATTGCCAAGCTGCTGTACATACACATGCTCGGCTATCCGGCGCACTTTGGCCAACTCGAGTGCCTCAAACTGACGGCCAGCACGCGTTTCACAGATAAACGAATTGGCTATCTGGGTGCTATGCTGTTATTGGATGAGCGTCAGGATGTCCATTTGCTGATTACGAATTGTTTAAAAAAGTAAGTTTCATATTTTCAGAATGGATGAAACCACAGTTGATTTTTTATATTTAGCCTTGCAATTTCTAGATGAAAGACTCTGAACAGGCATAAACAATACTAAAGCTAGCTTCCACAGGACCTCAGTTGAGTAAATACGGACAAAGATTATGAAGAAACCAGAAAGCAGATTGGTTAGCAAGCCAATAGACTCCATTTTCAAAGGGTTTATGGTATATAAAGCGTGTGAGAAAACAGATAGACCCTAATAGACTCCATTTTTAATGGACTTATGGTATAGAAAATGTGAGATTTAGTGAACTTTATGGCATTTTAGGATATCAATTGTGAGATTTAATGATCTTTATGGCACGCAGATTGTTGAAGGAGCTAATAGACCCCTTTTGCAATGGGTTTAGGGTATTAAATGTGAGATTTAGTGAACTTTATGGCAAGCAGATTGCTTAGCAAGCCAATAGACCCCTATTTAGGGTATCAATTGTGAGACTCAATGATCTTTATAAGGCAGGTCGAGCAACTCACTATGCCCCTCTCTCTCTCTCTTCCTCTCTAAAGCATCCGTGTGATTTCCCTAGCGCTAATGCTGACAATCAAACTACACGTTTTAACCTTGTACTTATATAAAATACAATATACCATATAGTATATATACTAAATGGTAGTGCTGTATACTAGTTAGCAGCTGAGTCAACTCATTTTGTTGAAAGGCTCGATGTAAGCGATGCTAAACAACTGCATGTCTTTGGCACAAAAAGCATAATAACTGTGCCTTATCGGAGATACCATTTGAACTGCAAAGAGCTGTAGAAAGAGATACAAATAGACTCAATCACAATATAGACTCAATTGATCAGAATTGACCCTACAGATAGCATGCCAGTCCGGTTGCATACAGAATTCCAGTTTCTCAGCTATATTTGTCACTTACAATCATTGATGAGTAATAAATGAAATATAGTTACTGCTACTAGACTTGGCAGGCAAATTGCCCATCAATTAATCATTACGATTAGGCAATCAAGTTTATTTATTTAAATATTATTTCTATTTAATTGTGTGTGTGTGTTTGCTTTGGCCATTTGCAGCGATTTGAACAGCTCGACGCAGTTCGTGGTGGGCTTGGCGCTGTGCACACTGGGCGCCATCGCGTCGCCGGAAATGGCACGTGACTTGGCCAGCGAGGTGGAGCGTCTGATGAAGTCGCCCAACACGTACATCCGCAAGAAGGCAACGCTGTGCGCATTCCGAGTCATTCGCCGTGTGCCCGAACTGATGGAGATCTTTCTGCCGGCCACACGTTCGCTGCTCAGCGAAAAGAATCACGGTTCGCTTGATGCCCTCCATCCATCCATATATATACGCAAATAATTTTTTTTAATTCAAATATCATTTCTATCATGCAGGCATCCTTATAACCGGCGTCACGCTCATCACGGAAATGTGCGAAAATAGTTCGGATACGCTGATGCATTTCAAAAAGGTAAGTTGTTGGCCAGTCGGACGGCCAGGCGGGCGGGCAGGCAGACAAACAGCTAACGGTATTTCAAATGGAAAGCGATTATATATCTATGCATATACATATCTAGAGCTTCAACCGGCTAACCGGCCCGGACGGGCCACGCTGCTCAGTTCCGTTCCAAAAAGCCATATTAGTTATTTGTTTTTTTTTTTTGGGCAGCCCTCTTAATGTTTATTGTAATTGTGTAATTTCTTTTCAATTTCAAACATTCGTTTCTCTCATTATTTTACATTTGTTTCCTTGCTGCCAATGTTTTTCCGTTTGATTTTTAATTTTTGCGCCTTCCGCTAAACAAATTGTAATTAACTTTTTTTTTTTGTAACTGTTATCGTTAATGTTTATCGCTTTGCCACGTACTACTTTTGACACCTAACGACATTTTGTAATTACAAATTAACGCTTCGTTTGTTTTTGATCGAATACCGCGCAAACACAAAATGAAATTTGTTGTAATTTGCTTGCCAGGATAGCGGAAATCGAGAGGTATGATTGTGATTTGTGCCTCAAATTAAACTTTATATATAACTGTTCATCATATTCTTGTTGTTGTATTTGTTATATATATGTATATATATACATCTATATATTGTATATTGTTTTTGGAAACACTTTTGTTTAGCTTTTACTATAAACACGAAAGATATTTTTGAAAGTAGCTATTGCGTGAAGCTTTTCTTTGAAGCAGTCTCTCCGGCTGTGTTATTCTCGATATCGTTTACTTTTGTATAACTTTTATTGCAATTTTCCAGTTTCTGCTCTCTCTCTCTCTCTAAATCTATTTCTCTTGCACACGCACAAAATTATGCAGTAGCTAGCTCTGACTCGCTTTAACCCACACACAACATACACACACACACACATATTTCTCTCTCTCTCTCTCTTTCTCTGTTTATGCACTTGTTTTGCAACTGTTTCACTGTCGCTCTGTCTCTGTCTCTTTGGTAACAGATCGTGCCGAACCTGGTGCGGATCCTAAAGAGCCTCATTTTGGGCGGCTATTCACCTGAGCACGATGTCAGCGGCGTCAGCGATCCGTTCCTGCAGGTGAAAATCCTGCGTCTATTGCGCATACTCGGCCATAATGATCCGGATGCCTCGGAAGCCATGAACGATATATTGGCGCAGGTGGCCACCAATACGGAGACCAGCAAAAATGTTGGCAACACCATTCTCTATGAGACAGTGCTATCCATAATGGATATACGGTGAGTGCATCTAAATACATATCTGATTGATTGATTGATTGATTGATCTGATTAAATTACATTATTTGCAGCTCGGAGGGTGGCCTGCGCGTGTTGGCTGTGAACATCCTGGGACGCTTTCTACTCAACTCGGACAAGAATATACGCTATGTGGCTCTGAATACACTGCTGCGAACGGTGCACGCGGACACGTCGGCTGTGCAGCGGCATCGCACAACCATATTGGAGTGCCTCAAGGATCCGGATGTGTCGATTAGGCGACGTGCGATGGAGCTATCTTTTGCGCTTATCAATGCACAAAATATACGTACAATGACTAAAGAGCTATTGCTGTTCCTCGAGAAGGCCGACGCTGAATTCAAGGCGCAATGCAGCTCTGGCATGATTCTGGCTGCCGAACGCTATTCGCCCAATTCACGCTGGCATCTGGATACGCAGCTGAGCGTCTTGATTGCCGCTGGCAATTATGTGCGTGACGATGTTGTCTCATCCACTATACAGCTGGTGTCCAGCAGTCCCGTGCCAGAGCAGACATATATCACGAATCGGTTCTGGGAATCGCTGCAGGTGCCCAATCACTGTGAGGACAAGCAGCCATTGCTGCAGGTCGCCGTCTGGGCCATAGGCGAGTACGGTGATCTGTTCATGTACGGCGCTAATGAGGATGGTGAGTCGACATCACACATATGTAGATCATTTGTGAAACTAATCTAATCTCAACATTCATCTAATCTATGGCAACAGAGTTCGAGCGTCCAACGGAGAGCGATCTGATCGCTGTGTATCATAAGTTTTTAACCTCTGCTCAAGTGTCGACAACAAGCAAGCAATATGCGCTCGTCTCTCTGGCCAAGTTGAGCACGCGCCTGCAGCAGTGCGTGGAGTAAGTGACGATTTGTCTATTCGGCCGCGCTCTCATCGATGCAGCTGCTAATAATCAGTCTTTATCTGTTGCAGAGAAATCCAGGCATTGATTACCTCGTTTGGCAGCCATCTGAATGTGGATCTGCAGCAACGCGGCGTTGAGTTCACACAACTCTTTGGCGGCTACAAGCACCTGCGTCCGCCCTTATTGGAAAAGATGCCCGCCATGCAAATCAGTCGCATCAGTTCACAGAATGGCGAAAGCGGCGGCTCTTTCGATGACAATAGTCCGGACGTTATAGAGAATGGCATCGAGATTGGCGGCAACAGTACGCATCCTATAATCGAAAGCAATATGAACACAATGGGCGACAATACGGTAAACTATGCCATGCATACTAATCTTCAAGCATATCAAATAATTTGTATTATATATTTTAGAATATCCTATTGGACCTATTAGGGAGCACGGATCTGTCGGCAGGCACCAACGATTTGGCCATGGCTACAGATCTATCAAATGCGGTGCATAAAAAGAACACACGAAATGCCAACAACGATGAGCCGGTGTCGAACAATCAGGATCTGCTCGATTTGCTCGATCTGGATATGTCAGCGCCAAATGCAACGCCCGTTATGGGCGTCAATCTGGCAACAGATCATAGCAGCGCCGCCAATATGAACAACATGCTCGGTGGCCTCGATTTGGGCGGCTTCGGTGGCCTCGATTCCATGCCCAATAACATGCCCACAAACGGCAACGATCTAACGGGCATGCTGGGTGGCCTTAACGTTGGTGTGGTTGCGCCATCGCATCCAATGCCATCCATTGGCGGTGATGTCAACCGCGGCAGCCTGCTGGGTGAACTGAATCCCACGACGGCATCCAACAATGTGACAGTGGTGAGACCCATAAATGCTCCGTCTGTCAGCTGGCAAACTTATCATTGTAAATTTGAATTGCAGCCTCCACAGGACGCCAAATTAACGGCCCTGGACAAGAACGGACTGCTGGTGCAACTGGAGCCAGTGCCGGGCAGTGACTGCATGAAAATCTTTATGACAACCACAAATAGCTCAGACAATACATTAGAGCAGTATTTGCTGCAGGTGCGTCTGCATACTCTTAACAATCCGCTGAAAGATTTTACTCAATGATTTCCGTATATTTCACAGGCGGCTGTGCAGAAGAGTTTTAAACTGCAAATGCTGACGCCGTCGGGTTCGGTGCTGCCTCCAGGTGGCGTTATCACGCAGGAAATGCGCGTTGTTGCTACGTCCAATGTAAGTGTGAGAGAGAAATTATTGTATATAGACTACTACTACATTCTAGATCAATATGAATAGCCTTTGTAGAATAGGCTATATAATCTGCTGCTTGCTTGATAAAATAAAATAATAAAGCTTATCTTCTCTCTGTCTGCAATAGGCTGTGCTACGCATGCGTCTACGCATTCAATACACGCTCGATGGTCAGCAGCTCGTGGAGCAGACGGAGGTTAGCGGCTTTCCGGAACAGCAGCCATCGCACGAATAAATCTGCTTTAAAGCGAGCGTAGCGAGCGTCTAAGCTAAAAGTCTAAAGACAACACAAACCCAAACACACACACACACATACCGAGCACAGCTAAATACAGAGGTTGCCACACGCATATATTGTAAAATAAGTTAAAACACCTACACACACACACAGACACTCCTACACCTACACCAATACACTCATTAACTCATATGAAAAAAAAAAAAAAACACCCAGCAGAGTCCGTGTGCAGGAGAACATCAAACAGCAAGGCACAGCGTTGCCAGACTTAAAAAACGGCTGGTCAACATGTGCGCAAGTATCCAGTTGCTTTAAAAGAAAAACGCAAAAAATAATTTATAATTTATATATATATATACATATATATATTTATATATACATATGTACACCTATGATTTTTTTTTTTTGTTATTTTTCCGTCGAGACCATCTAAATGTCCGCGTTGCGTGTATGCATTTCTTGATTACAACTATTATTAATATGATGATTATGATTATAATTCTGATTTGCTTTTTTGTGTGTGTAATTGTTTTGTGTAAAAGACAACATTCAGTTTTAATGTAAGACAATAAAGTCATTAAACAGCGTCAAGCTAAATTATATAGCCACTACACTAAATTGTAAATTGAAACAATTAACAATAACAGCAAATGTATTTTATTATACGTTAACAAAACAAAAAAAAAAAAACAAAAACAAACAAACTCAAAAAGAAAACGAAAACAAAAACAAAAACGCAACTAAAAATGTGACAAATTGTGTATAGCAAATGAGAAACAAACAAAAGAAAACGCAGCGCATTTATTGAAGCTTAGCATTTGCCGATTGGAAGCAGTTTATCGATAACGTCAATCGATCGTTACACACGCTGTGTACACTCGTCTATCGATGACAGACAGAGCTCATAGTTATTATTAAATATAAAAAAAAAAAAAACGAAAAACAAAACAAAAACGAAAAAGAAAACTTAATTTGTTATACTTATGTATGTATGTAATATGTATTAAACAATATTTTTTTTTTATTAAAACTAATGAAGGCTTCGGGCGCTGGCAGCGTGCTGGCACAGTTCCCAGGATTGGGCTGCGCGCTGTGACGTCACACAATGGCCGGTGACACAAACACACACACACATGAACACACAAGCGCAGTGTTGGAAGCCGACACATTAAGCTCAGCACACCGTGTGGCCTACATTTCCATGAACTATCACTCGATAAATTGTTATTTCCTGTGCGCACGTACTTAAAAACGATTCAACAGACAACTGCAGCAGCAAACAAGAAACTGAAACAGCAGACAGCACTGTGGAAAACTAGATAATTATAATATACACATATATATATATATTTATATATATATATATATATATATATATATATATACATATATATATATATTAATAAATTTAACAAAATATATATATATATATTACTAAAAACGAAAGAAAACAAAAACAAAACAAATTTCAACAACAAAAACTATATAACACTTAGTTGCGGGTCAATACGCATTATGTTTAAATATTTTTGGGGGGTAATTCAAAAACAGAAAAACAACATTTATGTACTATTATTATGTATGTATTTAAATACAGCAATTATAAATATGTCATGCAGCAGAATGATTAAAACAAAAAAATACACAACTAATTCTAATATCTAAAAAGGAAAACAACATTAACATATTGTACAATATCTTACATATATACTTTTATATATATATATATATATATATATATATATATATATATATATATATATATATATATATATATATATATATATATATATATATATATATATATATATATATATATATATATATATATATATATATATATATATATATATATATATATATATATATATATATATATATATATATACACGTGTGTATGTATATATGGATATATATTTTTTTTGTATTCATCAAACCTTTGAGCTGAAATAAACACCAACATTTTGTTTTATCAAAAGATAAGAAACGATTGCTTTAATTAATAAAGAAAAAGTAAGTATTGAAAGGCCGCTCACATATAGTTTACTATTTTTGTTTAATAACTTTCAATTATTATAATTTCGGCTGCATTAACAGTATAGTAAATGCTGAAGTTCAACAGGAACACCAAATTTGCGTGCCCTGAAAAGTAGGCTATACTTTTTATGTTTGCTGATTTTATCAGTATGAATTAAAACGGGCAACAAACTTACTTACTTACCTACGTTTTTGAAGGTTTCCGATGTGCGGCAACTGAATCTGAAAGCTCTTCTGTGTTTTGGCACAGTCTTGGTTACTCTATCTTGTTGGCCTTTGTCATAGTTATAGCCTTTAACTTGAAGGTAATTCTTGCCTTGCTTATTGTTTGCGTTTCTGCAGCGGACTTGAGACAGCCTTGAGGCAAAACAAGATATTGAAGCTCGGTAGCTGGGCCTACCTCAATTGATTTTTTATATTTTCTAACATCAAAGACATATGGCATATGTACATGATTTTGAATTTAAATACTGTTTAGATATGTTAAGATAGTGAGTCATGTAATTAGTTAAAATATAACATTTTAGTTAAAATAATATCTTAGTTAAAATATAATATATTAATATTATTAAATATTATAACATTCTATAGTGTATTGCTTGCATTACTAAATTTTTGGCCAAAAACAACCCAGTTGTGATGCCGCAATATTATACCGTAATACCCTTTTTCTTGTGCAGAAGCTGAACAAGTTCGCAACAAATTTTGATTTTCGGCAGTGCTATAGTGTAAAATATCTGATGGGGATTACTTTGAATGAGTGTGATACTCTTGAAAAAGTCAAATAGTTTTTGAGTAGCACAAAATTCGCTATACTTTACGAACAGACCTCGTTTAAACTGCAGACCAAGCGCTCTTTGGTATTTGGAGTCCTCATAAAATTAATGGAAAATTCGAATTTTCTTTTGTTTTATTTGTCTAAAAATTTTATATATTTTTATTAGGTTCTTTTCACTTTTTAATATAACACATAATTTGTTTTCCCCATTTTCTGTTCGTTTTCCGAATAAATATAAATCTTTTTTTGGTCGTTTGTTAGTTTGTTTGTGGTTGTTTTGTTGCTGCGAACAGAAATGTTGCTTGGCGAAGAGTCGATTGTGTGGTCTAACGAGCATAACTCTATATGTAGTATATGTGTGTATACCGCAGCTACATCATCATCATATCGTATTTATGTATGCACACATACTCGCAGAGGGCGGAGCAAGTGGGAACGCAGTTAACTGTTGAAATGTTTTTTTTTTTTTTTTTTGCTTTTTGCTTTTTGATTTTTGGTTTTTTGGTTTTTTTGGTTTTGTTTGTCGGTTTTTCCTTGCCTGAGGAATATTTTACTCGTTTGAACTATACGAGTCACTGGATGCAGTTTGCTCCTCTGTAGCTGTAGGTCAGTTCGGCTGCTGCTACTGTCTGGGCTTCGGCTCCTCGGGCTTCAGTGTCCAGAGTAGGGCGGCACAGAATTTGGCGCAGTCCATGTTGCCGGTGCCATCGGTGTCGACCGCATCGATCATTCTCTGCACATCATCCACACTGTTCTCATAGCCAAAGACACGCATCATTGCGCGCAGCTCCCGGGCTGTTAGCAGTCCACTTCCATCCACGTCCAATATGGCAAAGGTATTGCGTATTTCCGCTCGCTTCGTTTTGCTCAACTTCTCCATTGTGCAGTGACTTTTCGTTTTCTTCGATTCCTTTATTCGCTTGCTGTTTGTCGCTGCTCTTTTGTAACGCCAATAAGTTGGTTAACAAAACAAAATTGATTTCTTTATAGGCAAATGTTGTAGCAGATATATCAAAATATATTTCTTTATATATATTTATATTTATACTGTTCTCTGCCAAGAGCTGAACCAATTGAATAATTCGAATATGACTACAGCTCACAGTGCCTACTAAGCTTGCTAAACACCTGTACAGCTAACATGTTCAATCTGTATATCCTAGCAGTGCTAATTGATTGACCCAAATGCATAGCATGAACTGTGGCATATTATATATATATAAAGAAATTGATGCATTTTTTAGACATTTTTAACATGAACAAAAATTTCTAAAAAATTCAATAAAAATTACTACAAATTCAGTCAAAATTTTCAACAATTTTGTGGCTTCTCTGATTCTGGCTGTCTCATCAAACGAACCATTTGAAGCCTTCAAATATGTGCCATAAGCTATATATTAAATTGGTCTACAGTGTCTACAGTGCCTGCCAAGCACCTGTTCAGCTGATATACCAAATCTGTATATACTACCAGTGCTATTTGATTGATCTTATTACTTATGGGCTTTACTCATTTACTCTTACTCTTCAGCTGAGCTAACCATTTGCTGAAGAAATTTATGCATTTTTTAGACATTTTTAATATAAACAAAAATTTCTAAAAAATTTTAAAAATTCTAAAAATATTTTCAAGAATTTCGTAGCTCTTTTAATTCTAGTTTTCTCACCAAACTGCTCGACGCACCATTTGAAGCTCTCAAATATAAAGTGAATATTTTGTGCAATTTATATATAAATATATATTAAATATATAAAACTATAGATATATGCATTTATAGACATATTTATACATACCCACAAACTAAGTTTTGTTTTGGTTTTTTCTTCCGTTTCCGGAAGAGTTAAGTTAAGCTGCACACTCAGAAATGTAGTCGAAGCTCTCAACAATGTTTGGCTGTAGCCTTGGCGAATGTTAAATTTATTTTTTTTGCTTTTTTTTGTGTTTTTTGCTTAAATAATTTTTTGGGGTATTGCTGAAGTGAAATGAGACATACGAAACTGATTTTATTGAGACAACTTAGACTTAAACGACTTGATCAAAACTAAACTGATTTTCTACCATTTTTCTACCACAGCAAAATCGGGCGTCATGTTACCAAATTTACAAAACTTCAATTTGTAGTTCATTTGGTTTATATTAAAAAAAAAATCTAAATTCTTGCATAACTTTGGCCAAAACCCAAGCGACTTTAATGATCTCAACCATTCGCCGCATACAGTTTAAGGCTTCATCGTGGAGTTACACTGAGTGACAGCTGTACGGAGACATACTCCGGCATACTTACGTCTACTTACCATACCACTAATCCACATTGATGTGATTAGTCACTGTGATTCGATATTGTCAGTCACTGCATAACTTGATAAATTGTAACCAGATAGACAGAGCGAGAGAGAGAGAGAGAGAGAGAGTGAGTGAAAAAAATCACTCATTTGGGCTTAAGTGCCGTCAGTGGAAGCCGCTGAGAAATGCTTGAGAAGATTAACAGTGACACATGCCCTTAATATAAGGGCAACTCCAATCTGATTGTCTTTTAATAAGACAAGCCGAAAATCAAGTGTAACGCAAAGCGAATTAGATGAAATCTCTGAGAAACAACAAAGCGCCCCGTATCAACATGTTACCGCCCGTCACAGCTGTCAATTGCAACGGCAGCGCCAGCATTCAGCAGCCAATGGGCCAACGGGCCAACAGTCAGCGGGCGGCAGACGGCAGGCGGCAGGCGGCGGGTGGCAGCTAGCGAACGAGCATAAAGCTAAGTATCAGCTCATCGTCATCTCTATATCGGCAGAGACAGCTGTGACGGGGCAAAACTTCAACAGCTCTTCGGCCTGGCCTGGCCTGGCCTGGCAGCTGTCGTCGGCTAACATCGTTGGCGCTCGCGCCTACTCCGCGCGTAACCTTTGCTAAGGTTAAATGTGAGCACAGCGCCCGCGAACTGTGCCACGCCAAGAGCACCAGCAGCAGAAGCAGCAGCAGCAGCAGCAGCATCAACAGCATCAAGAGCAAGGCATAAAGGCAAGGCTTCACATTGTGTTGTGCTCGTTGCCTGTTTCCTGCCCATTGTGTCTGTGTCTGTGTGTGTGAGCGAGATGTGGCAAGGCGCCGACGCACTGGCGCTTGGTTCGACTGCCATTTGGGATGCGGAATACGTTTTATCCTTTGGATCGAACCTAGCGCTTGCTTCCAGCCTCGAACATGTTGGGCCATGTCACGTGCAACCGCCCCAGCTACAGTGCTGTCTCGCTGTCTGCCTGTGTGTGTGTGTGTGTGTGGGTGTGCTTGTTTGTGGAACAGCAACTGCTAGCTATAAACAGCATAAGCATCTCTATGTGTACCATATACTATGTATAAGTGTATACATATATGTATGTCTCTGTGTGTGTGTGTGTATCTCAGCGCGGCTGTGTGTTGTATATCAATCGCCCTGTGTTGTACCCGCTGCCGCCATGGCACTTCAGTCAGCCGAACACCTACTAAGGACGCCGCCACCCCCTTGACCCGCCCGCCCCCCGTCCCCCGTCCCCCGTCCCCCTACCACTTTCTCTAACAGCGCCGCTGGCGTTTGAGAGCGCGACGCAGCAGCAGCATTTGAAGCACCAAAAACAACAACAACGACAACAAAAAGTAATTTTGTGCAACGATGCGACCCTTGGCCAAAAATTGTAATGAGAAACCTTTTATAGCACAAACACATGCTCGCTTTTTGTCTTCTTCTGCTGCTTGTTCTTGCTCTTGCTCATCCGCTGCCATTGCCTCGTCTACCCTCTGCACTCTCCGCTCTAGTGTGGTCTGGCATTGCCACTGCTGCCGCCTCTTGTCTCCTCTCTAGTGCCGCTCTACCCACCACCACTAGTGTGCTCAGCCCATTTCGCCGCGCCTCGCCTTGCCTCGCCGCGCCCGCCTCGCCACTCTAGTGGTTTCTAGTATTTCGCTTGTTTTGAGTTTTGTAGTCTAATTTTATTTTTTGATGTTGCTTTTTTTTCTGCATCTTATTCATTTCTTTTCTTTTTTTGCTTGCTTTTGCTTGTGTTTTTGTTTTTGTTTTCGTTTTTGTTTTTTCGTCTACTTAAGTTAATAATTTGTGTTGTTTTTGTAATACAATATGTTTGTAGGTACGCGCTATATGCTTTTTTGCTTTTTTTTCTCAACTTGAATTTTCTTTTCAATTTATCTATATGTATATATATATGTATATGTATATATATATGTATATATTTGTAAAAATGAGCAAAAAAAAAAGAAGTAGAACAACAAGAATAAATGAAATAAAGCTGGGTTGACTCTGCTGTTGCCTTTGTTTTAGCAGGTGGGCGAGATGCTGCCGGTGCTGCTGCTGCTGCTGCTGATGAAGCGGCAGCCAGTGTGTCTATAGCCCATGGGGCTCTTGCTGAATCAAGCATCGAATTGCCTATAACATTGTAATTGCTTTTTGATAAATGAAGCACGCGCTGCACAGCTGACAGCAGCAACAACAACAACAACAACAGCAGCAGCAACAGCAAAAAAAAAAACAAACAATAGCAATAGCAGCAACAACAACAAGAAGAAGAAGATGAAGAAAGCAGGGGTAAAATCTGAAGGCTGTGTCGCATAAAACGACTCACTCAAGTGTTGCCCCAGAGCTGGGGCCACGCACTCGGCAAGACAATTTAAAATGTTGAAAAATGCTCAGCTAATTGGCAGTTGACAGCGCCCACAGAGCGAGCGAGAGAGAGAGAGAGAGAGAAAGAGAAATAGCATGGGAATTGGAATGGGAATTGGAATGGGAATGGGACTGGGAATGGGGTATTGTATGAGTTTTGGGTGCCAAGTGGGGGGCGGTCGGCCGTACGAGCGTTGTTGACTGCCGGAGGCCCATATAAATTTAATTTGGTTTATAAAAAGTGCTTGAGAACGAGCAGAATGGAGAGTGGAGGACAGAGCTGAATGCTGAAAGCCAAGTGGCCAGCCAGCTCAGCTCAGCCCAGCCCAGCCAAGCCAACCAACAAATGCCAGCCAAGTGCCCCCATCCGCCTTTATAGTATATATTGGAGCAGCTGGCTCAGCTAGGTGAAGCCGTAGCCGAAGCCGTAGCCGAAGCCGAAGCCACAGCCCGCAACCCCTTTAGCCTAACTCCAAATGGAACTTGAGATAATGCAACTTGAGATTTTTCTTGTTTAGTGTGGGTGCACGCCCTTTTGGGTTACCTAAAGCCTCAACAAGATGCTGTTGCCTCTTCTACTTTTTTTGTATTGAAATTCAAAACAAATCCTCAAGTGGAAAAATCTGTAACGATGTTGGACTTAGCTAACGGCAACTCAAGAGATAAAACACACACACACACACACACACACACACAGAAGAAGAAGATGAAAAAGAAAAAAGTGTTACATTGTAAAACAAATCATGTAATTGCGTCTAGAAGAGCTCTTCACTATATATGAGCTTAAGGAATTTCAAATGTTTGCACAACAACTCGCATTATCAAAGAGCGAGAGAGATGGAGATGGCGTGGGCGTGGGCGTGGGCGAGGGCGAGGGACAGAGTGGGAGAGCGCGCAAACTGTTGCTTGGATAAATGCTGGGAGTGATCCATTTAGATGTCAGCGCAGACAACTGTCAAAACATACAATAAATCCATTAGGAAAACTTACAAAAAACAGCAACAGCAGCAGCAGAGGAAGAGGAAGAGTAAACTATTATAAGCCAATTAAAGTGATGTTGTCAATGTTTCAATTGATATGGCAGCAGCTGCTTGGGCTAAGTAAACAAAAACCGTTAAGTCAAAGTAGGGCAGAATTATGCATGCCACGAGATATTTATGGCCAACAGTTAAGAGCAAAGTAAAACCCATACAAATACATAAATGTATAAATGTAAATGTTGCAACACAATAACCAAAAAAAAAAAAACCTCCCAACTCCATAACTAGGTAAGCCAAGCGAGAACGCAAACCAATTGGATAAAGGACAACACGCCTCCATCATGAACTGGGGAGGGGGGGGGGGGCTGCGGGCACACCCTCAACAAAAGCTGCTTCTATTTTGTTGTTATTTTTTTTTATCGTTGGCATATTTTGCGGCTCCAATTTATATGGTAAGTGGTTATCCATTTTGTTGTTTTTATCAAGCAACATCCATGGCGCAGCGCAGCGCGAAATGAAAGAGAAAAAAATCGATGGGTTAGTTTGGCAACATGCGCGCCGTGGCCAAATGATATTCCCATGCCAACACGCCCAACAGCACAAATAAAACCCAAAATGCGCTGCAATAACAAATCAAATTATATTTACATAATCAAATAAAAATAATAATGCTAAACACAAAAAAAAAGAGAGAAAACAATGATAATATAAAAAAAAACACTAAACTTAAACTAGAATAATTAAAATATATATATATATATATATATATGTATGTAAATATATATTTGTATATATATGCATATAGCGCTGTTCATTAAAATAGTAGTGCAACTAAATTGTTGTACAGCAATATTTTGTGATAAACATATTTTGTTAACATTTTGAGCACATATATGTATACATATATTTGAAGATGTATATATGTTCAATCTTCATACTCATTTCAAAATATTATGCTTATCACATTTCAGTCGCACTACTATTTTAATGAACACAGCTGTGTATACATATATATATATATATATATATATATATATATATATATATATATATATATATCCATATCTGTATATATGAATACATATGTTGATACAATTTATATTCTTGTATTATTTATATAAATTTTTGTTTTTGTTTTTGTTTTTTTTTTATTTAGTTTATATATCGATCGGTGCGCACCGCATCTCGTCTGCTCTTTTCCGGTAATACGATTGACAAGTTATTTAGCTAATTTCTATATATTTCAGACTCTGCACAAATGTTCTCCTTATCAGCCTGGTTATATGTATGCATGTATGTATGCATGTATGTATATATATATATATATATATATATATATATATATATATATATATATATATATATATATATATATATATATATATATATATATATATATATATATATATATAGTTATGTAGTTTTGGTGTGTTTCCTTTTGCTTAGTCTCTAAGCAGAACTCTATTGTTGTCACCTATCTAGATAGCCATATGAGTATGTATGTATGAGCGTATTGAGCTTTTCGATTTGGCGCTTATGTCAGTTGTGGGGGTGTGGAGGGAATGCTACATAGAAAACTAGCTACATATAGGTATGTATGTATATATATATATATATATATATATATATGTATATGACTAGATGTCAGTCAAAGAAACAAACAAAAACAGAAAACAGAATCGAATCGAACGCAAGCCACAAACATGGTCCGATCTTGGAAAGCAAACACTTTGCTAGTCTTAGCTAATACATATAGTATATATAGTGTATATATATATATATATATATAGAGTACTGTGCTACAAATCTGTAGCTGATTATCATTATGTTAGGTATGTATGTATGTATGTAGGTAGGTATGTGTGTATGTATGCGTATGCATGTCAGACAAACAGATAGAACGCGTTTGCGTTTACGTTTACGAATCCAGTTGATAATGCTTTAGCCTCATGTGCGGCGGCGGCTGCTGCAGCGGCGGCGGCTGCTTAAACTATTTAGGATACTTTGACCTGGAAAAGAGCTCGATTTAGACAATAATAATATATATATAATATGTATATATATATATATATAAAAAAAAAAGTTTTCTTATCTGAATGACGCTTAGATATTTACAGGCATTTTGCGTAGCGAAGCTTTTTTTCAACTTTCTTTTTTTTTTTGGTTTTTCTTTTTTCATTTTTCTTTTGACTTGCTCAAGTACATAATTTTCATTGGATTTATGTAGTTTAGTTTTAGTTTTAGTTTGAGTTTTGAATTTGTAATTTTGTAATTTGCATTTAGCTAGGTATATAAACATTTAAAAATTTTGAAAAATATTCCATTTTGATTTTAGTTTAGTTTTTTTTTTTGTTTTGTTTTGTTTTGTTTTGTTTTTCTTTTCCTTTTGGTATGATTTTATTTGAATTTATGCATTTTTGTTTTGTTTTGCTTTTTAAATTTTTATTTATTATATAGACGACGAATTTGAAAACGACATGCGATCTTTAAGATTTCCATTTTGTTTTTGTTTTTGTTTTTGTTTTTTGTTTATATATGTTAATTTGTATGTTGTTGTTTTTATAATTTAAGTTTTAGTTGGTTTAGTTTAGTTTTTGAAAAAGCGACGCGACGAGAAAAAAATTGTATGTTGCATAAAAATTTGTAGCAATTTGTTGCAGTTAGTTTGGTGTATGTAGTTGGTTGGCCGCGGCCCCTAGATTATGTATATATAACTATGATATATATATATATATATATGTATGTATGTATATAGTGTATGCGTTAATGTATGTATATAGTTAATATGTATATGTATATATATATATATATATTCTATATAATTTATGACTGTTTTGTTTTGTTGGCCCTAAACACTAAAAAAAAGGTAAAACTTAATCGTACGATTGAGCGAACTTTTTTTTCTCATTTGTTTTTTTTTTTTTTTTTTTTTTTTTTTTTGGACTTGATGTGAGATATTTGATTTGATAACTACATATGTCATAATACGCATGTTTATGTATGTTTAGTATAGGCTACATATATATGTATGTATGTGTGTATGTGTATGTATGTATGTATGTATGTGTGTGTGTGTCTGTTTCTGTGTGTGTTTGTGTGTGTTTGTGTGTATCTATGTTATGTACAATTTGGGTGCAGAATATCACATAGTCAGACATAAACGACTACAAGTTCTCTCTTTTTGTTGTTGGTTTTGTTGGTTTGTTTGTTTGTTTCTTTGTTTGTTGTTGCTGTTATTTTGTCATTTAACTCGGTTCGCCTTTTGAGCGCCTACACATGCAGCGTCGAGTTGTCCATGGAGAGCCGCGAGCGACGTCCGCTTAACAGGGATGCGGTGTCCGCATCACCATCGGAGGCCCGCTTGCGCTGCGGACGCAGAAACAGGAACATAACGAGCAATGCCAGGAAGAAAGCCAACGCACCAAAGGCCGGATACACAACGCCGCTCAACTGGCTAGCCGTGGGCAATGCACTGATGATATACACACGGTCTGTGGGTCGAGTGCGCTGCAAAATTGTTGTTGTTGTTGCAGCTGATGCTGCTGCTGCTGCTGTTGCTGTTGCTGTTGCTGTGGCTATTGCTTTTGTTGTTGCTGCTGTTGTTGCTGTTGCTGTTGCTGTTGCTGTTGCTGCTGGCAGCATATCCACGTTTAGGGGCAACAGACTGGGATTTGTCCAACGATTGGTTGCCGCTGCCGCTGACAGCAGCCGATGTGTGTCCACATTCAGCTTCAGTGAACGCCGCATCAGACCCGTTAGCTACAAACAGAATGGTTGACAATTTCTATCCAGTGTCACTGTGGTCAAAGGCTGCGGACTTGACTGGCTTACCTTATGCTTACAGGTCACCTGTATGTTGTACACTGTATCCGGCCAGAGCGATAGCTCGGCGCGTGCTGTGTCTGTGAGCAGGTTGCCCATGAGACCGCCGCCGGATACCTCCCAGGTGATCAGGCATTGACGCGATGCGTTCGCAATCATCTCGTCCCATCCGATGTCGGTCAGCACCAGTGCACCCTGTCGTTGGGCATGGTGGACGCGCAGCTCAAAGGGCGCCAATTGCCTGTGGCAGTTTTGCCAACACTGTGGATGGTTTCGACATTAGGAAAATGGCAATGGCAATGGCAATGGCTATGGCAATGGCAAACGCAAAAGCATAAGCATAACGGTAGCAGCATATACAAATACACACACACACACACACACACATACATATGTATATATGTATGTATGTATGTATGTATGTGTATCGCTGCAGGCCATGGTGGATGGGGATGGGGGAAAAAGTCGCAAATTGCCAACGCAATTTTGCCAGCCGCCCGCAGCCATCAAAAGCAACGAAATTTAACCCATTAATGCGCCCACGTACTCAAATACGCACACAAATATTCATTCCTCGAGCAAACTGTGCGCCAGATTTAAGGCGAATTTCATTTTGACTGTTTGTTTGCATTCAAAATGAGGATCTCGGCGAACGTGCTGTTATCGATAAGTTTGACTTAATTGAGTCAGCTATCGATATGTTTGCAGGGCTGGCCGGTGCCGCGCCAGTATTGAAAAATGTTAGTGTAACTTTTTTTTGCCACTGATTAGCGAATTGATTAGATTTGCAAAACTATCGATAAGTTTCGCTGAGCAGGCACTCGACGCGCCAGTATTGAAAAATTCCTTTTTGTTTTTTTTTTTTTTTTTGGCTTTAAATTGCTTTTTCGGTTTTACTTTTGTTTTTGTGTTCATTTCTTTTCTTTCTTTTTTTTTGTTGGCATCGCTGCACTGGCATTTTTTTATATTCTTTTTGTTGTTGTTCTTGTTGTTGTTTTGTAAATGCCCGTTTTAGCCTTGGCTAACAACTGAAATGGAATGCTCTTCAAATTGAAAACGTTATTTGCAAAAAAATGTTTGCGCCACGCAATCAAAATTGGTTATGTGAAACTTTTCAATTTCAAGTGATTTGAGAGCTTTCAAAAATGCGAATACAGCGATTGCATCTCTTAATTATGGCTAGATCTCCGTTTAGAAGCAAAAATATTTAAGCCAGCTAAGTTGTGGCTAAAAAACATAAAACTCGCCACGAAATTGGCCTCGAGATAGCACTTAATTTGAAGCTAAGTATATTAGCATGGCATTAAATTTTCATAGTTGCTAGCAAAGTATTTAGTTGGAGCGGCGAAAGCATTTACTCATCGGGCACATTAATGGGTTAAGGGATCATAATAATTATGAACTGTTGCTGGATGGTTTCGAAAGCCATGGCTTAGGGCTATTCAGGCTGTTGTTATCGCATCTAACCGCTGTCTTTGTACTTATCATAATAGAGAGTGGGGTTGGGGCTTTTGCTGCTGCCGTTGTTGGAGCTGGAGCTAGAGTATGGAGCTGGAGCTGGAGCTGGAGCTGGAGGCGGGGCATGTACTTACGCTTCTGCAATCAACGAAATCCGTGCAATAATTCCAATCCCTCGCAAACTGCAAAATAAAAGAAGAAGCATGTTTAGAGAGAGAGGAAGAGGAAGAGGGAGAGTGAGAGCGAGATGGAGAGGTATGGCAAAAACCAGAACAACACAAACAAAAAAGTTAGTTAGTGGGCGTGGCCTAATCGAATTTTAAGTAAGCTAGAAAAAGTAATCAGGCACAGCGCCGCAGGCAACCGGCACTGGCACTGGCACTGGCTCTGGCTTTGGCTTTGGCTCTGGCTCTGGCCGAGGACAACGCCACAGCATCACCATTACCAACAATAGACGCAAATTTGTAACTGTAATATGAAAGGCCTGGCTTGGCAAAACGCAAAAAAAGGCCACAGCATACACAGATAGAACTCTAACTGTGTGTGTGTGTGTGTGTGTGTGTGTACAAAGAAAAAAGCAATGATAGAGTGTGTGTGCGTGTGTCTGTTTGTATAAATGACCGCAAAGTTGTATGGCGAATTGAAATTTTTACGCTGTCGGCAGGAGATGAAACTGTGAACTAACTGGACATGGCAAATGTGACGTCGACTGCAACAGCGACGGCGACGGCGGCGGCGACTGCGACTGCGGCGGCGAGTGCTGTATGTTATGTGGTGAATGGCTGGCCTGGGCTCTGCCTGCTTAGCCTTTGTCAACTGTCGCTTTAGCTACGCAGCAGCGACAGCTGGACAACGTCCTGGGCACTAAAGCAATGAGTGCAAAAAGGCCCACAGCCCGGATCTCAGTGCCTGTCCGTTTAGTTTATGAATGAGCACGCAGACAAATGAATGAATGTGCTGATGCGGACTGAGAATGAGAATGAGACAGAGACAGGGACATAGACGGAGACGGAGACAAAGACAAAGACAGAAACGAAGGCAGGCCAGCACATCGACTTTAACTGTGACTGTGACTGTGACTCTCCGACTGGAACGAGATGGCGGACATCAGGCTAACATAAAGGAGCTGGCAACCAGCAGCATTCTGGATCGGCTTCGGCATCACCAGCAGCAGCGGCAGCAGCAGCAGCACTTTGTCATCATTACACAATAAGGCGGCCAGATAAACGAGCATGCCAAAAGGAAAATCGCAAAGACAACATATTTTCCGCTCAATTGAATTTTTGGCCTTTGCGAAACAACTTGGGCGATAAGTACCAACAATAAGGCGGCAAATGAATGAGCGACTGACTGAATGAATGGCACTGGCAATATCAATTAGAGATGGCAACGTGATTTCATTGCCCATCAGCATCGTTAACCTAATTGTAATTGACAATTCAATATGTTTACAAATATATATATATATATATATATATCTACCTATATATACTGCATATACGATTGAATCGGATAATTTAAGCATATTCAGCTTATCTATTGGCTTTCATCTATAGCTTTTAACACCTTTTCTTCTAATGACTATGCTTTGTTTTCTAATATGATTCTTGATTGTATGTTCTAGCCTTAACCAACTCTCTCTTATGCATTTTAAGGCTTTAGCTTTATGTTTCGAATCGGATATTGGCCGTTTGGAATTCAAAGTTTTGGCTTAGAAGCATGATCATCTCGGATAAGCGTTGTAGCTTCTTAATTTCTTTCTTCTTCCACTTCTTCTTTGTCTTCTTCTCATCTTCTACTTCATATATTCTTCTTATTTTTATTATCTGACTCTTCATTTTCTTATCTTTTTTCGTATCTTCTTTAATTTTCTTCTACTTCTTCTCTTCTTCTACTTCTTCTACTTCTTCTTTTCTTCTACTTCTTCTCTTCTTCTACTTCTTCTCTTCTTCTACTTCTTCTCTTCTTCTACTTCTTCTCTTCTTCCTTTTTTCATCTCCTTTTTCGTATCTTCCACTTATCGTCTTCGTATCTACTTCATATTTTATTCTGTTTCTCATCTTCTTCTTATCCTCTTCTTCGTTTTCTCATCTTCTTCTGTTTATTATCTTCTCATCATCTTCTTATCTTCTGCTTCTCTATATATTTCTTGGTATCTACTTCTTCTTCTATACTTCTTTTTCCCATCTTCTTTTTCCTTTCTTCTTCTGTTTCTCATCTTCTTCTTGCCCTCTTCTTATCCACTTCTTCTCATTTACTTCCTCTTCTTCTCTACTTCTCCTTCTTGTCTGCTTCCTCTTTTTATCTACTTCTCATCTTCTTCTTTTTCCTTTCTTCTTCTTCATATCTTCATCTTCTTATCTTAGATTTCTTCTTCTTATCCAATGCATAATAGATATTTTTAGCCATATCACGCCCTAAATTTTAGTATTTCTATAATTCTATCGATGCTTCGATTGTTCCTTTACATTTCTCACACTTTCAATTCATTTTCTTTGTAAATTTCAAGCCAAAAAAAACAGCTATAAATAGCTGTAAGTCATAATCTCTATAGTTATATATGTAGATGATGCCTCGTCGTGCATCGTGCGCGTGTCACGCTACCATCTCTAAGCTGACTATGAATGAAGCAAACGCACCACACGCTCAATGGAAAACGCTGAGCAGGCAACTCCAGACGCACATAGAGCGTCCCATGCGTCCCGTACCGTAGGCCATACCGTTGCGTTCCCCTCTCTCTCTCAGTCTCGTTCTCGCTCTCGCTCTCGCTCTCTGGGCCCTTTGCTGGCTCGAGCGTCTTGTGGGCTGGCTACCTGGCATAGCTGTTGTTGGCCGATATAAATTAAACGCAGGCAACGAACAACTTTTACATGCAATTGCCCACGGAATTGGACATCGCTTCACACCCAGGCCACATAAATTACCCATCCAGGTCAGTTTTGAGGCAGTTTTATGAGCTGTAGCTGGTGCTGCTGTAGCTGCTGCTGCCAATGCCTATTGCAAATGCCAGTTGACCACTTTTTTTTTTTTTGGTATTTTCTTTGTGGCACGTAGTCGCCAAATGCTGCGCTTGTCAATTATTGAAGCCCCGTCGGAACAGATTCCACCACCAGCCAAAGGCTACGTGCTCGGCATACGCAGCTGGCATTACGAATCGCATCGGAGTCTGGGTCACAAGCTCACTCTGACTCGGCGACAGACAAAGCGACTGACTGAATTTCTTAATACTCTCACACACACAGAACATACACACACACTCGCACACCCCCGAAATAGTAGTCAGGCAAATTGCAATGGCACAAAATCTTTGGTGGCTGCCAAGTTTTATGGTGTTAATTTGGCGCTGATTGAGCGACGTTCGTCCTGCGCCGGGGATTAGAGCCGGACAGGCGTGAAATTAGCCCGCAATGCACACGGCCGTGCAGTCGCAACCCTTAAAGGTCAACGCATTGCATTTGTGAACCCCCAAATCCCCCCCCCCCCCAAAAAAAAAGAAAAAGAATAAAAAAATAAAACTGAAACGTGACATTAGCTCAATCGATGCCCAAAATCGAATCCCTTCGGTTCCAGTTGCCAGCAAAGATTCACGGCTTTTTTTTTTACTATATCAAATTCTGTATTACTTGGAACTAATTCGAATGCATTTACCATGTCAAAGGTAAATTAAGCAATTTGATAAAGTTTTCAAATGAAATGAAATGTATGAAACTAGCTCCAAAGACGCGCGAGACGTGATTTATTGACAGCAGTTCGATAACGTATTGAAATGATTATAGGAATAGTTGTGGACTGCTTGAAACTGACTTGATCGGCGCGTGCTATAGAGGTCCTGCAACATATGGGTAACTACAACAAAAATTCTCTAGTTCTTATAGATGGTGAGATCGACGAGTTCGTACATACGATCAGTCGGGCGGGCGGACGGACGGACGAGCGGACGGATAGTCGGACGAACGGACGAGCGGGCGAACGGACGGACGAACGAACTCACAGACACACGGACAGACAAACGGATAGTTGAACGAACATGGCTAGCTCGACTCAGCGTGTCATTCCGGTCAGGTTCATGGGCGTTGCCACGCCCCGTTCTGCCTGTTACACGCATTTCAACAAAGCTACATTCGGCTGTCCGTTGCTGTCCACTCTCAATGGGTTCAGGCTATTAGAGTAAAGAAAAACAAAAACTTTGAATACAAAAATGCAATTTCAATTTTAAAGCTAAGCCGATCAAAGCGACTTCTTATCAAAGAACCGATGCAGAAACAAATAACAACAACAACAACAACAACAACAACAGAAAAACATTTAATTATTTTCGCTTTTTATTTTTGCTGAATACTAAATAGATTTTCGGAACGAAATGCAAATAGTGAAAGCCAAACGGATTGAATTGGTTAACCTACATAATAATGCTTAATAATTTAATAAATTATGCGACAACAAATAATGCATTGACTTCCATTCAGCATCGCACACACTCACGCACACTCACACTCACACACACACACACGCACACAATAATGCATTCAAAGTTACATTATTTCACATTTCATAATAATAAATTGCATTAATTAACGCAATGGCAATCAGCAGAAATTTGCCTCTTCCATTAGATGCACACACAAAGGCCCTGAGCACCCAGTGCGTTCGCTCGCATAGGGTATATGGGTTTTCGGGCTGCAAGCTGTGTGTAGCAAACAGACAGTTTTACATGTATTCATAATCAGAATATAGACGTAGCCTTCGGCAAGGAATGCTCATTACTTTGCCGATATATTGGCTATCAATATTAAAAAAAGATTCTATAGATTTATGATTCAAGTTGAGAGACTTAAGAGATATAAGTGCTTTCTTGATGCCTGTTCTATTGCTATCTTCATAAATAGAACTTTCCGACTTACTCAAACTAATGAAAATGTTATCGATCACAACAATCGGTTTGGTTTCTGCAAGCTTAGGTACATTTGAAGCAATCAATTCCATATTTGAAACGCACAACTGATTGTTAACTTCAAGAAGATAATTCGAATAAAAAATTGTAGTTGCCTCAGAGATACTTTGAATATTACTTTTCCAACAAAGAGCCAAAATTTCGAATGGCTAATTTTGCAGCACACGAAATGGTTCCCAAGCCCTTTCAACTCAACTCATTTGCCACTAAAACTTAGGCACAGCATCAATCAAGACTCATTCAGTTTTGCTAGATCTATGAAAGTTGAGAGCAAAGGACAGCTCACAGGATATTTGGCTAGTCGAGCACTGGCGCACAGGCAGCAGCACTCATATTTGTTTCAATCACGTAATGTGTCAACATTTCTGTCTGCTCATATCACAGTCAGAGCAGAACTTTCGACAGCTCTCAAAATGAACATTTCAAACATTATTAAATAGAGTTTGTGTGTGTGTGTGCGTGTGTGTGTGTGTGTGTGTGTGTGTGACAAACTTATTTTTCCAACTTATCTGAGAGCTAAGTCTACGCTCTACATATTAATAAGGCTTAGTTGAATTGGACTAGGCTGGGCTAAGCTAAGCAAGTGAATTCCCGTTGGGTTCAGGTTAACAGGGTTTTCTACAGATCCATGCAACAGGCAGAAGGGGGCGTGGCTGACGCTATAGATAGAGCATATCGAATCTTGTTCAGGATGACGAGCTGAGTCGATATAGGCACAATCGGCTGTCTGTCCGTCTTACTGTCTGTTCGTCCTTCGTAGTGTCTATCCATCCGTCTCAGTGTCTATTCGTCCGCCTCAGTGGCTGTCCGTCCGCAGGAACTTAGCAAACTCGCAAGTCACAAAAGCTAGAGACTTGAAGTCTTACAAATCTATTTCTATATGCCACAAGCAGTACGGGTTTAACATTAATTAGGTCGATATTCATGATTTCCGGGTATGTCCCAGTCGTGCACTGCCCTCTAGTGCCGCCTTCTTACTTCTAAACGTACTCAATCGGATAACTTTCCACTTTATATAGCTGCCATGGGAGTATTATTAGTATACTTGCCTTTCCTAAATAGCTTAGGCGAATGATAAACGACGATCGTGATCCTGAAATTGCCTTCACTGAACCCTGCTTTATCTGCTGGACGTAAGAAAAGATCTAGCTACTGTGTTTCTCTGCTCCGACCATTTCCTGTTTTTCACTCTATAATTTTGGACTCGTTTATGTTATTGTTTCTTCGTCTGTTAAGTACATTTGAATACTAGTTTTCACAGTCATTGAATGAAATGGGTTTTTCTTCTTTTTTTTTTTTTTTTTGTGCCCAACCCTCGAGGCGAACGCTCCCTTTGCCAGTTGCTCGACAACACACCCAATTGCCCTTGCGGCATTGTGGCTCCTTTCTTGATCGCCCTCCCAGTTTTCAGTTTTCAGTTTTCAGTTGCCTAATCTCTATTAGCAGCGCTATGACTGGCGTGGACCACCCAGCTGACATTGTCAACTGACAGAGGCAGCTACCTGAGAAGCAGCGGCACCGGCGGCAGCAACAGCGACAGCGACAGCGATGTCAGCGAGCAGATAAAGGCGGGCAGCCACATAAAAAAAATAAAAGAAACGAGAACTTTGCGGCCGCGTAGAAACGACTTCGTCGTACTCTGTTTACAGCAAACTACTAGCTCGAGTTGAGTCTGCACTGCCAGAAGATTCTAAGACTAAAGTCAGTGACTTGCGAACTGTGAATGTCTAGTCAGTTACTTGCAAACTGTAACTTTGAGAAGGAATGTACATAAGTCGTGAGTAGAGCGTGTCACGCTTTCTTTTAAGCTAATAAAAGACTCTTACAATGACTCTAAGACTGCTCTGCTGCTGACTCCAAAGCTGTAATCTCTAGTCAGTGACCGGCAAACTTTAAAGGTCTAGTCAGCGACTCGCAAACTGTAACTTTGAGAAGGAATGTACATAAGTCGTGAGTAGAGCGTGTCACGCTTTCTTTTAAGCTAATAAAAGACTCTTACAATGACTCTAAGACTGCTCTGCTGCTGACTCCAAAGCTGTAATCTCTAGTCAGTGACCGGCAAACTTTAAAGGTCTAGTCAGCGACTCGCAAACTGTAACTTTGAGAAGGAATGTACATAAGTCGTGAGTAGAGCGTATCATGCTGACATCTTTTAAATTAATAAATACTCTTACAATGACTCTAAGACTATAGTCGCTACATTAGAGTTCTGCTGTAGCTTCGAAAGTTACGTCTAGTCAGTGACTCGCAAACTGTAACTTTGTGAGAGAACGATGTTCATTAGTCGTGATTAGAGCGTGTCACGCTGACATCTTTCAAATTAATAAATACTCTCACTGTAGTCGCTATCTTAACGTGCCGCTGTAACTCTCAAACCTAGCTAAGCAATAGCTGGGGAAGGTCGCTGCTCATCAAAACCACCACAACTTTAGTTGTTGACTTTCAGCTTTTCACCCATGTTAACCTGTATTGATGGCGGGGGGGCGTGGCTGACATAATTAAACAGCATGTGACATGAGCATGAGTATTTGCATTCCCATACTTCAATAGCTTAACGCCCCTGCAATCAATCAATCAAATATACCCCATTTCAGTTGATGAAAAGTGTATAGAACTGTTTTCCCATTGCCGCTGTTGAACTGTCTGTCCGTCCATCTGTCTGTCCGACTCATTGTCATTGCCCAACTGGACGAGGTGGAAGGGGCTGCGGCCAGTGCCAGTGCCAGTGCCAGTGCCAGTGCCCGGGCATCTAACCTTGAAGTCGCACTCGAGAGTCTTTCGGCGCAGTCGAGCGAACGTACATACAAGTGTCCATCAAGTGCGTCTTATCTTTAGTGGCCTGAGCCGGGCTTACCTGCTGATAGCAGCTTTGGCGGCATCTGGTTAACTGTTTGCTGCTGAAGGGCGTCGCTGCTGCCGCCGCTGCTGCTGCCGCTGCCGCTGCCGTCGCCGCTTGTGTCTCTGTTGCCTGCAGCTGGACAGCAGCAGCGGCAGCATTTCTATCCGCATCCTTCGGAGCCTGTGCCAAGGACTGGGCGGCAACCAGAACGAGCAATAATGCAATTGACTGGAACATTGTTGTTGTAGTTGTTTCACTGTGTATCCTGCTCCTTGTTGTTGTTATTGTTGTTGTTGTTGTTGTTGTTGTCGTTGCTTTTGCTGTTGCAGTTTAAAGTGAGCGTGGGCGTGGACGTGGACGTGGATGTGAACGAGGGCGTGGGCGTGGATGAACAAGAGCGAGGGCGTACGCCTGGGGCGTCCACAGATTGATTAATTGATTGATTTTGTTTGTTTATTTTTGTATCAAGTGCTGTTGAAGTTGTCGTTGTTGTTGTTGCTGTTGTTGTTGCTGTTTGGTTAGGCCCATAATACGCGACGACTGTGACGACAGCGACGTCAACTTTGACGTCGACTGCATTTAGTGAAACAGCGGACGCAGCGCGTTTTGTGTATTTCTGTTTGTTTTGTTCTTCTTCTTCCTGTTATTGTTGTTGTTTGCCGTTTTGTGTTTGTGATTTGGCGATTGCTTACAGCTTTGGCTGCGGCAGCAACAACAAGAACAGCAATAACTGTGCTCCAGCTAAAAGCATGCTGCGCTTGATACACGCTGCGAGAGAGTAACTGTAACTATTACTGTGAAGTGCGGCCTTTCGTCTGCGTCGTTTAGTTTCGTTTTGACTTTACGTTTCTTCTTTATGTTTTCGGTTGTTGTTTTTGCTGTTGCTGTTGGGGTTTACTTATTGGTTAGAGTCCCGCGCTGTTGAAGGGACGGGCAGGGGGCGGCTAGCGTTTTGGGGCGCTGGTTTAACTAACAGCATGTGCCGTGGCCCTGACTCCAGGTCTGCGCACCTTGTTTGAGTTGTTCTTCTTTTCTTCTTTTTATTTTATATCAGGTAAGTTGGCACTGGCACCATAACAAAAACACAAACAAACAACACACGACAACAATAAATAAAACGTGCACACACAACAAGAGCGGCAGCAGCAGCAGCAGAAGCAGCAAAAAACAAAAAAAAAGCACACACATACAAATAATAAATAACAACACCAGCGACAAGGCGACAAACGACTGCGACTTCGACTGCGACAGCGACAGTGACAATGGCTGAGGGCGAAGGCGAGGCCAACCAACGTCGTCGAGGATAAATGCTGCACTAACGGAAAACGAAAACTGAACCAGAACCAGGCTGCGAGATAACACACAAGTACACACACACACATACGCGCACGCACACACAGTCGTACACAGAGACACAGCGCAGTCATACACACGAACTCACACAGAGTCCCGGAGAGCAGAGTAAAGAAAAGGGCTGCTAAGCACACAGCTGCTACAGCCACAAAATGGCTAGATTTTAGCTGTTTTCTCTTACTGCAGGCAAATAGCATATTTAAGTTGCTTTAGTGCACTTTTATGTAATTGATTATTATATAATAAAAAAATAATTAGTTAATATGATATATATATAGCTATAGATATACACATAAGTATGTATGTATATATACATATATAATTATTAATTTGTAAATATTTTCCAGCTTTATGCTATACTAAAATAACAGATAATTAAAAATATATATAAAAATAAATAAAGAAAATTTTATTTTTAACTCTACCACGCTGTATACATAATGCTAAAAGGCTTCATTGGTTCACTTTAGCTGCCTTTATTTGCATAACATAGCATTTTTCTAGCTAGATTTGTTAGCAAGGCCACGGCGAGGTTTTTCAACACTTGCCGCACATGCTGAAAAGGGGCGTCAGTCAGTGGTTGCTGTTCGAACACGCTTTCCAACACCGAGCACGAACATGTTTGAAACGATATTAGTAATGCGAGCGGGTCGTGATTATTTATCGCAACCCAACCAAACTAACAAACCAATCAAATTGTTTGATATGTTGCTACAAAATAATCACAAACTTCGCATAATAATTAGTTGGCAAGACGAAAATATCCATATATATAAAAACTAGCACAGAATTGTAAGCTATTATTGATCAATTTCGTGTCTCGTGTCGTATCGTGCTTTATAATGTGTGCAGCACTAAATTGCAGGGAGCAGCCAAAAGTCGGAGTTGAAGTTGGGCCAGCGGAGTCAGCGGAGTCTGTGTGACTGTTTGGTGGTTGCTTCGCCCCGTTGGGTTGACTTTGATGATGATGATCATGATGCTGATGACGATGATGATGATGATGATAATGACGATGATGGGGTGGCTGGCAGCGAGCTAAGGCTTTGGACTTAGCTTTAGCTATAGCTATGGCTCTGGCTCTGGCTCTGGCTTTGGCTTTGACTCGGTGGTGGTAGTGTTGTTCCCCGCCCGATCTCTACCCATTCCATAGCCAATGGCTTCAATGTCCCGGCATCGCGCGTGCATGCAGATGAATCAAAGCAGCCGCTGATTATAGCAACAATATGGAAATGCCGCTACCTCTCCACTACTTCGGCTTGCCTCGGGTTATATAGGGGCATTGTTTATTTATATGCCATGCACATGTGCCTGTGTGCGTGTGTGTGTGTATGTGTGTGCAAATATGTTTGAGTGAACGTGTGTGTATGTGTGTGTGTGTGTGTGTGTGTGCTTGTATTTGGTTTTTATAACTTCCATTTGCCAAAGCATAGTAAATTCTTTCAAAGCGTGTACTACATTTATTATTTAAGCCACGCTGTTCTCACTCTCTCTTTCGCCCGGCTTACCACCCACCTCCCCGCCAACTACCCCACGCTCTGATCTATATGCACATTGTTCTAGCCATTCGGTTTGTGTCTCTGTGTGTCTGACTGCTGCTATATTAGCCCCCCTCCTCTACGCCCTCTTTGCCTATCCCTACCCCTACTTACTTGTGTGCCCTCCAACTTCCCCTTAACAGCAGCAGCACTGGCAACGGCAACGGCAACGGCAGCGGCAGCGGCAACGGCAGCAGCTTTATTTGCATATTTTGACTTTTATGCGGCAAAAATATTACTTACTGCGCTGCTGCCAGCAAACAAACAGTCCCCCCACAGCCCCCGCGACGACCCACCCAACAGGTCACCCCTACTAAAACAGGGCAACGTTAATAAAGCGGCAGAGTATACAAAACAGAAGAAGAAAAAAAAACACACAGCAAAATATATATAAAAACGCCAAAAATTAAGGCAAAAAAAAAGGAGAAAAAAAACTTTTTTCCATTTGGCATGCTGCCCTTACACGCGCAAACCCCCCACCCGGCCCAGCCCGGCCCGGCCCGGCCCGGCCCGCCCCCTGCCCTCTAGCCTGTTCGACACGTCTATGTACACTCCTTATATAAGTCGTCTGCAAAGTTTTGAAATTTGGGGCTGGTTTATAACTCCATTGCAACATGTTGCATGTTTGAAATTGCCAAAAGGAATGAAAACGAAAGAAACAACAAAACACATACATAGATCAGTTATCTAAGCATGCAGCGACCCGATGTCCGACATACTCGTTAATACTTTGAAAACTTTTGTTTTTCCCCATTTGGCGAGCATAAGGCGCATAATTTGTTTTCCCAACTTTTATGCGCTAATAATAATACATTGATATCGCTGTCTTACGGCCATATATCACTTGGAATGGCTACAGCTGTGCTTTAAGCTTACATACGAGTAGTTCCCCCCCCCCCTCTCTCTCTCTCTCTCTCTCTCTCTCTCTCTCTCTCTCTCTCTTACTTGACTCTCATTTTGCTGCTATTCCAAAATTTAGTTTTAAATACGTTCTAAATTATGAATGGACGGGGGAATGTGTACATTTGAAAACCACCTTTGAGCCATTTGAAATGATATATACTGTATTTATTTCAAATTAATAGTTTCCGAGCAGCGTTGCCAGCTTGTTGCAAAAGTTATGGGATTCCCCACTACACAAAGATTATGGCTATAACTAAAAACCACAAAAAAAAAAAACCAAAATAGAAAAGCACAGGACTGGGCGAGAGCACTACGAATACTAGATACACTGACGGAAAAGGGGAGTTTGAGTCGCTTCTATAGCTAGAGTATATCTGATATATGTATGTATATGGTGTTTCGTAGTCCGTTTCTAGAAGGGTACGATATGAGCTCTTGTTGTCAATAAAAATCGACAGATTGAATTGGGGGTCAACGCTTCACGTTAGTTACTTTAAAACCATAAGAACTGAATATATAAATTTAACTATGTATATCTCTTTTCTGATTTTGATTCTGATGATATATAGATGATCTGAATTTGGAATTTTGTATAGCTCAATGCCTTTACTACCCCTGATTAACATTGGTACTACTTTATTATAAGACTCTACAGCACGAAGCAGGCTGACTAAAAACTATTGTATATATATATATGTTTATACAGATATGTTATAAATATTATAAAGTCATTCAATTACATAGAGGCTGGACTGATAAAAAACTATGATATATATATGTGTATAGCATATGTAAGATATATCTTTTGATATGTATTTAGCAATGGGTTACATTATCTGCGGCACATTCGTCATGCCCGATATGGTGAAATGAATAAAGTGTAGAAGGGCTTTTGAAATTTATGCGCCCATTGCGAGCCATTTTGCAGTGCAGAACTTTTTAAAACAAAATTCCATTTTGCGGCTACCGCAATTGACTTTGTCGTTGGATGCCGGATGCCGAAGCCCCGTTACTCGCTGCTTGCCTCCTTTCCCTCCACCTCCCCAATGCCATCGTGGTCCACTTAATGGCGCCCAACATGCAATGGCTGCGGATAGAGATGCGGGCCTTAGGCTGTCCCTGTGTCCGTCCCTCCGTCCCTCCGTCCGTCCGTCCCTTCGTCCGTCCGGCTTATTAAAAGCCGTTTTACACTAATACTAATTCATGGGCAAGCCGTTGCCCGTTTGTTTTTAGTTTGATTTACGCATTTTTGAAGGCATGCGACAAAAGTTTGAGCTCGGACTTCAACTGGGAGTTGGAGTGGAAGTTGGACTCTGGGATTGGGAGCGAGAGCAACAGCAGCAGCTGCAGCTGGGCAAGCTGCATATTCCCCTGGGTGATAAGTAGTTGTTGATGATGATGCACAATGAGCACATCCGGTCTGGCGAGGGGTGGCAATAATATGTATGTAAAGCAGACACAATTTAGGGTTAAAAAAAACAACAACAACAACAGCAGCAGCAGCAGCAGAAGAAGAAGAAGAAGAAGAAGCTGAGCGAAAGTCAAAAACTCTTGATTCCCAAGCCAAAAGGCAAAAACTATTTCTCAATCCGTGCGGCAACACAACGAATCCATTAAGAAAATTTCAAATTCTTAAAAATTAGCACTCGACAAATAAGAAAAGAAGAAGAAGAAGCAGATGAAGAGATTTATACATGTAGAGCGAGAGAGAGAGAGGGAGAGAGCGAGAGCGAGAGAGGGAGAGCGAGTAATTAATGGAATTTTTGAACTTTTAGTGCAAATGCTTCTTCAGTCTGCATAACACACGGCATTCATTTCATTTCTTTTCATTTCATTTCTTTTCATTTCATTTCATTTTATTTCTTTTCTTTTCATTTGGTTTCATTTGGTTTCATTGATGGAAGTTTCGCTCCTTCGACTTGCCACTTTGCCACTTTGCCAGTTGCCACATGCCACATGGGCAGCAAAAAATAAATTTGTCGTCGTCGTTGTTGCCATTTTTGCAGTTAGCCCGAAATAGAGCAATTTGCATTATTCGCATTCGGGCAGAATTCGCTTAATGAATTGCGCACAAGTTGCCAAGAAATGTCTATCGAAACGTTGCACAAAAAGAACGGCAGCAGCAGCAGCAACAGCAACAACAGCAGCAACAATAGCTGTACAAAAATACAACAAAACTGACAACAAAGCAACAATTGCATCAAGTGCATTCATAACGCACACGCGAATACCCTATAAAAAAAAAAAGATGAAACGCAAGTGATTGATTGCATTGGAAGTCTTTATCAAGTGGAATATGAAAATATATAATATATAAGGGTCACATCATAACAAATGATTTATCAAATTATAAAGAAAAGAGATCTGAACTCTTAAATTTTAAAAATATAACGACACAAAATTGTATTTTATTTATGTGAATAAATAAATTTATCTGAAAAACTTACATAAAAAAAATTAAAATAATATCAAAAATAAATAAAGTATTTTTTTTTGAAAAACTTAATAAACTTAATTTAAAAAAAAAAAAAAACAACAAAAAAATAAATATAAAATATAAAAAATTTATTAAGTATTTAAAAAAACTTAAAAAATTAAATTTAAAAAAAAAAAAACACAAAAAAAAATATATTTAAAAATATATTATTAAAATAAGTATTAAAAACAAATATTAAAAAAAAATCTCAAACAATATTTTACAAAAATTTGCTTAAAAATATTTTTCGATTTTTTTTTAATATTTTACAAAAATATACAAGAAAAACAAAAATATATTTAAAATAAAATATTTTTTTTTTTATTTTTTAATATTTTTTTAAGTCATTTGAATCCTGAACCCTTTCATAACGTGAATATTAATGCTAAGCCCAAAGTTGTTCAACATATTTGCATAGCAATTCCTATAAGTATTATAGTCTTTATATGTAGCCATGCAAACGGCATGCTAATATCATAATGTACTGCAGAGAGAGAGAGAGAGAGAGAGAGAGAGAGAGAGAGAGCACGATCAGGCGACATGTCTGGGTCCGCCACTTTGTCTAAAGGAACATATTATGCGCGCATATCACACACATCGGAGGCCGATTTCGAATACGAATTACGGATACGTATTTGAAGGGGTGTCACTGTTTTCCCTCTGTCTGTGTTAACTGTAATCGGAATGCGCTCATCTTCATCAGCGTGGCGGGCAAACGGACGGACGGAAGGACGGACAGACAGGGCGGACGGAAGGACTTTTGAGTTTGGTTGAGCACGACGGCTTTGCCCCATGTTCATTCGCAATGTTAATGCAAAATAGCATTTGCATTCATGCCGATGTCGAAATGTGCCTTGCTGCTGCTGCTGCTGCTACTGTGGCTGCTGCTGCTGCTGCTGCTGCCCCCCTTCATTGCCGCTCGCCTAGGCGCAGCCTCACCGCAGAGCCAACAGCTGTGCTGATTCGCAATTTTTCGTTGTCAAAAAAAAAAAAAAAATGGCCCATAACTCATGTCACCGTTGTGTTCATTAAATGCGAACTGACTGTCTGCCCACCCGTTTGGTCCTGCTGCTCCTGCTCCTGATGCTGATGCTTGGTGCACCAGTTGTAGCAGCTTCACATTTTATTGTCTATGTGCGCATATGGTCAGCTCATTGTATAGTCGCTTATATTGCCATTATCATCATCATGTTGCGATTAATGCGGCCCTTCTCTATTCAGATGTGGAATGTATGTAGTACGTGATACATCTATCACTGCACACACGTCGCCTGCCGCGTCTCTTTTCTTTTCATTTCTTCTTTTTTTTTTTTTGGGGTGGGTGTGAAATTGTTTTGGGACGTGGACTGCGGCACCCATTTGCCATTTGTCAGCCCTGCTGGTGCTCGTGCTCTTGCTCTTGCTCTTGCTCTTGCTACCACCACACTTCATAATATCCGAAAATGTAATTATATATGTATGTATGGTGTATGTATGTATGTATGTATGTATGTATGTATGTATGTATGTATGTATGTATGAAGGCATTAACGCATTTTCGAAAGCATAGCGCGTTAAGCTGCAGCGAGTTCATCAAAATGTTATAGGGCGATGATTACCAAACAACATTTTGAGATAGCGGCAGCAGCAGCAGCAGCAGCAGGTGCGGGCCACCCCACAGGGGAGGTTAATTGAGAGCATGCGGCCGATTTCTTGTAAATTGATTTATGTATAAATGAATCAAGCGCACCCCAATCAAGTCTTTCAATCAGGCATTTGGGGTTCTTGGGAATTTTTGTTTTATTTATATTTATTAAATATTTTTAATATTTCTGAAATAAATCTTCTATGAATATTTTCATTTTTCTAACATCTGCCGTATCTTATATCTTTAAAATCAAAAATGCAAAAAAAACGTTCTCTTTTAGTAGCAAGTATTTTGCAAACGATATGTAATTCAAAATTGTAATTTAGCCCGCCATAACAATCATTTTATCGAAATTGCAACCCAGCGATAGTTTACAAATCAACAATTCTGTCAAGGCATTACCAACACTGTACATTTTGTACGACATTTGACTACACTTGAATTACGTTCATTTTTATTCATTTCTATTCCTTAATTTTTGTTGTGCATGCTTCAATTATTTGAGAACAATTGTGAGAAAAAAAAAAAAATATATATATATATATAGTGTCGCCAATACATTTGACATTGCGCATATTGTAAGTGGACAACTTTATAATTAGCACTGTAAGTAAAGATATTAACAATAAATCGCTTTCCGTGGAGCGTGCGAAACGACGTTGACGTTTTGTTGTGGTCAAAAGAAAAAGAATACAAAAAAAAAGGGAAGAAAAGAGAGCCGCTGCTTTGCAAATTGTGCGTGCCTTGTATATGAGTGTGAGTGTATGAGTGTGTATGGTGTGTGCATACTTGTCTTGTTTCTTTTCGTGTCAAAATCAGTGCATACCAAACACAACTAGGCTAGTATAGTGCACCCAAAACGAAGAGGCACTGTCCCAGTTAAAGATCAGGTAATTTACCAAACAATCCCAACATATCGCTATTAGAGATGGGCGCATGTCGTTAATGAAATATTCGATAAATGCGCTGGCGTCGAGCCCGTGACATACAGGCACAGTAAACGTTAAATGAGTGAACTGTGAGAAGAGCCGTTATGTTGCATTAAACAGTTGCAAACATTAAACAGTTGATTGTTTGTTTATGTGCGTGCTGTTGGCTGTGCCGCTGCACAAATCTAAATAGTACGTTGTTCCCATGACAATCGAATATTAGTGAATTGAATGCCTTGCGACATGCGCCCAACTCTGCTGGTGCTGCTTGGACACGAGACATTAATCACATCCCAATTTGCAGAGCGTTTTTGTAGCAAGAGATGAGCTATTTAACTACCGAGCCGGTGCCGCCTGGCTTTGAGGACGAAATGGCGCGTGCATCGGTTATACAGAAGCTAATTGATAACTTCAAGGGTGGCTCTCTAATCGGCACCGAGTACGTTGTGGAGCTGCACGAGAATGGCCAAGTGCATCCCGATTATTTTTGTGTGCTGTGCAACACGTGCAACGACAGCCGTTCCATATTCACACACTGGACCTCGCTCACCCACCGCAGCAACTATCTGAAGGCACATTTTCAGAAGGCCTACGACAAGCTGCAGCAGCTGCGCCGCTCATCCAGCAATGGCAGCGATCTGTGCACAGCCACAGCGAAATTGGTGCAACTCATTGAGCAGCATTGTGGGCGCAGCATGCACCATTTGGCTGTTGATGGCGAAGATTTTCGTCGCTTTCGTCCTAAAATTTGTTCACAGGTACGCGATCAGTTTCATTTCAAGGAATGCGCCGGCGCCGATTTCGTTGACGAAGTGCGTCAAATAATGCTGGACCTGAAGCCCACGGATGCGCTGAAGGCCAAGCTGAATAAAAACGAGCGTAACGCTGAGCCCATGACAATTGCACTCGATGCCATTTCCAGTGATGACGATGATAGTTTTGCTGCCACTGGCATACAGTCGACGGCGCAGCTGGTAAAAAAGGCGCGCAAAAAGCCGGACGATCAACAGCCGGCATATCGTGCCGCAAATCGTTCACCGCCGCCACTGGGCAAAGATGTGCCAGCCATTGCTGCAAAGACAGCAGCAGCAGCGGGCATCAAGCAGCAGCAGCTGCCGACGCCCAAGGAGCTATCGTTGCAGGCATCGCATATTGCGCAAGAGCGCTACAAATGGGAGAAGTTTCGCTGTCTGTTGGAGCTGCAGCTAAAGCAGTTGCGCGACGAGACCGAAACGTACGAATCGAATCCGGAGAAGCATCCCGACTATTCTGAGGAGTGGAAGTTGTTCTGGAATCGACGCTATAAGCAGCTGCAGGAGGAAAAGAAATGTGATCCGAATAGCTACGACTATAAGCCCGAATGGATTACGTATTGGAAGGATAGGCGTGTCGAGCTGTTCAACATATCCGTCAACAAGATCAAAAAGGAGCTGAAGGAGAAGTTTAAGCTTGGCGACGAGGACGAAGAGAACACCAAGGAGCTAATGGATCGTTACAAAATACGTGTCAGCAGTCCCAAAGATACGAACGAATTGGCAGCAGGCACAGCTGCAGGTGCTGGCGCCGTCTCTGGCTCCGGTAGTAGTGGTGGACGCCGCAAGAGCGGCTACCGCAGCTCCAGTATACGAGCCAACAGCAGGTCTATTGGCAGCGATGCTGTCATCGACATCAGCGATGACGAACAGCAGCCACCAGCTGCACAATCGACACGTAGCAATCGCCGTCCAAACTATGCGCGCTCGATGTCGCGCAGCCTGTCGCCAAAGCGTGGAAGGCAGGCGCCGCCGCCGCGTTTAGGTCGTCGTTCGCGCACACGTTCACCAGTGAACTCCAGGCGCCGGCCACGTTCCCGCTCCAGGTCACGTTCGCCGCATCGCCGCTCACGTTCCCCGTATAGTCGGGGCCGGGAGAGATCGCTGCATTCGCGCGGCCGCGACGATTACAGTGACAGGGGCCGCGAGAGAAGCGGCGATTACTATAGGGAGAGAAGCGACAGCTATTCGCGCACCTCGCGCACTTATGAGGCCATGGAGTCGTTCCGTGTGCTTGACTCGCGCCTCTATCCGGAATATAGTCAGCCCAGGCAGCATTCAATATCGCCGACGGGCACAATTTTATCAAATTCTCTCAAGGAGACGGATCCAGCGGATCAGGAGCCAGAAGGTCCACTGACCGTGGTTAGTGTGCTGCGCATGTTAGCCGCTTTGGAGGATCAGTTGGGCAGTCTCGGTCCCAAGGCGCTCAATTTACTGAGCAAAGCGCTGGCCATGGAGAAGATCAAGCCAAATGCAGCCGACGATTTGTTATTGAACGAGGACAATTGCGTCTTCATGGAGACCACCAAGGAGAAGCTAAAGGGTATACTCATTGCCGAAGTGCTCGATGATCCACAAAAAGTGCGCGTTGTGAAAAAGTTAATCAGCAATATAGCGACCATCATCTTCCAGGTGACATCCAAAGGTAAGTTCCATACGATACCAAAACCCAATCCTTTCACTTTCCAGACGCCAGTCCAGTCCAAACGCCCAAGAAATGTGGGTAAGTATTGTGGTTTTGCTCGTTACTCGGTGTTAGTTGCTCGGCGAGCTTGTTCAAACAGTTTCTGCAAATTGTGGCTGAATATTTCTGCTGCCAAGAGCCGAAAAAAAACGATTTTAGCCAAAGGTTTCTTGGTAATGTGGAAATATTCACAACCTTCTGTTATGCGCTCTGTGTGATTTACTCAACCTTGCTATATCTATATCTATATATATATATCAATATATGCATACATATATATATATATATCTATATAAATTCGTAACAAATCCGCTTGAGGAGTTCGAACTTTTACTTTTCGCGCGTCTTTCAACATTTTTTTTTTTTGAACAAAAATTTCACGTTCGCGTTTGGTTTGAATATATGTAAATGGCAATCGTCTCGAATTAGTTATAAATCGACTACCTTTAAGTAATTCTATTGTAAGTAATCGTGAGCTATTGGCCCATGCCTAGGCTATGATATGCTCCCAATTAGCCTGTCTTCGTCTTTGGGTTTCTATGCCTAGGATATTCTATTTATGATCCTGAACAACTGCGCGTCTTCGTCTCTTTGGGTCTTTGCACATTTCGCTGTGCCAAATATCGATTGCAGCGTTATCGATAACTCTTTATGTGTGTGTAAAAAGCCCCAATTCATGGAATATAAACCTTATAGAATATATTGATATATATATCTGATTGAAATCTAAGCAAATATAGATATAATATATCTGATTGTTGTCATATATGCAGCTATCTTTCAAGACCTTCTCCTTAGCTTGAGCGAAGAGTTTTATCTAAGTGTTTGACTGCTGTATTTCTATGCTATACAAATGTTTTTTTTTTATTACTTTTTTTCGTTTAACCTGAAGTATAAAATAAAATTTTAAGAATTTTCTTAAATTTAAATTTCAAGTCTCTGAAAAAACAAATGTTTCTTGATGATATAAAAAGTTCGTAGAGCAATTTTGCATATGGCTTATGATGTATATATATATATATATATATATATATATATATATATATATATATATATATATATATATATATATATATATATATATATATATATATTATGTATATATATATATATATATATATATATATATATATATATATATATATATATATATATATATATATATATATTGTATATATATATATATATATATATATATATATATATATATATATATATACATATATATATATATAGCTGTCGGTATTTGAACTATATGCAAACTGTCTGTGATCCGTTAAGAGCTTTTTTTTATCGGTTCTCGGTGTTACGTTCCGCTTCAGCGTTCTTCAGGTTAGTGCTTAAAGTGTTCATAAAAAGAAAAGAAAAGAAAAGAAAAAAAACAAAAGAAAAAAAATGAAAAAGGACAAACGTCCTGGTTAAGTGCCCTGTCACAATCAGCTGGAAGCATCGCATTCGCCTCATCTCCCCCCAAGTATGAATTGTAAGACATAATTTTTTTTTTGTATTTGCTTTTGGTTTGTCGACAAAGACAATTCCTAATATTCGATTGTAATCATAAATGAATTAATGTTGTTTTTTATGTTGCTCCTTCCTTTTCACACACACACAACACACAATATATATATATATATATATACACACACACACACACGCCTATAAACCAGGTGCTCAAGAGGCCTCGCATCATGAGCCACCGCATACGGACTTGGCCAAGAAGAAGGATTACCAGCTGCCCTTCGATAGACAGCTGGTTTCATCGAAACTGGCCAGCGAACTGGTCATGAACGGCATGGACAATTTGAGCACCGATGATATGAACAAATTGCTGCACTTCTTCACGCTGCTGGTGAAGACGAATCATAGCCGCCGCCAGACCGACAGGAGCAGCGGTCTCAGCTTTGCTGAGGTGCCGCTGCGCCTGGGTCTTGTCAAGCATAAAAATGATGGCCATGAGAGCGTTGGCAGCGTGCTGGGCATTGATATTTCTGAACTGATGAAGGAGGTGGAGCATCAGCTGGCCAAGGAGGTCGGCAATGATCTGGCCGCGAAGCCAATTGCCAGCGATGCTGGCAACAGCATGGAATCGCTTACCGATTCCGATCTGCAGACGCTGCTGCAGAACTTCAAGTTTCTGTCCAACGAGGAGCAGGTGCATCTCATCGGCCATTTGCGTAAGCTGGAGAAATTGGAGCCGTCGCGCGTTGAACGTTTGCGCAAATATGTGAACATTGCCGAGCTGAGCAGCGATGGCGAATCCTGCAGCGATTATCTCTCACGTGTTGTTGCTATCGGTCGGCCCGGCTTGAATGATCGTGCCGTTGCCAGCTCGCGCTTGTCACTTGGCAGTGCTGTTGGTGGTGTTGGTGGCGGTGGTGCTGGTGCTGGTGTTGATGCTGCCGTTGCTGCTGCAGTGCGTCGCAAGAGCATGGAATGTGAGCTGGGCTCGGCGGCGAAGCTGCAGCGTCGCAGTGACGTGCGCAATTCACCAAAATTCATACTGGACGATGATGACGACGACGATTACAATTTTGATGATCTGGTGATGAAGGCTAACAATTCGAATGGCAAGAAGAAGACCGCAACATTGCTGCCCATTGTGCCGGCAGCCGTGTCGCCCAATTCGCTGACCTTCAAGCCGGCGGCAGCAAAGAATTCGCTAAAGGACACCGAGAGCATCATTGCCAATCTGATGGGCACGCTGACCAACAATAGCAATCAGGCTAGCAGCGCTGCCAAGTCACAGCAGCAGCAACACCATCAGCAGCAACAGCAACAGCAGCAGCAACAACATCGTCAACAGCAGCAGCAGCACCAGCAACAGCAACAGCAGCAGCAGCAGCAGCACCACCACCAAATGCGTGCTCATTCACAGCAGCGCCAACAACAGCAGCAACAACAGCAGCAACAACAACAATCACCGCAGCAGCAATCAACGCCATTTGGCAACAACAATGGCGAAGGTGGGGGCGTTTCCGGAGGAGTAACTGGCAATGGCAGCTACTATAACTATGGCGGCGATCAAATGTCGGGCGGTCCAAGCTATCCAAATATGCCGCAGCAGATGCAGCAACAGCAGCCGCAACAACAACAACAGCAGCAGCAGCAACCGTATAATGTGGGCAACTTTAATGCGTATGGGCCGCCCATGGGTGGAGGTGGCGGCGGTGGCTATGGCGGCCACATGAATCCCTGGGCCAACGGACCACCGCAGCCATACAATAATATGCCACCGAACTATCTGCCACAGCCGCCGCAGCAGCAGCCGCCGCACTTCAATAACATTTATGGCCGGCATCAGTGAATGCGCCGCAACTAGTTCATCTGCCAATTTTGTATAAATAAAGGAAACATGAATAGTATTTAAGCCTTTTTTGTCGCCCTTAGCTAATAGCATATATGTCGATACGATGCCGATTATCTATATCTATATATATATAGATATATACATTGTATATTTTAGTCTGAATCCAAGTTGAAGCATCATACGCAAATAAAGCAATTTGTTTGTTTCTCTTCTTTTTTTTTTTTTTGCATCTGTAAATAATTTTGAATTAAAATCGAATCTAAATTGGGTTAAAATAGTTTAGTTTTTGTTGTACATATTAATTTAACTAGGCTAAGTGCAATAATCGTATTAGATCTAGAAACTTGTCTTCCATTAGCTCCGGCAGCCGCTTGTGGCGCAGTGCAGCAGATCTCCGTATGCCAGAAGAACTACTTCAGAGTTAAGCGAAACGAATTGGTCTTAGTTTCTGGCGTAACTCGATCTTCAGTGCACTCAAAACGATTATCATATTGAACAACGAGTCAAGTCAACACAAGGATTGTGCGTCAGCGTCAATTAAATTGCTACAGCAATCTCTAGCCTGCCTGCCATTGCTCCTGTTGCTGCCAATTGGAGTTCAAAAGTTCAAGCCGTACTTCTCTCTATATATACTTCTATATCTATAACTTTGTTCTATCTACGACTTATGTTAAGCTGAGTCTTATATACATATATATTGTATATATATATTGTTCTTTAATAGGTATTCGCTACGACGACACATTTTTATATTTTTAAATAAAAACATTTCATATAAACTGCACACAAAGTGAAAGAATCGATTGAATATACACATTTATACATCTGTTAATATCTATATAGTTGTTTAATCTATATAATTGTGCTTGAAACGTAGCAGACTATATCTTGTAAGATGTGATTGTCCCTAGGACTTGCGCCGCTCTGCAATGCTCAGAATATGATCAGAGAGAGCTAGAGAAATCAAAATGGATGGGGGGTATGGGAGGTACAGGGTATCTCAAGCGTTAATTTTATTATTATTTTTTTCTTCTTTTTTGTGTTTTGGTCTTTTGCCTTTTTGTTGTTTAAAACGAAATTGAAAATTATTCCATCAACGATTTTTCAACATTTTCAATTTGGATGCCAGTTGCAATAGGGCAGTTTCATGAAGTCAACGGGCGTCGTTTTGATGATCTTCGCGATTTCCTCTTGGAGTAACTCATGCAGTGTCACGCCCGTATGCTTGTAGACCCAACAGCCTTTGCTATGGCCCTGTTGCACCACATAATCGAAGCGTTTGGGTCCGGTTGTGGGCGAGCTTAGCCAGATTTGTTTATTGAGTTTCTGTCGATTGATCACATATACGCCGTTATCTGTGCCCAGGTTGACACTGAGCACACCGTCCTGCAAATATATTTGAAGTTAATTTAGGCAATCGCATCGTTTAGGCTCGCCTACTCCAAAGATCACATCGGTTCCGGATAGGTCAGTTGCATTTTCAGTCAGCTCATCAAAGTAGTCGGACAGTGAATTCAAAGTCTCGGCACAGACGTGATCATACAGCCTGCCATCGACCACCTGGTAGTTGCTGCTGTGCCGACAAAATTTCACTTTGCGATTTACGCGCTTCCTGCCGCTGCCATGGACATCCGGCAAAGGTACGAAATTGTGAGGAACAAGTGCTGCGATGTGTCTGCGTCGTTCACACCGGCTGAGTGCCTCCCCGACGCGTAAAAAGAAACGTAGTCTATTCATTGTAAAAGCCAAAACTTACAAAACTTCTGAAGCAACAAAAATTTTTTTTTTATTTATTTATCATCAACTTCTGCTCTCGTCTACTGTTGAACGGTAACGGATTGAGTAAGGTTTTAGTCACATGCAGCTCGAAGCGAGCATTCAAAGCATCCTACGCTCAGCAAAAAATATGAAATACATTTATTGAGGCTCAGCAACAAACATTTCCTCTTCCAAAATGCATAATTTGTTGAACTCATTACGTATTGGATTGACCGGGCTAGAGCTGGTACATTCAGTTCAGAACAAGTTCGCGTGAACGTTCATTTTTTATTGTGCTTATGAACTAAACTCTAAGTCGCTATAAACTATTTACAGATAAGTTAACTTTAGATATCTAGCAATAAATATAGTTTTAACTTTTGCTATACAAAACTATTTAATAAAAATGAATTAAATAAATATGTTTTTCATTATATTAAATAATATATTTCTAAAATATCAATAAAATAAATAAATAAAATCCAATTATGTTTTTCTGCATAAAGTGAAAGCTGCACGATAATAAATAAAATAATTATGCATTTGGTGTATAACTTAATAATGAATAATTATAAAACAATTAGATCAAATTGAATCAGGTAACAGTGCTGTGAAGCGCGTCAAAATGGCCCGAAAACTATCGGCTAACGATTGTTGTGACGCGTTGCGTGTCATCTCGAATTTTCAGTATAGAGAAAAACCCATCAATGGCGTCCGCGTGAATTTACCTCTATTTTTTTGTTTTGTTTTTAATTGAGATATATATATGCAAATTGCAATTCATACTAAAAAGTTACAAAATATAACTGTACATATATGTTACTAAACATGGCGCTGCCCAGCAACTACAAGCAAATCGCTGTTGGGGCACCAACAGGGCCGGCAACACCGCTACCGAGCGGCGGGACCGGTGGCGGTGGTGGCGGCGGCGGCGGCAGTGGTAGCAGTCGGTCGCGTTCCTCTGGCGGTGGCACTGCTGGCGATAGGAATAAGGATCAGACGCCCATATTTACGCACAGTAATTATGGTAATCCAGCATTTACGCCACAGAAAGTGACGAAATCATCGAGCAGCAAGACCCAAAGCGAATCACGTTTACCAAAGCCACCGAAGCCGCCAGAGAAACCCATATTGCCCTATATGCGCTACTCGAAGCGTGTGTGGGACAGCGTGAAGGCACAGCATCCGGAACTGAAACTATGGGAGCTGGGCAAAAAGATTGGCGTTATGTGGAAACAGCTGAACGACGATGAACGAACCGAATATATCGATGAGTACGAGGTGGAGAAACTGGAGTATGAAAAGGCATTAAAGGCATACCATCTGACGCCCGCCTACCAGGCCTATATATCGGCCAAATCCAAGGTAAAACCTGAGGCAACCGATGTCCACGAGACGCCATCACGTGGCGGCGGCAGCAAAAGCCAACACGAGCGACGCATCGATATACAGCCGGCCGAAGATGAAGATGATCTGGATGAGGGATACACGGCCAAGCATATGGCATATGCACGCTATCTGCGCAACCATCGTTTAATCAACGAGATCTTCTCGGAGGCCGTAGTGCCCGATGTGCGGTCCGTGGTAACCACACAACGGATGCAGGTGCTCAAGCGTCAGGTTAGCTCACTGACAATGCATCAGACCAAGCTGGAGGCTGAGCTGCAGCAGATGGAAGAGAAGTTTGAGGCGAAAAAACAACGAATGCTCGAGTCAAGCGATGCCTTTCAAGAGGAGCTGAAGCGCCATTGCAAGCCCGCCGTGGACGAGGATACATTTCAGAAAATGGTGCATCGCATGTACGAGGATTTCAAGCGTGGCCAGCGCATCGAAGAGGGGCCCAATCGCAAGGAGGATGTTGCGCAATCGCAGCAGGCGCCACAGCCGCAACCGCCGGCGCCAGAAGCTAGTGTTGCACCCAAACCGGAGCCAGTCAAGCCACCGATTGTTGTAGCGCCACCGCCGCAGCCGCAGCCGGCGCCCGTGCATGAGCTGGCAAGCAAAACAGATCCGGAGCCCATGGATATTGAGCCGTCGCCGAAGCCATCAGTGCCGCCGCCACCGCCGCCTTCGAAGCATGACAAACTGGACTTGCCGCCGGTGCCACTGAACGAACCCATTAAAGACACGATGAAAACAGCACCACCAACCGTGGTGACCATGCCCGGCAAAGCGATCACACCCACTGCAACACCTGCGGCCACACCACCACCACCACAGCTAAACAATGAGCCACCGGCTACGACGCCTACGCCGCCGCCACCGCAGCAGCAACAACAGCCACCGCAGCAGCAACAACAGCAGCAACCACCACCGCCGCCGCAAGCGGCAGCTGCAACAGCTCCACAAATGCATCCGCATGCGCATGTGGGTGGACCGCCGCCGCCGCCGCCGCCACACATGCCACCGCACATGGCGCCACAGCAGCAACAGCAGCAGCAGCAGCCGCAACAACAGCCGCAGCAGCCACCGCCTGGCGGCATGCCCGGACTGCCGCCGCCGTTGCCACATATGGGCTATGCCAACTATGGTGGGCCCGGTCCTGGCCAGCACTCGCACACGCACTACTATCAGCCGCAGTATGGCCCGCATTCGCGGCCGCAGCCCTATTATACGCACCTGCCGCCCTACCAGCCCTATTCGCCGCTGCACTTTGCCAGCGCTCGGGAGCATGGTGGCGTCAATGCGCCTCCTGGTGCGACAGCACAGCAGCAGCAGCAGCAACAACAACAGCAGCAGCCGCCACAGCAGCAGCAGCAGCAACCACCATCACAGCAACCGCCGCCGGGGCACATGCACGACACGGCCCCAGGTCCGGGCGCTGTTTATGGAGCACAACAACAGCCGCCGCCGCCGCCACCGCAATCGCATGCGTTGCCACAGCCGGCGACACAACAATCAGCGCCAGCAGCAGCAGCGGCTGCTGCTGCTGCTGCTGCTGCAGCAGCGCCTCCAACATCAGCAGCAGTGCCAGCCGGAGTGCCAGCGGCCACGCCACCGCCGCCCGTGAGTGGAACGCCCGCTGCGCAACCGCCAGCGCCAACAGCGAATGATGCCTCATCCAAGCCTGAATCGGATAAACACGAAACGGACTAATAACAAGAAACTAACAACTAACAATGCGCTGAAATCTATGCCTACTCCAATACCCAACTACTCCAATGTGCGCGTTGTAAATTCGACTCCCAATCAATGTACAGCGCGCCCAACTAAAAAAAAACCCAAAAAAAAAAAAAAAAAAAACATTTAGTCTTAAGCACAAAATTGTATTTAATAATTATTAACTTAAATTTTTTCAATTTTTTTTTGTATTGCATTTGTACCAAATTAATTCACTAATTATTTAATTTGAGTCAAAGATTATACCTATTTAAAAAAAAAATTATAAATACATATGTACGAAAATAGATATTTTAGACAAGATTTATGTAAAGAAAAAACACAATTATTCATTTTTTTTTTTTTTTTTGGCAATTTCAAGAAATTTAATGTTCTGCAGCTCAGTTAGATATCAAATATATATATATATTAAGTAAATACAAATCTCAAATGAAAATCTGGCATGAAATCAAATTTGAAATATGCCAATATGGCGTGTGTAGTAAGCTCAATTATATCGATAGCTAACTTGCGATAGTTCGATTGCTTTTGTTCGCATATCGCGGCGACTGTTGTTGTTTTGTTTTCATTTCGCAGTGTTTCATTGGCTGAGCAAAGTGCATTTAATGCAATATCTGAGAAACGCAAGGTCGGTGCCCTATCGTTGGCTATTTACTCGCAATTTAATACTGGTTGCTGCCACTGCCGCCGTCACAAGCCGCCCGGCCTTTGCAACAATCGCATGCAGTACATCCAGCAATAGCTCTTCCATTGGCAACCAAAACCAAAACCAAAATAATAAACTAAGCAATATGGATTCGGATCCTGTTTATGTAGCCGGCACCAGTTCCGTGGCGTTTGTGACCACACCGGACAAAGAGTCTGCAAAGAAACTGGCGCATGGCATCATCGAACGCAAACTGGCGGCCTGTGTGAACATCATACCACAAATCGAGTCCATCTATATGTGGGAAGGAAAAGTCAACGAGGATAACGAGTATCTAATGATGATCAAGACACGCACCACCCGCATCGATGAGCTGAGCAAGTTTGTGCGCGAAAATCATCCATATAGCGTGGCAGAGGTAATATCGCTGCCCATACAGGCTGGCAATCCACCATATCTGAATTGGATAAGCCAAACGGTGCTGGACACAGCAAAAGAAAAAAGAGAAAACGAAAATTAATAAACGATTATAAACTCATTGTTGAGAGAATCTGTTTTACTTTCGCCGCCATTTGCTGGCGTTGCCAGAGAGTCTGTTGCACATTTACAACGCTCAGCTGTGTTGTAAAGTAGAGATGGATCGATTGTTCATGATTTTAAAGTTTTGTTAATATTGTGTTGGCTGTATCATGCAAATCAAATAGTAATAGATTGTATAAATATAAATAAACTTTATATGAAAATTGTGTTTCTACATACAAGGATAGCTGTAGCAGATTAAAAAAAAAAAAACTATCGGTATTTTCATAATCATATCGATAGTATGCCACCTCTATTCTGAAACGCGCACGGTACGTTTTGTGCAAACAAAAGAAAACTTAATAAACGCGAAATAATAGCATGTCCGAGGATGATGCAGGCGTGCATCGCTTGGAGGGCACTTCAGCCCAGCAACAGCGCGGTGGCCTAGTGCTCAAAAAGCCCAAGGACAGCGGCAGTGAAAGCCCCAGCTTTAAAGTACCGAAGGGCTCGGTTCTGGGCCTCGACAAGCTAGCTGCCAAGCGACGTGCTGAAAAAGCGCGCCTGATCTCCTTTCAGGATAATGAGTACGATGACGGCGGCACGCCCTCTGGCCCAAACAACGCCACGACGCCCGCCAGCGAATTTGCGTTCAAGAAACCAGATACGAAGAGCTTTGAGAAGCTCAGCCGGCAGCTACGCGAGCATAAGGATGAGACGCCATCGCACACGGGCGGCGTTTCGGAGAAGGCCAGGGAACGGCTTCGCGAGCACATCCAACGTGATCGGGATCGACACAAGGGCGCAGTGCGTAAATCGACGCGTGATGACTCAGATGGCAAACGAGATCGCGAGAGGGTCAGAGACAAAGACAGAGACAGAGAGCGTGAGCGTGACAGACAGCGTCGTGGCGACGAGAGACGCAAGCGTGCACGAGAACAGGACCAGGACCTTCACAGAGATGGCAGACGAAGGGATCGAGATCGAGATCGCAATCGGGATCGTTCTGTGTCGGTGCGCAGCGTGCACACGCCCCGAGAGCCGGGCACTCCAGGCATCGGTGTCTCTAGCAGCTCCTGGGATGATGACGATGGCGATGGCAGCGGTGGACGCAAATCCGATTGGGATTTGCCCACACCACGCGGCGCTGGCTCCGGCTACGGTACTGGTTCCACCTACGGTGATTGGTCCGAGAGGGCCAGCAGTCGCAGCAGATATCACAATGCGGATGACACGGCACGTGCAACGCCGGCACATCGTTACAATCAGTGGGCGCACGATCGCAAGCGAAGCGGTGCCACGCCCTGGGCGGAAGATGCCGAGCTGCGTGATCTGTGGGAAGAGGAGCAGCGACGCCTGGACCGAGAATGGTACAACATTGATGAGGGCTACGACGACGAAAACAATCCGTTTGGCGGCACCAATGCCGACTACTTTCGCCGCCGCGAAGAGCAGCTGGAGCAGAAGCGCAAGAAGCGCATCAGTGCCCAGCAGCGCCAAAACAATCGGGACAATGAGCTGTGGGAGCGTAATCGCATGTTAACATCCGGCGTCGTCACCTCAATCAATGTCAGCGATGATTTCGACGAGGAGGCGCTGGAGCGAGTCCATTTACTGGTGCATCATATAGTGCCGCCGTTCCTGGATGGACGCATTGTGTTCACCAAGCAGCCGGAGCCGGTGGTGCCCGTTAAGGATCCCACCTCGGATATGGCCTTGCTGGCACGCAAGGGCAGCCTCCTGGTGCGCAACTATCGCGAGCAAAAGGAGCGCCGCAAGGCGCAAAAGAAACACTGGGAGCTGGGCGGCACCAAGCTGGGCAACATTATGGGCGTACAGCGGCCGCAGGACGACGACGATGCCAAATTCGATAAAGACAATGATACGGCCGACTATCGCAAGGATCAGAAGTTCGCCGATCACATGCGCGACATGCAGGACAACAAGGGCAAAAGCGAATTCTCACGCAAGAAAACGATTGGCGAACAGCGTCGATTTCTGCCGGTCTTCGCCTCCCGCCAGGAGCTGCTCAATGTCATACGCGAGAATTCGGTGGTCATCATTGTGGGCGAAACGGGCAGCGGCAAGACCACACAGCTAACCCAATATCTGCACGAGGATGGCTACAGCAAACGCGGCATGATCGGCTGCACTCAGCCGCGTCGTGTTGCCGCCATGTCGGTGGCCAAGCGCGTCTCCGACGAGATGGACACTCAACTGGGTAAGTCTCAAGCAACTCCTGCACCACTCATCGCTGCATAGATTGCAAACTATATTGAATGCGTTTTACAGGCGAGGATGTGGGCTATGCTATACGCTTCGAGGACTGCACCTCGGAGCGCACGGTTATCAAGTACATGACCGATGGCATTTTGTTGCGTGAGAGCCTGCGCGATCCGGATCTGGACAGCTATGCGGCCATCATTATGGACGAGGCGCACGAGCGTTCGCTCTCAACGGACGTGCTCTTCGGCCTGCTGCGCGAGGTGAGTTTCAAGCATGTGTGTTGTAAATCGCTTTTCCAACTCTCCTGTTGTCCGATCACGAATTTGAATATTCAAAAAAAAAAAAAAAAAAAAGTAGCAGTTTCGCATCGTTCGCAAATGAAAGTCTTTTCTGAATTAGTTGTCCGTCGGTAAACATTTAATAATATCCAAATATAAAGCATTTCACAAACATTTCATATTCAAATTTCACATTGCCAAATGTATATATTATCGTATAGTATATATAATATATATATATATATAAATATTTTAAAAATCGCTTAAGAGACTAAAAACAAAAAATACATAATATATAGTTAAACGTATGTATATATATTTATGTATGTGTGTGTGTGTGAATGTTATCAATTACAAACTAATTGGTTGACGTTACGTGACGTGACGTGACGTTACGCGCAATGCATGTATTGAGGTGTGGTGAGTTGTGTGTGTGTGTGTGTGGGACTGTGTGAGGGGAATATGTGCAGCGTGCTTATGTAGAGTAATTAAGCACGTGCACAAAAGTATGCTGCAGCAAAAAGTGTTGAAAAACGCCATGTTTGCTTGCCTTTTTTTTTTGTTTTCTTTTTCTTTAATTGTTTTATGGAAAAGCAAAAAAAAAACAGTGCCAGCTCGATTATGAATATTTCTATGACAACATAATAATATATATATATATATATAATAATAATAATAATATTATAATAGCTATAATACATCATTAAAATAATGATAATTATAATAATAATAATAATAATAAAAAAAACAACAAATTGTTAATAAGTCTTTTCGAATTTCACAGTGTGTCTCTCTCTCTGTCGAATATACAAATTTCAATACAATTTGTATTTTGCTTCTTTATTTTCCTCCAAGTTGCAACAGCAAATGTGTGTGTGTGTGTGTGTGTGTGTGTGTGTGCACGCTGTGTATTGGCCTTTCAGTTAATTTTGAATTTAATACTGCCAAGTAAATAAAGTAAGAAATTTCAAATTTGAAATTTCGAGCCCGCTGCTCGCTATCACTCGCTGTCGCTCACACGCTCGCTGTGTTTGTTGTTGTTGTTGTTGTTGTTGTTGTCTCTTCTGCATATTGTTCACATACATACATACATACATATGTATATATGTACATGTATAATGAGCATATGCTAATAAATATACATATATTTGCATTTGTTTGTTGTTAAAATATGATTTATCTTATCACAATTTGCTTTGGATTTTGTTTGATTTTCTTTTGTTTCGTCTTCAACTAACAAAGCTAGCAGAAATTCAAGCAATATGTGTGTATGTGTGTGTATGTGTATGTGTGTGTGTGTGTGTGTGTGTGTGTGTGTGCTTTATAAGAGTGTGCGGCGTGTTAGTTACTTTGAGTGGGAGTGGCACTTTTGCCTATTATTGAGCACCAGCAACATGCCCGCATTCATGCCAACGCTGCCCCATTTCACGCACTCGGACATCTGCAAGATATATTTTCGATTACTTGTATGAATTGCAACACGATATAACACAAAACGAATTTCATTATGTTCATAAATATATAGAGTTATTATTATTATTATTATTATTATTATTTGGCTCATTAATTGGACACATGGCGGTGGCTGCGGCTGCGCATGCTGCTGCTGCTTCTGCTGCTGTGTAGCCGGACACAAAATGCAATTGATGAAATGAATTGTTGTTATATCGCTGCGATTTATCAGTAAACATTACTATATGCAGGTATATATACATATTGAATTTGGCATAGCTATGCTTTTGTTCAGATCAGTCGAATGCACATACATACATACATACATATACATATACATTACATCAATATATATATATATGTATATAGAAGCTTAATATTTCGATTTCCGTTTTGTTCAAGTTGGCCAAGTAAACAGCAGTGCGTGCGTGTGTGTGTGTAGGTGTGTGTGTGTGTGCTTTGCTGCTGCAACTATAACAAAGTGTTGATGTGTGTGTGTGTGTGTGTGTGTGTGTGTGAGTGTGTGTGGCGGGCATTTGGAATATACAGAATATGCTACTACCTATATACAGCTAGCGTATATAGGTGTGTCGCTTATCAGTTGATCAAATGCAGCAGCACATGATTTGCGCTCGTCGTTACCTGTCGCTTGCGCACATCCTGCTGGCGACTGCCATAGCGGCACCAATACACAAAATGCTTATTATTATTCCAAAGACTCTGTTTGGCCTTGCGTGCCAGCGACACCTGTTAAAACAAAACAAAATGTTAAATTAAAAAAGAAAACAATAAAACGAACAAATGAAATATTGCACATTTACCTGATTGCGTATGTCCTTTTCGTTGTGCGGCGTTTTCTCCTTGTCAGCGAAGTTGTTGATGCGCAACTCCCAGCCGTGACTCCAAATGTCGGCCAATGACATTTTGATTAGCTTGTAGGTTCCGTTCTCTCGTATCTTTACAGAATAGATCTCAATAGTTTCCGGTTTTGGTTTATTGTCTGTTGTAAGAAACGAACACACACATACACACACATTAATATTATTATCAATATATTGATTGGCATCAATTAAAACAATTCAAAACGACAATCTCAATTCTAACATAGAAACAGGTGCATTCCTGCATTCTTTGTCAATTGATTCGTTTAAATTCAAATTTAAATTGCTGCAGCGTTGCCCATTTGTTTGCTCTTGCACATTATTTATTTATTATACAACACTAGTTGCAGCGTGCAATCTGTTGGTGGCCACACTGCAATCGATTATCCTAACGTCGATGATGTCGATAAATGAGCAGATATACGCATGCATTGCACAGTTTTGCGAAATTCAGCTGCAATTTGCATATTTTGTTAATTTCACCAATTTGTGAAAAACTCATTTTTTCCCCCGCATAAAACTCAACAATTTCTATGCTTTGCTAATTATATAATTCGTTTCGAATTCTGTCAGACAATTAAAAATTATTGTTAACGAGCTAAGTTGGCTGCGCCTCAATTCATCTGTTAGATATGGTATATAATACTTTAATTAACTTTTCTTTTACTCTTTAGTAGGTCTGGCATTATATCATAAACTAGCTAGCTATTATATATTTCCAACAGCAATAATTCATTGTTTTTGCTTTAGTTGCGTAATTGTTTCTGTTTTTTTTTTTTTATGAATGACATGAGTTTTAATCGTTTATAATTAGCATCGCTAATATTTCACACTTTTGTGCTCCTTTTTTTGCACACTTTTGTTGTCGTTAACGGTTTGAAGCATTTGCCATGCGCAACTAATTTGCGCGCATTTTAAATGGTTTGCCCCAATGTGTGGGTGACTATACTCGTTGCTGAAGCTGACTGTGGTGGGTTGATTGTTATTTAAGTTGAATTTTTGCTGCTGCTCATTTCTTATGTCAGCTAAATACATACATATGTACATGAACGTAATTGCTTAGGCGATTATTTTTGTATGTATGTAGATTTCATCATTAAATAACTGTAAATTGTAATCGCAGATCGTGGGAAAAATGTGCGCGCTCAGTCGGAAGAGGAAGGAGGAGCGTGCACTTTGTAGTGAGCTCATCTCTACAGATTGCTCACAAATGGTTCATTTTTCTTTCTTCTCTGGTTCATTGAACGTACATATTACACAGCGGCACCTGTTGTGATGCTTTGTGTGTTGTCTGGGTGGCGATAAGCCACATTCTGGCGAAACAGATAAGCGCTATTCATGTATGACGTCACACTCAACATGCATTGTTTATCAACGATTCTATGCAAATGCAGCAAAATTACATTAAAATTTCTTATCGTCTCTTATCAGTATGCCTTTGTCTAATAGTTGATAAAAGTATTTATGCCTTAAGTTTGCCCATAAAAGGTGAACAAACAGTTAAATGCTAAATGTATTCAACTATCTATGAGAGTCTTAGAGGATTTATCGTCTGTACACTTACACACATACATATGTATTTATGTATGCATGTTTGCATCTTTTGCAGTTGTGTGCGTGCTAATAACAGCATGTTTTGTCATGTCAATGTACAGGATAATCACCACATGGCATACAATTCAAATCAAAAGCTTTACAGTCCTAGCAAACGCATGTACGCACACATACACATACACATATATACATATGTATACGTGTATGCATTCGCAAGCAAACGATAACACCCACCGCCATACCGTCTGTTGGTGAATTATTCGCAGCACGAGATGCAACAGTCGCCTTCGCAGTGGTGAATGTCACAAAGCTTTTGAGACAAACAGAAAAACAAGTTCACCACACATCACAAGACTGGGACCGTTGTGCGCCCAAAGGCTGGCGAACGTGCGGTCGGCAAAGCAGCAAAGAAAAAAGTAACCAGCAGCATGCGTGACTCAAAGCACATGATGATGATGATGCTGCTGCTGCTGCTGCTGCCTATGACAAGGCGCACATTGTCCGCAATATTGAAAATATTCGTGTTGTTTACATTTTTCGTTCGCTCTGCGCACGCATACAAATGGAATGTTCTGGCAGCTGTCAGCGCAGCATTGTGAATGGTCATGTTAGCTGCAGCAAGTGTGAGCGAAACATTGTATGCCTGCGTACGTATATATGTATACTATTTTGTTTGCGAGTATGCGTGTGTGCGTGTGTATGAATGCGTGCGTGCGAAACGCGACGCAAAGTTCGTTGCTGCTGCTGCGCTGCTGGCGCTTTGTTTTTGCTGCCTGAGAAGTGCTCATTGTTCTTGTAGGCCGCACTCGACAGTGTTGTTGTCTTCGATTAGATAAAAGGCGCCCATATACATATACACACCACACACCAACACACATGCATACTATGTACATATATAAAATTTGTTGATTTTATGAAATGTCATTTTGAAATATCAGCATTTGCCGAACTTGTGAGATTAGTTTAATTGCTCTGACGTCTGCAATGTGATTAATCATACTCAACAGCAAGAAAAACTGATATCAAAGCAGTTTTATTTTGCTTTCTTCTTTTTTTCTTTTTGGGTCAAGTACGGAACGAATTTTAAAATGATTTTTTTTTTAAATATTCTCACAGAAGTTTTTTTTTGTTGGAATTCTTTATGAACAGCTTGACATGAGCTTTTCACGCTACAACAACAGCTAGGGGCAAGCTTTTTTTCTTTTCCCCCCACATTTGCGATACTCACCTTTGGCCACTTTGCACAGTACGATGCCGTACCATGACGCTACCGGCGTCTCGTTCTCATCCTGTGTTTCGAGAAAGCTTATGCTGCTGCTACCGTTACGTGGAATTATCAATGGCGGCGCCAGTGTGAGAACTGGGCAATCGATGTCCAGGGAATCGGCATCGCTGGCCGCGGCCGCAGCGGCAGCGGCTGCGGCGGCAGCTGCTGCAGCTTTGGCAGCGGCACTGCTGCGCACCTCCACAATGAAACCGCATTCGACAACGGCGCAGAAAATACGATGCTCTTCGGGCTTGAACCATTTGGATTCGCGCAGCTTTTGTACGGCGACGCTGCTGCCAAATGTTGCGTTCACATTGGCGCCGACGCTCAGCTTATGGTGGTGCTGATGGTGCTGCTGATGCTGCAGCGACGGCGGCCAATTCGATGTGGGAGAGCTGGGCGCCGATTGTGAATAGCCGGCGCTGCTGCTGCCATTCGATGCTGCTGATGCTGCTGCTACGGTTGGTGGCGTTGCCTGATTGTTGTGGCCCTGCAGTGGCCACCATTTCAGTGAGCTGACAAAACTGTTTGATCGGTTCATTGTCTGTGGGCGGTATGGGCGTGGCCTATGTCGTTGCACACGCGCGCGTAACTTTCACTTCAATCACACTTACAAAACAATGCGCGCGCGTTTATCCCCTTTTTCTTTTTCTTTTGCTTTTTCTATTTTTTTTCTTGTTTTTTTTTTCTCTCGTTTGTTTTGTATACGCCCGCTTATCGTTGATTTGCCTTTAACCCGTTGCTCCAACAACAACAACAAAAATATATGTATAAATAAATAGAGCACAAAAGCTTTGCACTAGTTTATGGAATTTGCTGCTTGTTGCAGTTAAAAAAAATGTTCAAGCGCAACAAATTTCTGTTTCAAATAAATTAAAAGCAACAATTTGAAAGAAGACAAAAAAATAGAAAAAAAAGCAACAACAACAAATAAGTGTCTGCCCGACCGAGTGTCTGTAAATTTGTCTTGCTTGTATTTTGGTTTGGTCTTCTGGGTCTCTCTTTATGTGTATTTTCTTTTCACAGCGATTTTCGTTTCGGTAAGTTCGTGTTTTTCGCCTTGCTTTTGTGTTTTGCTCGCTGCCGTTGCTGCTGCTGTCGCTGTTGCTGCTACTGCACCGCTAGAGACTCGAAAGCCAAATACCAGCATAGCAAAGGTTTATTTATAACCAAAGCCGGTTTCGGTTTGTCAGCTAGCCAACGAGTCGTCGGCTGCGTCGTCGTCGTCGTTGTCGTTGTCGTCTGCAGCGTTCGCTCTCTTTGTGGTGGCTTTTTCACTCTCTCGCTCTCTTTGGTGTGGTGAGTTGCGACGCTGCCGCTGCCGCTGTTATACCCCTTGTTACGGCGACGGGCTTGTTGCACGTTCCGTTAGGCTTTGCGCCTTATGTTGTTATACTCATTTCTTTTTTCTTTTTTGTTGTTGTTACAGTTGTTTTGTCTTTTTTATATATTATCGCTTTAATTGCTGCGATATCAATTTAATTATGTGCTTGTCGCATATGCAGTTACTAAAATGCTTTACCTGACGCCAGCAGCGCAGTCGCTGCCGCTGCCGCTGCCGCCGTCGACGCTGACAATGCTAGTCGTGACTGCGACGCCAACAGCAACATCACTGGCTGCCTGACCTTCTTATTCTTATAAGAAAATGTACATACATTATTGTTGAAATTGTTTTTTTGTTAACGGCGTAGTTTTTGTTGTTGCTATTTTCATTGGCTTTGAGCCCCGCGACACGCTGGAACGTGTGTGTATGTGTTTGTAGCGCGTGTTCATGTGTGTGCGTTCGTGCGTGTGTGTGTGTGTACACACGTCACATGGCAGGCGGCCCCAAAAATAAATGTAGAAATGATTGATTTTGTTTATTATACGAAATATGTATGATCATTTTATTGTATTGGCAATTGTTGATAATTTGTTTATGATTGATTGCAATAATAATAATAGTAATAATATGTGTATCAAAATATGCATACAGAAATGTGTACATATGTATGTGTGTGTATGTGTGTATGTATGTATGTGTGTATGTATGTACATATGCATATATGTACATTAAACGATCATTTGAAAGCTTTTTTTAAAGTAATTCCAATGAGCCTTAATATATTTAAAAGTTGTTTAATTTTCAACAACATTTGCCCACTGTGTCATGGTGGCCTTTGGCTCGTCTTCGTCTATGTCTATATGTTCCGTTATTATAGAGTTGAAATTTGTTGAAATTTAATTTAACGGCATTTTTACTCAAGGCGCCAGTTGGCATGTCCATGTATGTACATATGTATTTATGTATGTATGTATGTACTTTCCGCTGCAAATTGTAATAAACGTAAGCATCTGCCTCTTCTATGCGATTCTCATGAGTTCAAGTCATGCCTCGAAATTTTCCAGCTTTACAGTTAAGTGTTAGATTAACAAGTTGCTTTGGGCAGGCCAATAAACATATTATTTATATAGCATATGCTAAAATGTGCAGTTATATCTGATTAGACATATGTATGTATGTAAATGTATAAATGTATGTATGTATGTACATACATATGTATGTATGTTTGTTTGTATATAAATAGACACTCGAGTGCACAGGAACTTGCAAAATTCGGTCTGTTTGAATTGTTGCTTTTGTTTTTGTTTTGTTTTGGGTGTTGACAATTTGTATGAAAACAGAAATCTACGTTTGAAATCAGAATCCCAAATGGCGCCCATTTTTTGACTCGCTCATGAAGGGAGCAGAGCAGAACTGTCATATTCTGTCATACATATCAATTGGTATATTATGGTGTCTGTGTGTGTTTATGTGTGTGTGTGTGTGTGTGTGTGTGTGTGTGTGTGTGTGTGCATTGGGCTGGGCTTGAGCATTGGCATTGGCAATCCTATAAGCACATTATCGGAGGAGGCCATACAGCGATTAGTGAGCTGCCCGCAGACCCGCAGATCGATATTGTCGCCCCGAAAGCTACGCTCGATGTCTCCCGTTGTGCGTGTGTGCGTTAGCCAACACTGGAGCTCTCTCTCGTTTGGCAATCAATTCAAAGGCTTGCGAAAGCTTTTTACTGTGACGTCGCAGCTTTCGACGTGCGGCTCTCAGCCTATATGTATGTATGTATGTGTGTGTGTGTGTGTGTGCGTGAGCTTCTGAAATTAGTTGCGTTTGTTTTGGGACATCGCAAACGACAATTAATTTGACCTATTAAGTTGCCAAAGCTTAAAACTGGGCCAAGTAACGGCGACGGCGGCAGCGACGGCGACGGCGACGGCGACGTCGCTGCTGACGTTGCTACGCTTTTTATTTTATTTCATTTTATATTTTTATAAATATTTTTTTTTTTTGGATTTGTTTCATTTTCAAGTTTTTCATTTCGTTTACCCTTACCAAGGTCATTGCCGCTACGTCGCACTGTTTGGCCACATACATATATTGAATTAACAAGATATTATCGAAATAGGTTGAGGCTGAGAACATTTGCATTTGCCCTATTGAAGCTAGCTTAAGTGGGTGGGAGGGAGGTTTAGGCAGTGAACTTGAAATTTCCACAGATTTTCGTTATTTACTCAAAGAAACTCCAAATTAGTGAAATATAAAAAAAAAAATTAAAAAAGAATAAGTAAATAAATAAAAATATATTTTATAAATAATACTAATAATATATAAAAGTTAACTAGAAATAAAAAAACTCAAATTACAGGGTATTAAAGTTGCGCTGTCGCGTTTTTCTCTACAAATTGTTTCAGGTTTTTCATTTATTTATTCGAGTATTTCACAGTCGACGTTGACGTCGACGTCAGCGTCGTCGTCGTCGTCGTCGTCGTTGCGCTTCTTCTTGTTGTTGCTTTTGATATAAATACGCGCAGCTCTACAAGTTGTTGTTGTTGTTGTTGTTGTTATTGCTGCTGCTGCTTGTTATTCTCCATATCTATTTATAGTTTAACCTTGTCGGCATTGGTACACAGGGGCATGGAAGCGAGCGAGAGGCGTAGAGAGAGAGAGAGTGAGGGAGAGCGGGAAGGGGTCGGCTGGCGGGCTCTCATGATTATGCCGTGTCGCATTTTCGCTGCCAATTGACTGCTGCGCCGCTCAGCTCAACTGCGTTTAATTAGCTGCTGCTCGGTTTCAGTATCGCTCTGAAGCATTTCTACATTTCTCTTCCCTCCCTTTTTCGCCACAGGCGCAGCCACAGTCATAGCCACAGTTTGAAACCGCCCCACCTGCTACTATAGCTGCCTCCGTCTCCGCCTCTGCCTTCGTCTCTGGCTCTGCCGCTGCCGCTGCCGCTGCCCCTGGCTCTGCCTCTGCTCCGCCTAGCACTGCAATTGTTTGCCTAATTAAGAGTGCTGCACTTTAGATACCCTGCCGTTTAGGTACTTGTATTTTTAGGCAATTTGTGTAATACTTTGGCTGAAGATATAAGTATATTGATGCATATATACATGTTTGTATATATTCATACAAATAAGGTATATACATATGTTCATATTTATATATTCAATCGGTTCATATATGCATATATTCTTATATATATTTGGCAAGCCTTATGAATATCAGATCACCTTTCATGCTGAGTGTTGAGTAATATTTAAATTTATGAATGTTTGATGTCATATCAACATATAGTTGTATATATATATTATACATACATATATGCCATATTTGAACGATTTCGAACTGATATCATAAAGTTCAATGCAAAATTTTGATTTCCATATAAAATATATTTTGCTCTTCTTCCAATAAGCCATATTTAGAAGAGTGTATTTGCAATTCGACCTGTAGTTTGCGTAATTGTTGTTTTTATTAGCGATTTGCGCAATAAAACACGAATGAATGTGCGTAGGTCAGTGCCCAAAAAGCAACAACAACCACATTCAGCTGACCGCAATAAATGTGCATATATATATATATATATATATATATACAAGTATATACATATATATATGCATATAAATATACACATATATATGCTGTGTATATACTTGATATAAAAATCAACATTCAAGAGTAAAAAGCTAGAAAATAAAATGTTTAAAATTGTTTATTCAATTCCTTTACAAAGATCTTACGTCCCTTTAGATCTGTGTCGATTTCTAGGAATTGTTTTTTATTTTATTTGCATGAACGACTTAAACGATTATTTTATTGATACGATCTTAATTGTTTAAGTTCATTAAACCAACCGATTCGTTTCACTCATGCTAAATTCATTAATAAAACTAATGGATGTAGATAGTTGATAGCTGAAAATGCTCAAAATTACAGCAAATAATATATATATATACATATATGTATATTTATATGTATATACATACATATATAAACATATGCAAAGCAGATACCTGATATGCGTATACACTAAGCAACCAATTATCCAATTGTTTGAATTTTATTTACTTTTTTATAAATAAATAAAAGTTGATTTCCATAGAATGTAATATTATAAATTTATATGAACTGAATATATCGCTTCAAAGCGCATCTCTATTGTAACTGTCATCACCAATTGCAAAGCTCTGCTTAGCTAAGCCAGCAGTGAATTGCCGTTTGAATATTGAGAAACCGTATGCAGAATTCGTTGTATGTCCATTGTGCACTGTGTTTATCTCTGCTATGCACACACACACACACACACATGCTTACATGCGTGCATGTACATATATAAGTGTGTGTGTGTGTGTTTATTTATTATCTGTTTTATGCACTCGGTTAAAGTTTTGCTCGCCCGCTCGCTCGCGCGCTCTTTGGCTGCCCTTTGTGTGTACGTGCGTCTGCCCCTCTCCCTCTCCCTCTCTCTCTCTCTCTGTGTGCATTTTCCAATAGTAAAACAAAATGTGAGCTAAACCACCTGTATTTGTTTTCGTTTTACAGTCTATTATAGCCCAGTAGGCTAATTTGGTTATTCAGCGTTCAATTTGGCAAGTGGCTGGCCAAAAGAGCCTGCATGAAATATATACATAAATATGACTAGCGGATGTTACCCGGCCTTGTGCGGCTTCAGTTTTGTTGTTTGCTTTAGGCATTTCCACTGCGGGCAAAATGAACTTTTTTTGATAAACTTCTAATGTAAAAACAAATATAAATATTTCAGCATTCATTTGAAGTAATTTATCTATACTATCTAGATACATACGTATCTGTATGTGTATCTAAAGCGAATCACAGTAACACAAAAAAAAAACGTGTTTTATTTGCGTTCTTTGTTTTGACTATATTTTTTTTTCGTATATTTTGTAAGCCATTTGGACTTAAAGGCTTCGCAGCGCGCTTTTCGCTGGCAAATGCCGTCGATATCTGGCCATAACCGGACTTTGGTCCCATGTCACAGATACTCAAAGCTATTTCCGTTTTGTTTTGTTACGTTTCTTTGCTTTGCTTTGCTTTGCTTTTCTTTGTATGCATTGGTCCGGCTTAACCAGGTTTAAGTAAACAGCAGCAAAATATTAGTAAATAGCAGTAAAAGTAACAAGAGGAGAATGAAAGAGTACACACACTCACACACACACGCACGCACTTTCACACACTTTCAATTGGGTGTCTAGTCAAAACAGTTTTTTTTACAACAATGAAATTGACAAAGGCCCGTGCTGGGGGTCGTGTTGGAATCTGATTGGCATGCTTGGAATCTGATTGAAGTGTTAAACGCTATTATTTGCGGGCATTTGTTAAGCTGTCAGAGCTTGAAGCTAGGCACGTTCAAGAAAACCTCACACTTGAAAAGAAAAACAACAACAAACAGAACTAATTTCAATGCGCAGCAAACGCTTGTAAAAAGCTCTACTTGGCGAGAGCTTTCTGTAGCATATATTTCTGCGAAAGGAAGTAAACAAAAGCAGCCAGTCTTAAGCCATTGTTGTTGCACTGAGCTTTTCCTAAGCTCGCGTTTTGCTAACCACCTGTGGCAGAATTTTGTTGTTTTTTTTTTTTAAGTACATAGTACATATGTATGTACATATTTGTAATCCTAAACCGCAACGCAAACGTTTGATGTGCTCGACATCGCGACGTCAACGCCAACGTCGCTGCCGGCGTTGGCTTCAGCAGCGCATGTCATGTGCTTTGCTTACAGCTATTTATAGATAATCATAAAACGCGCGCAACATTGTGAGACAAAACAGCGAATACAACAGCAACAACAACAATCGAAAACTGAACGCATGCATGTATGTATGTGTGTATTAAATATGCAAAAACAATAATATTCTTGTGTTTTCACAGCCGTCGCCGTTGCGGCGAATTCTTCCTGTTGCCGCCTTAAGAGGAGCGTGTGTGTGCGTGTGTGTGGGGAGCCCACAATTATGTGTGTAGCTGGCACATGGCGGAAGAAAAGGACCTGCAACAGCTGTTTCAGCTTTGCTTATTGTTATAATCTTTTTGCTGGACAAGCCCTGCAAATAAATAAAATTGAATTAAAGAAAGAACACCAAAAAAAAAAAAAAAAAAAAAATTGCTCAGCGAGCAGATGGGCAATTTCGAGTTTCAAGCTTCCTTCTGCCCATAGCTTGCGTCTCACTCCGACTTTCGCATTAACTCTCTCGCGCATTTGCGCTCTCCCTCTATCACACATGCACACTCTCTCGCGTTCGGGCTGCTGCTCTGGTGTTATTCACCTTCGGCATCGGCATCGGCATCTGCTGCTCATAACTCGTTTTGCGGCTTCATTGTTTGCTTTAGCCCGTTTATTCTGCCTTGCAAATGTGCGGATAAAAACAAAATATGCAAAAATCTTCGACCATTGATTGCGTTTTTTGTTGTTGCGCTTTGCCACGATATTTTATGATTGTTTTAAATACATTCGCATGTACTATATAAATATTTCGTATTTCGATTGTTTTGTTGTTGTTGTTGTTTTTTTTTCTCTCTCTCGTATTGTTGTTGTTGGCTCGTGTTTTTGCTCGTGCAAAATATTTCTTTATTGTGTGGGCGTGTGGGTGTGTGTTGAATTGTGTGTGTGTGTGTTTGTGTGTGCTTTGTTTACATCTTGTAGGTAGTTTTGCCAAAAAAAAACAAAATTGTTTGCAGTAGACATTGCCACACCTCCAAAAAGCAGCACATCTGAACTCACCATTCACCATACACACACGCACCATTCACCACACACACTCACATTCACCACACCTTGCTCTCACTCGCTCTCGCTCGTCGTTCTCTGTCAACTCGTGCCGCTTTGTCGCCGCAAGTTTTGAGCCTGCCGCCACTGAGAAATTGTTAAATTGCTTTCGTGCTGTGTTGTACTCAGCCCAAAAACAGCGACCGACCAACCACCCTCCCGCCCAACGGCACTACCCACTGCCCACTGCCCACTCACTCGGTTCATCAGACTCGCGCTGAAGCTTTTCCCCACTCGCCCCAGCCGACATTTTGCAATGCAAATGCACTGAAAATTGCATGGAAACATCAATTTAATGGCCCAGACGTATCGCATAGATTTGTTCGCTGGCGCCGGAGGCAAACCAAATAAAACAAATTGAAAATACAAATTAAAATCAAATACAAAAGAAAAAAGAAAGGTTTTTTTTGGTCAAAGTTGATATAGGTAAAGCTTTATCACAGGCAGGCATAGCCCTACTCATAAGCTCCCCTTATACATGCATTTTCTTGCCTGACACTTGTAATACCCTGTTTTGTTTTGTTTTGTTTTGTTTTGTTTTGTTATTTTTTTTTGTCTCTTGCTCGCGGAGCATTGCCTGAACAGGCATTTTATATACTCTAATATCGCGCCATGAATGTGAAGACATATTTCAAGTACATAACTCGTATAGCCCATATATTAGGCATTTAATGCAGCTGCACATAAATTTGCATATGCATAAATTGTGCTTTTAATTGCGCTCATTATACGCAGATTGTAATATACAAATATAAATATATATATGTATAAGTGGATATATATAATTATATATAATTCAATTACAAATATCGCAAAGCGGGCGAGTCGCGTGAGTCTCGTGAGTCGCGTACGTCCAGCCAGTCTCAAGATCAAGAACGAACAGTTTTGGACAGCTCCAGGGGTATTACGGAAAACGTCAATGCCCCATAATAATAATAAATAAATACTCACACATACAGACATGCACATACATACATACATATATATATATATATATATATATATATATATATATATATATATATATATATATATATATATATATAGAGTATCTCATAATTTCCGAGTGTAATATATAAAAATGATTTGCCACAACTCGTAAACTACATAGATAAGCGCTACTTGACTAATTTCATGTGATTAGCTAGTTATTATACCATATATGTGTGTATGTATGTGTGTATGCGCAAAGTTATGGCTATATAGATACATATGTCAAGTCTTTTGTCTATAAAGCATCGCTAGAATAATGCCCTTCAATCAAAATTAGTTTTGTCAAAAAAAATACGAGTATATAAAAATATATTTTACGTTTTAGTAAATTACTTTTTTTATTTTTGAATTTTTATTTCATTTATTTATTTAGTTTTTTTTTTTTTTTGCATAGTATTTTATATGTGTGTGTATGTATGTATATACTGCGGTCTGGCCCGATTCGGCTAAGCAATTTTATTGGCTTTGTGCCCAACAAATTCCACAAATGACGACGAAAATGTTTTGTTTTTCATTTTCATTTTCTTCTTCTTCTTTTTTTAATGAGATTTTTTGCATTTTTTCAATTGCATTTCCTATTTGTCAGATATGTATATACATATATATATATATATATATATATATATATAGTATATATTTATATTTTCATTTACTTATTTATTTTGCTTCAAAAATCTTTATAAAAATGCATGGCGAGGCGAGCTTTATCAGTTTATTGAATATTTTTTAGCAATAAATTGCGCATTTCCTGAACACTGTGCATTTACTGCCAACAGAGACTGTCCTGCACACACACACACACACATACTCACTCGCCCCCTCTCCCTCGCACTCACGCTGTGTTTCGACTAAGAAAGTCGCAGCGTAACTCAAGTGGCGAAAAGAAGGGGGAAAAAAAGAAACGTTATCGCTATCAAGATTGATATACTGCATTCCATACTAAAATAATTATAATAATTATAATGAAAATAATTATAATAAATGGAACTCGTAGTTGATATATATACATGCATATATGTACATATATATATATATATGCATATACATTCATAAAGACAAGCACTAAATGCCATTGCTTATGAGCAAAACTCTAATCAAATAAGACTACAGTATCAGCTGTATGTTTGCATACACACACACACACACACACACACACACACACACACATGTGTGTGTGTACGTGCGTGTAGCTCGTGATTTGTCTTAGTCACTCGCTCTACAGTTAATCCAGCTGATGAAATGTCGCATACAGAGCCGAACAACAGTTATCTGCCAATACCAATATTGCTCAAAGTTCATCCAGTTTTTAGCGTTTTAAATGGGGCCAATAGACGACCTTGCCGCGCGCTCGCCCGCTCGCTCGCTCTCATCGTATTTTCCACCCATATTTCACTCGATTTTTTGTTGTTGTTTTTTATCGCCTTATCGAATTAGAAATTTCATTTAGGCGCATTAAACTGATTCGGCATATATCAATATATCAGTAAATATTTTTAGAATGATTCCCAATAAATATAGTTCACAGCAAGCAATAATAATAATATTAATAATGATGATAATAATGGTAATAATGATTGTAATAATAATCTTATATGCAAATATTTTGTTTTAGGCAAAAAATTCCTAAGTTTTTCAGTGTCATAACTCACATGACAATTCTGTATATACTCACGGGTATCTGGGGAAATTTTTAAGTTGATTCACTAATCATATAACTGTGTATAATCTGAAGAGCCCTTGACAAATATATATTACTCGAAATTATTCTTACTGTTCCATATAATTTAAAGAACATTTAAGTGGATTTATTACACTTTTTATTCTATATAATCTGAAGGTCTTTTGAATAGTTTCAGTAATCATTCATATTATGCCTTTGATATCTGCAGAGCTTATTAATAGATTTACGAATCGTATTTTCGTATTTCGTATATTTATTATTATTTATATTATTTTACATAATCAGAAGAGCTTTCAAGTAGATGCACGTATCATCATCACATTATTATTCATTTGTTTAGACTCACAAATCGTATTATTCACATTATTCTTATTCCATTTAATCCCACTGATATCTGAAGAGCCCTTAACTAGCTTCATTAATCATATTATTCTACATAATCCCACTGATGTCTGAAGAACTTTGGCATAGATTTACCGTTCATAATTTTATTATTATTACTCTAATTACTTTAGATAATCTGGAGAATTTTCCAGTAGATTCACTACAGAGCCCTTGATCCCACTGATATCTGTAGAAGCCTTAATCATATTCCTATAACTCTATATAACCTGAGGAGCTTTCGTATAGTTTCACCTATAATATTATTCTTATTATTCTATATATATTTATGTATGTATATATACGCTGCTAACTGAAGATCTTTGAATCGTTTTAACGATCCGATTATTATTATCCGATTATCAGCAATTGATTGTAGATAAAATTGTTTTTGTTTTTGTTTTTGCTTCGAGTAGTTACCAAATAGGTCATTATTATTGGCACAAATCGAAAAAGCTCGCTGCAATTTGATTAGCTAATTTCAAGGCATAATTCGAAATAGAACTCTCTCTCGCTCTATAAACACAAACATGTACATGATCCCGCTACTTATTGGTTTCAAGCTCGTCCAGAATGTTCGCTGATAAATCGATTTGATACCAGATGTCTGTGTTGCATCCACCGAGCTTACGTTAGTTCCTGGTACTGAAATCGAGCGGTTGTATTGCAAAACCTGGACACTACACATAAACAGGTTTCATTGAATACAACGAAATATGCTTAAAGTAATGATAATGACGATAATGACGATAATGATAATGATAATGATAATGATAATGATAATGATAATGATAATGATAATGATAATGATAATGATAATGATAATGATAATGATAATGATAATGATAATGATAATGATAATGATAATGATAATGATAATGATAATGATAATGATAATGATAATGATAATGATAATGATAATGATAATGATAATGATAATGATAATGATAATGATAATGATAATGATAATGATAATGATAATGATAATGATAATGATAATGATAATGATAATGATAATGATAATGATAATGATAATGATAATGATAATGATAATGATAATGATAATGATAATGATAATGATAATGATAATGATAATGATAATGATAATGATAATGCCAATGATAATGATAATGATAATGCCAATAATAATGATAATGATAATGATAATGATATTGATAATGATAATGATAATGATAATGATAATGATAATGATAATGATAATGATAATGATAATGATAATGATAATGATAATGATAATGATAATGATAATGATAATGATAATGATAATGATAATGATAATGATAATGATAATGATAATGATAATGATAATGATAATGATAATGATAATGATAATGATAATGATAATGATAATGATAATGATAATGATAATGATAATGATAATGATAATGATAATTATAATTATAATGATAATGATAATGATAATGATAATGATAATGATAATGATAATGATAATGATAATGATAATGATAATGATAATGATAATGATAATGGATATACGAGTATATATCATATAAGTTTAGGGATTCTTAGGAAGTATGAAGTGATACTAGAGCTTAATACTAGACTAGAGTGATAAACCTTTATAGCTCTAAGTGAAGATAAATCGATAAGGTCTAAATCATTTAGCAGCTTTACGAATTGAAATTATTTTTACAAAAATCTTGATTATTTTCTAAACTGTTTTAGGCTTACATTTTAGACCAGTTTACAGATGTGAAACTCTAAAAAAAAGGTAAAGATATGTAATCTTCCTTGTTTCTAAACAGAATCAAGTTATCGACATACATAGTCCTTAACTGCAGAACGCGCCACAGCAAAACTGTTATCGATCACTTGAGTTTCGTCATAAACTCGAATCGATTTTTGTCTGCTCTACGAGTCAAAGCGAACAACTCGGGGCGTTGCCTAGCGGCGAACTCCCAATTAGCACGAGCTTATTTAAAATATCTATAAATAAATTAAATAAAAAATAAATATTTTACCCCTTTTAGCGCGAATAGTTAGTAATTATTATGAATGAAATCATAGTTGGCTAGTCTCCGCAATGCAATAAACAGCTAATTAGCTTTACAGCTATTGTAAGCTTTCATTCATGCATATATCGTAACGGGATTTGCATTCCACACAGCTTGTCTATCAGAAAATTCCGATTTCGCTTCGCTGGCGCCTTATCACAAATGAGCACAGCTACATACATACATACGTACGTGCATACGTGCATACATGCATGCATACATACATACACACATACATACATACGTACGTACATTGCAGCACTCAACTGTCATATGTATATCGAAATGCTCTATCGTAATTGCCGTAGAGCGGGATATTGTTCAACGTCATTTAACGCTCGGCTACGGAGAGATAAAAATTTGAATCAATGCGTTGGCGTTGGCGTTGCCGTTGCCATTGCCGAGCTGTCATAAAAAACACTTCACTCTCAATAATATGTAAGCGATATGTGTACATTGTGTAGGTACACACACACACATATATATATATATATATATATATATATACATATATCGGTATGTACATCTGTGCATATATCGATAAGCCGCATAATAAACATCGTGTACATGTGTGTAGTTGTGGGCTTGGCCCACCTCTTTCTAACCGCATTGCAAGCCAATGCGCAATTTGCTTGTTAAGTTGCCCGTGACGCGAAGCTTGTCGCTGTTGCTGCTGCTGCTGCTGCTGCTGCTGCAGCAGGTGCTGCAACGGAATTAGTTTAACAGCAATTTGAGCTTTTTGTCTGTGCTTTGGCCCAGGCATGCATGCAATCCCAAGCACTAAACACACACACATACATATACATATACAGCAACAGCACACAGGATCTACTATATGTATATACATCATCCTCAGTTGCCTACGTGCGACACAGCACGTTGCCCTGCCCCCCACCATGCCGCAGCATGTTCAAACCCACCACAAGCAGCCCACAACACCCAACCCAACGCAACCCAACCCACCCAGTCGTGGACTTGTCGTCGGTTCGTGAAATCGTTAAATCGCTTGAGTCGAAACACTGCGAGCATTGCCTGCGCTCGCACACTCACTTGCTCGCTTTCGCGCGCTCTCGTTCTCGCGCTCGCTCTGTGCAATGCTTCGTACGTGTGTGTTGAGTTTCGTTTCGTTTCGCCACAGTTGCACGTGTGGGGAGTTTGACTGAGGATATTTGCTGCGTGAATTCTGATGACTTTGACTTGATGCGCTGCTTAGCTTGGCTCAGCTCAGCTCAGGGGCCGGTGCTCGGGATTTGGGTCATGCTCGCATATTTCGGTGGGTGGGTGGTAGTGCTTTTTTTTTTTGATATACAGTTCATTCCCAAGGCCACAGCATCGTGCAGCAGCAGCAGCAGCAAGTGGAATGTCCCAGAAAGCAGCCGATTTAGCTGCAATTGATTTGCCATTCAACATGTATGCGCCTAAATATGTTTGTATTTGTATATTAAATGTCGACATATTTTTGGAAATTAACTAATTTAATTCATAGAGTTATAGATATACAATAAAAGTTCTGCAGGGCATCGCTTAGTCGAGCACTTTCGCCATATCCAAATCTCTTAAGCTCGATTCGTTTCCAATTGCAGATTGTGGCACGTCGGCATGACCTGAAGCTGATTGTCACATCGGCCACCATGGACTCGACCAAGTTTGCCACGTTCTTTGGCAATGTGCCGACATTCACCATACCCGGACGCACGTTTCCGGTGGACGTGATGTTTAGTAAGAATGCGTGCGAGGATTATGTGGAGTCGGCTGTGAAGCAGGCGCTGCAGGTGCACCTGACGCCCAACGAGGGTGACATGCTGATCTTTATGCCCGGCCAGGAGGACATCGAGGTCACCTGCGAGGTGCTGGAGGAGCGTCTAAGCGAAATCGATAATGCGCCCGAACTGAGCATTTTGCCCATCTACTCGCAGCTGCCGTCCGATCTGCAGGCGAAGATCTTTCAGAAGTCCGCCGATGGCGTACGCAAATGCGTGGTCGCCACCAATATAGCAGAGACATCGTTAACCGTCGACGGCATCATCTATGTGATTGACTCCGGCTACTGCAAGCTGAAGGTGTACAATCCGCGCATTGGCATGGACGCCCTGCAAATCTATCCCATTTCGCAGGCGAATGCCAATCAACGATCGGGTCGTGCGGGACGCACAGGTCCCGGCCAGGCGTTCCGCCTCTACACGCAGCGACAATACAAGGACGAACTGCTGGCGCTGACCGTGCCCGAAATCCAGCGCACCAATTTGGCCAATACGGTGCTGCTGCTGAAATCGCTGGGCGTGGTCGATCTGTTGCAGTTCCATTTCATGGATCCCCCGCCGCAGGACAACATCTTGAATTCGCTTTACCAGCTGTGGATATTGGGCGCGCTGGATCACACCGGCGCCCTGACCACACTGGGCAGACAAATGGCCGAGTTTCCGCTGGATCCGCCACAGTGCCAGATGCTCATCGTGGCCTGCCAAATGGAGTGCAGCTCCGAAGTACTGATCATAGGTGAGGCGTCCCTATAGATGAGCCAATCTTATGGAAACTCATGCGAATCTTTTCTACTTTTCGTAGTATCCATGTTATCCGTGCCATCAATATTCTATCGGCCCAAGGGACGCGAAGAGGAGGCGGACGGTGTGCGTGAAAAGTTCCAGGTGCCCGAATCGGATCACTTGACCTACCTCAATGTCTATCTGCAGTGGAAGCAGAACAGGTACGAATGATAGAACAGCAACAGTTTACATATGCAAACAATCTTCTATATCTATCTCTCTCTCTCTCTCTCTTTCACTCTGCAGCTATAGCTCGACGTGGTGCAATGAGCACTTTATACACATTAAGGCAATGCGCAAGGTGCGTGAGGTGCGACAACAGCTGAAGGACATTATGACACAGCAGAAGATGAACGTCAAGTCGTGCGGCACCGATTGGGACATTGTGCGCAAGTGCATCTGTTCCGCTTACTTCTATCAGGCCGCACGGCTGAAGGGCATCGGCGAGTATGTGAATCTGCGAACGGGCATGCCCTGCCATTTGCATCCAACATCGGCGCTGTATGGTCTGGGCACCACGCCCGACTATGTCGTCTACCATGAGCTGATCATGACCGCCAAGGAGTATATGCAGTGTGCCACCGCTGTCGATGGCTACTGGCTGGCGGAGCTGGGTCCGATGTTCTTCTCGGTGAAGGAAACGGGACGCAGCGGTCGCGACAAAAAGAAACTGGCCGCCGAGCATCTCAAAGAGATGGAGGAGCAAATGTTGCAGGCCCAGCACGAGATGGAGGAGCGCAAACAGCTGGCAGCGCAGCGCGAAGAGCAGCTGGCGGGCAAACAGGAGATCGCAACGCCAGGCAATGCAACGCCACGCCGCACGCCCGCTCGCATCGGCCTCTGAGAGTCGGCAACATGAATTAATTATCTATATATATAATTTCAATGTATTTGTATTTTGAGTGTGGAGACCATTCTTTTGGTTTTCTTTATTTTATTTCTTTCTTTTTTTTTCTATATCGAAGAATAAATTAGCCAAATTGTGAAAATTGGCAGTGGCAAGTAGTTGGATAGTTGATTAGTCGTCGCTGCGTCGATCACAGCGCAATGCTCATTGTTCACAACTCGAAATTCGGAACGGCACTGGCATTCGCCCCACTTGCACTCCATCCGGGAGTTCAGCACCTTGTCCTCGCCATCGTGCATCTGCTGGCAGTCGCTGGTGCGGCGGCAATAGGCGCCATATGGCACAAACGGCTCGCAAATGGTGCTATTCAACTGCTCGTCTCTTTTGGCATAGTGCTTGGTGCTGCAGCTGCAGCGTTTGTTGCTGTCGCACGTGCTGCCGGCGCCGAGCAGCACTTGGCACTGCACAGCATTCGTACAATTGGCAGCATAAGCAGCGCCCTGAACGCAAGCGGTTCGATTGTGGTTGGGCACTAGATCTTTGGCACAGGCGCACTTGTTGGCCTGTGGCAGGCAAATTGAGGCGCCAGCACTTTCGCACATACTGCTGTTGCTGCAGCTCAGATCTGTAAGCACAAACTGTCAGAATATGGCCAACTGTATGAAGGACTTACAGCACTCACCCAATAGTGCCAGGCAGTTGCTCTCATGCGGTGCAAAGTGTTGCTGGCATTGGCAACGGTTCGTTTGGCAATCGGAAAACGTGTCCATCGCTTGGCATTGACGCGCCAGCTCACAGCTGCCATCCAGTGGTACCTTCAGCGGCAAGCAGCGGCGTCTATCGACGCTGGGCATGTAGTCGGCGGCGCAGAAACACTGCTGTGCCTGCACATCGCATTCGGCATGTGGCAGTGTGCAGGGACACGGACCGCCTACGATATTGTTTTGCTTTTCATCTTTGGGCTGACAGTCCACGGGCTCCTTGCTGTCACCACGTGCCGTGCAAATGCAGCGGGAATCGAGGCACTTGCCGCCTTCGAACTGCATGCATTGGGCATCGGTGATGCAGCTCAGCTCAAGTAAGTCATCGGCTATGATTGCTTGCAGCGAATAAAATATGCACAACAAAATTAGTGTTAATCGCATTTTTAACCTTTCTTTCTATGTACATCTAATACATATGAGTGCGCGAAAATAAATTCGCTTAAAATTCGCCGCCATTAACCGTTATAACGAACACATGTCTATCGATATTTCTGCATTGATGTGGCAGCACTGCAACGGGCACACATTTGGATTTGCCAACACTGCAAACATCGATAACACCAGACATCGATTGATAATTTCAAGCAACTCTCGTTTTGCATAAAAGTTTATAAAGCTGAGCAAAGCACCCGAAGCAACACAGTTAAATTCTCGTAAATAACTAAATAACAAGTTTGTGTCAAATTTGAAATAAATTAATTCAATAAAAAGAAATCACAAAATGGTACGCCGTGGACGTTCTGCTAGCCCCCCACCATCAGCCAGACGGTAAGTTGCATGTCACAGTGCACCTGTAAAAACGTAAGAAAATCCAATTGGACAAAAGACGACATCCAATTGAATGACGCAAAAAAGACATGAAATGTTGTGTTCTGTGGCCAATTGCAACGCAGTTGCAACATAATATGATGCATTGCTCTGCTTTCGTTAGTTTCAATGCGAATGAATGAAATGTTGAGCAAGTTCTGGAAGTTTCCGTGCCGCAAGGCGTTACGTAACCTAAAATAACAGATAAACACGGAAATCGAGACGAAAACTGTGCAACGAGCAAAGTTCAAACGCGTGACAACAACAATGCATGAACTATATTTAACTTCTTTTTTTTGTCTGCTTTCTTTCCATTTTCTATTACAGCAGTGTACCGGCGCCAACTCGCGCCGCTGCTCCAGCGCCGGCTCCAGTGCCCGCACGTGCTGCTGCACCACCGCCAGCACCGATGGCCGCACCACCCAGCGCCGTTGGCATGCCAGCACCGCAGCAGCCATCGATGTTCCAGCAAATGGCTGCCACCGCTGGCGGCGTTGCCGTTGGCTCGGCCATTGGCCATACCGTCGGCCATGGACTCACATCTCTGTTCAGCGGCTCGGGCGATAAGGAGGCCGCAGCGCCAGCCGCTGCCGCACCGGCTGCACCACAGCAGCAGCAACAGCAGCCCTACTATGGCCAGCAGGCACAGGCCAATGAGCCGCAAGGCGCCTGCGCCTGGGAGATCAAACAGTTCCTGCAATGCGCCCAGGGTCAAGCCGATCTGTCTCTCTGCGAGGGCTTCAATGAGGCTCTGCGACAGTGCAAGGTGCAGCATCATATGCAGTAAATAAACAACGAACAACAACAGCAGCAGCAGCTCCAATAACAACCGCAACAACAACAACAACAAATCGAACATAAAGAGAAAAACAAAAACAATACAAAATTCTAATCAATGGCGAATATGTTGAGCTTGAAGTTGATTTTGTTTTTTTTTTTTTTTGGATTTCCTGTGTTTTTGTTCGTTTCAATTAGTTTTACATATATAATCGATGATATTGTTGATGAGACAACAAATTGTTTAATATAGTCAAATTGTTCAATAGAAATTTCGCGCCGCGACGCGCGCCAGCCACAAATAACTCCTCGGCTGCCGGCGTCGTTGGCCAAAAAAAAAAAACAATGATTTTATTTCTATTTTAATTGTAATGTTTGCATTAAATTGTGAAATGCTCCATTCGCTGGGCGCTTGCCAAAGAGATCAATTAGCCAGAAACACGTGAGCGCCTTGGGATGGATGACCTTGCACTTTGGCGACGGACGCACTGCGTACCAAAAATAGTTGCTCTGATTCATGCAGCCAGCAGAAAGAGCGAGAGAGCAGTAGTGAAGGATTGAGTGAGGGGAAGGGGGGTTGGTTGCTTCTGCAAACATCGCGTGAGTCGCTGCTTTGTTTTTGTTTTCGTTTTCATTCGCTTTGTGTGTGTTTGCTGCGCCAATTGGGGCTTGTTTTGGTGAAATAATTGGATCGGGCCAAGTAAACAGAATCGATTATGATAAACATGTTTACGATGACGATGACGATGACGATGACGATCAGTGCGGCTGTGTATGCATGTGTGTGTGTGTGTCTGTAAATCATAGTCAGCAATGTTTCTCTCTTTGTCACACTCACTGGCGCTCGCTATAGCCGTTGTATGTGCTTCTCTGTCTTTTTCAAACGTTTCTAGAATAATTGCTAAAATAATAAGGATATCTTTGAAACCTATTTTAAGTAGTTTTCTATTTAAATTAGTATGTATTACATTTGTATGTATATTAAAATGGGTATACATATATTTATATATTTAATGGCTCCGCCTGAACTTCTAGTTTCCATGTTCCCATGTAGTTCTATTCTGAAAGGCAAGACAGATCCCATAATATGCTATATAAAGCTGTGGTCAGAAAAATAGTAGTGCGACTGAAATGTTGAACAGCAACATTTTGTGATAAACAATTTGAATACATATTTATAAATATAATACTCTTTTCATTTTTTTTTTTTTTGCAAAATAAAGCAATACTTAATTTTGCTGTCTAAAATATCAGTAGCACTACTATTTTTATGAACACTGCTATCGCACTACTATTCTTATGAACACCGCTGTAGCACTACTATTTTTGTGAACACCGCTGTCGCACTACTATTCTTATGAACACCGCTGCCGCACTACTATTTTTGTGACCACCGTTGTATATTCATTCATGATCAGAACAATGACCTAAGTAAATCTCATAAGCTATCAACTAAAGACTTACAACATGCAATATATATTCTACCGTACAAGCATAGCTTTAATCTAAGTTCGATAACTCGTGCGATGCGAATCGATAAGAATCGATTTGTTGCCTTCGCTTTCCATATAGCACAATCAGTTAATGCTGCTATATAGCAATTGATATTCTAGTAATGAAAATGCTGATTATGAATAATTTCAATATTTTTTTTTTCATATATGTTTATAAATACGAACACAAATAATTCTATTCGAAATGAGAAATTTCTTTGCTTACATTTAAAAAGTTGAGTCTTTGAACTTGGAATTTGGTGACAAATTTGAGGGTGCAGCCAAGCTGGTTGAAAAGGTGCATTCATTGGCTTCTCCAGCTGAATATGACCAGAATTTGTAGCAAGGCGAACATGCATACATAAATACTATGTTGATGAACAATTGTTTGAGTGGGCGTTTGGACAGACAGAGATTGGGGAATTTTTGAATTTTTCTAGGCAGATATTGGACACACTGTAAAATTAGTCTCACATCATGTTTTACGGTTTGGTATTGCTGTTGTAGCCGCCGGCCTTAGTTACTGTCGTCGTTGTCCTCATCTTCGTCGTCGTCGTCCTGGTACTGCTTGTCCGCCTTCAGCAACAGGCTCAATTTGTTCTCCAAAATTGATTTGGCTCGCACTGCTGCCTTCTGGCCCAATATAATCGTACGACGATTGACGCCCGTCGATTGATTGCGATGCCTGATTGCCGGACTTTTATATAGCTGCGGCGTCTCCAGCTGCTTCTCGAAGGCGCGAGTATGCAATTTGCTGCGACCCTCCATGCTGGTGGTGACCAGCTTGAAGAGCGGCGCTGTCTTATTGAATTCGATCGTCCCAATTTGCTGTTTGGACGGACTCTGATTCAATAGATCGCCCAGCAAATTGTTTAGATTATCCCGTTCCTTATATTCACTGTGTGTATCCTTCTTCAGCTGACTTTTAGCCGGCTCTTCTGTCGCCCGCATTGGATATTTGGGCTTCTTGTGCTGTGTGCTTTTGTGAGGCGGCGATTTCTTGTACCCCTTGATGCTGGGCAACGGCACGGTGGGCGAGCGCAGGCCTTGGTTGGCTTGAAAGCGTGGCTTGAATGAACTGCGATAGTTCGATTGGTTCCTTCTGAGTGTATTGGGTGGTAGGGTCAGGTTATCGCTATGCTCTGCCGACGGCACCTTCAGCTTGAGTGGCTGTGACTGACGCAACGCACGCAGACGCGTCTCATACGTTTCCAGATAACGCGGCGCATTGTTGGTTGTTTTGAGGAAGGGCATCTCGGGCGATGCGAGCTTCTGCAACAGCAGATTCTTGGACATTAGACTTTGCGAGCGTGTCTTGGGTTTCGTCCATTGATGCTTTGGCAACACAGTCGCCTGCATGGGTCGGGCGTCCGTCGAAGCGCTGCGCTTTGTCTCAGCCTTAGCTAGCTGATCCTTCTTATCGAGTATGTGCATTATGGGCAACGAAGGCGTTTGCAACTTGTCTGCCTTCTCCTCCACCTTGCTGGCTGGATTCACATTCTCGCGCAGAAACTTCAGCACCTGACCCATTTTGCTTTCGGACATGACGGGCTCATCGTTGGCGACACTCTCATTCGGTTCGTTTTCGGGCTCTTCAAATACCAGCGTGGGCACTATAGGGCGATCCATCAGTGTCTTCGGCCGCTTCAGTACTTTGGCCTTCTCGAATCTGTCGCTAATTGTCGCATAGGTGCGTTGCGCATGGAAACAGGCCCAAACGTTCGACGTGGGCAACATCAATGGGAAATAGTCGATGCTGATGCGCTTCTGTGACCGAGTCTTTGGATAGTGACGTATTGCCACCGGCAGTCGTGCATGGCCAGCTGCTGCATTGGTCTGTGCATCAATGGCCCTCTTCTCCAAGAAGTTCAAATTCGAGCGCCTTCGCATCATGGCCACCGACATCTTTCTCATCAGGCGAGAGCGCACGGATCGATAGGTGCTCAGAATGGCGAAAACTGGATTTTGCCCAGCGCTTTGGGTGTTAATCGTTTTCGACAACGCACGCCTCCAGCGGCCAAGCGCTGTTAGCATTAAATCAAATTTTATATATATAAATATATATTCATATATGTATGTATATAGTTAGCTTACCTCCAAAGGGCAGCAAGCGCAGCGAGCCGAATCCAGGCAGATTGTTCATTTTGTTGTCGAAACGACTCGAAGATTGGACAATTGATTAAATTTCTAACAGAATTTGCAAATTGTTACAAATTCATATAGGTATTTATGCTTATTTTTTTTTTTTGTAGTAATTTCCTTGAGGTCTATTGTAGTTTGCAACCAATTAGAAATGGTTTGAAGTACGGCGTTATTTAATTTTAATTTTTTGTATGAGACAAATTGTACTTTTTCAACTTAATTTGGTCTGTGGCTGTGCTTAAATGAATTTTAGTTTAACAAATGCCAGCAGAAGGGCCAACAAGGCCTACGTGATTTCATTTTTTGAAACGATTTAAAACGATTGTCAATCGATAGCAGGCGGTGCATCAATTGTCAATCGAACAGTGTCGCACAACGTGCAAAGCATACTTTTTGGCGCCGCTCAATTTGAATTTCTACTGACTTGTTTTGATATGATGTGCTGCTTGCCGAAGTGTTGTGTAACGTGTAAAGCATAATTTTTGGTACCATTCAATTTGGATTTCAACTGAACTAAATGTGGTATAATATGGCGTCAGACAACATCCACAGCTGCCGTACAGTGCTGTAAAGAGCGTAAAGTAGACTTTTTGGTAAATTCAAAGCCCGGCTTATTAAATTGTATATTCCTATAAAGTATTTATTAAAATATTAAAATTACATACATTAAACAGGTATAAATAAATTGTAAATAAATGCATCGGCGATTATAAAAACTTATTGGCACGTTGCAGTACTTGAAGACGCCTCTCTTCACTCGTTTGACTGACATGGAGCAGCCGCTCAGTGCGATCCAACAGAGCGGCGCACTCATCCATCGATGCGCTGAGACGCTGGCGCTTGTTGACCGGCTGCATTGGCAAGTTTTCAGCCTGTCGTCGCTGATGCGACGGCTCGTGTTGGCCGGTCAGACTCTGTCGATCGCAACGTTCAATGGTGCGCTCCAGTGTGTCCAGCGGTTCGTTCAACACGGTTAGAGTCTTGCGCTGAACGTGCTGCCGCTGCTGGCATTTGTCCAACGCTGCCTGCGCCTGTCGCAGCACTTGCTCATAGTTAATCGGCTCCTGCTGCGCCAACATGCTCATCTCTACAGGGGGCTCTTCCTCTTGTGGCTGTTCATCTGCTGGCTTATCTGGTGACTGCCAATCATAGTACCAGTGCGTCTGGAAGTGACGCTGCATGGTGGCACGCCTGTACACAATGGCTACGGGCATCGATGCGGCATTGCGCTGCAGCACAAAATGCAGCCGTTCCTTGGCAAAGATCTCGACAATGTCCAGATAGTTGGGACTGCCCGTGCGCAGCTGCAGCTCCAGTGTTTGTATTGCACGCAGTGCCACCGCCTCAACACGCGAATCCTCCTCGCTTAGCTGGGCATAGTTGAGCAGCCATTCACAAAGCTCTCGCTGCGATTTGTCGCTTGTCGCCGGCAGCGGCAACATCTCCGGCAGCTTGGCCTGCTCCAGCAGCTGCACAATCTTGGCTCGCTGCTCACGCGTCTGCCAGCCACTCACAAAGTATTCCAGTCGATTGGGCAGTGGCGCCAGCGGCGGCAGCGGCTCCACATAGACTCGTAGCTCCTGCGGCAGTTGTGGTCGATCCTCCAGCGGCTCTCCTGCCACTAGCTGCAGGCGACGCACGGCCTCGTTGTACAGCTGGACACAAAACTGCGGCGACTGACGGCAGCGCCGTCCAATGGTCACATCCCGTTGCGAGGCATAGCGCAGTCGTTCGTGCAGCTCATCGCCCAGGTGCCGGAGCAGCCAGTCGCGCAGCTCCGTCTGTTGTAGCGAGCCGCGACTGCGATGCGGCTGCTTGGCCAGAAATTGCACGGCGCATTGAAGGAGCGCGACCAGCTGTAGCTTCTGTTTGCCGCGTGCCATGGTGCGGCAGTCGAAGATGCGATAGGCGCGCAACGCTTCAAGCTGCAGTTTCTCTGCCAGAAGCACCGGCTGCTGCGTCTCCTGTGTCTCCTGCTGGTGCACAATTAGCGCCGCATAGTCACAGCCGCTGCTCCCGATCAGGCTGTGCAGACGTTGACGCGCTTCCGGCACTTGCTTGGCATCCACAAAGCACACAATGCCATCAGCATTGCTCAGCAGCTTAGCATTCGCTTGCGGCATGCCCCTCAGCTTGTGCACACACAGTGCTACGCCATGCGCCAGTCCAGTTATGTAGGCTGCGCCAGCTTCCGGGCTGTGGCCTTCGCCCTGGATTGGCTGCTGCAGCACGCCGCGATCCAAAGCATGCTCCATGACCTGGCCCACACTGCTGTCAGGCAGCGATAGCAACAGCTTGAAATAGTGACGAGCACCGGGCGTAGTTTGCTGCAGTGTACGGGCCAGCAGCTCCCAGAGATCGAGTTTCAACCAGCAGTGATCATCCATGCCCGCCAGCAGCTGGCGATAGTTGCACGCCTCGCCCTGACGATAGCGACGCATCAGGCGCAACGGCTGCTCCGCCGTCTGCACGCTCAACAGTCGTTCGCGCGCCTCGCCGCCAAAGCTCAGCGGCAGGCAGGCGAAGAGCGTATCCTTGCGCAGCTGCACACGCCGATAAGTGCGCCAGCGTCGCCAATAGGTGCGCATCAGGCCCAGTTCGTAGTCGGTGCGCATTATATTCCTTTTGATCAGCTCAACAATTTGCTGATCCAGCAGCGTCTCGTATAGGTCGACGGCAATGCGATGCAGGCGATATTCCTCGGTGCACAAATCGTTCAGATGCTCATCGATCAAGTCAACCAGCAGCTGACAGCTGGCAGCTGACTGGCGCTCCGCTTCCATGCGCAACGAGCGTCGACGCTCCGCCTCGGCCGCAGCAGCAGCGGCGGCTGCCTCCTCGGCCTGCTTTTGCTCGAACAGGCGTTGCAGTCGCGCACGTTCCGCTTGCTCCGCCTTGGCCTTGTGCAGCTCCAGCAGCTCCTGTTCACGCTGCTTAGCAGCGGCTATGGCCTGCTGCAGTGCAGCCAATTTGGCCTCATCGGCGGCCTTCTGCTGTCGCTGCTGCTGCTGCTCGACAACAGCCGCCGCAGCGGTTGTGGACTTTGCTGCTGTCGCCGCAACTGCGGCCGTAAAGCTGAAGCCAATAGCTGAGCTCTGGCTGGGCTTGGCTTCAGCCATGCTGCTGCTGCTGCTGCTGCTGCCAAAGCTAAAAGTGTGCGGCTGTTGCGGCATGTCGTGGCCGAAGATCTTGTTGCTTGCCTGCGGATGTGACGGCTGAGGTGGCGGTGGCGTCGTTGCCTTAATCTTTGGCGATACAGGTGCTGAGAAGAGGGGCACCTTGAACAGATTATCCACTGTTGTTGTGCCCTGAGGTGTGGCTGTTGTTGTTGTTGCTGCTGCTGCTGCTGCTGCTGTTGTTGCTGCTGCTGTTGTTGTTGCTGCTGTTGTTGCTGCTACTGCTGCTGCTGATGCTGCTGCTGCTGTTGGCATTGTTTCTGTGTTGGCAGCTCGTGCTGCTCGTGTTTCCTCCTCCAGTTCCTCGCTATTCGGCAGCTGATCTCTGGCCGTCCAGGCGCTGCTCTTCAGGTAGCCCTGCTCGTTGAAGCTGTTGTGCGGCCGATGATTGAGGTAGAGGGATTTCGGTGGCAATGGCTCGCCGCAAATGCATTCGCCAACGCTCTCCTGCCGCTTCGATTCCACTAGCTGCGCGAGAAAGAGATAGAAGTGAGAGGTAATTAATTAGAGCGAGAGCAGAAATGGCTGCCATCTCACCTCGAACTGTCGGCTCAGCTTGTAGTGTTCCGGCGTATGCATGCGCGTCAGCTCCACACGATCCGATTGGTTCACATTCAAGCCGCAGCATTCGACAAATTGAATGGTCTCCTCGTCGCTGGAAAATAGCAGCATCTGGCGTATATATTGGACGGGCAGTGAGGAGAATTCATATTTGCGCGGCGCCCGATAGGCCTGCACGATGCGATGCATGGCCAAAATGCGCAAGCGTATGAAGTAGGTGATCAGAATGCAAGCGCTCAGGTAGCTGGTTTCCGGTTCGCGCAGCAGCTGAAAGAAGCGCACGAAATTCGTGTCCTGCAGCGCCAGATAGAATTGGATGGCCCGTCGGATTTGCGTGCAGTTTTGCAGCTCGACGGGCAGCTGTGCTACGTCCCAGAGAAAGTTCGCATCCGCCAGATTGAGCAGCACAATGTAGCCACGGAATTCGGGCTCGCGCGGACACTGGATGCCCTTGAGGCGCAGATCGTGATACATGTATTTGAGCGTTTGCAAACATTTCGTTAGGTTCTCGGCATTGATCTTTGTGTCAAAGACACTGGGATCTTCGGCCACCAGGCGAGCGGCGCAATGGATGTGAAAGCGTGCGCATTGCTCTACCAGTTTGACGGCGCTCAGGGAGCAGAGCTCCTGCTGTGTGATCTCTTTGCGTATGGAGCGTGTGCGATCCCAAACAAAATGAAACCAATCGCCCAGATTGTCCGTCTTGTCGCTAACGTCCATTATCTCGTGCATTAGATAGCTCATGGTCATGTGAAGTGCGAGCTCTGCGCGCAGCTCGTGTGGTAGCGGTGTCTCCTGATCGGCGCTGCTGCGAGAATATTGCTTCAAGGCGAGCTCATGGCAGATCTGTTCATCGGTGCCCGGTTTCAGCTCGTAAATGGCCACCTGGCGTTGAAATTCGCGCAGTACGCGCTCCTTCTCCGGACACATGTCTGGGCAATGGCCCTGCAGACGCTGACTATCCGTTGTGCCGCGCTTCTGATTCAGCCGCAACAATTTGTCACGTGCGTCCAGCACGCGATATTTCTCTTCGCTTGTGTGCGCCGGCTTGCGCATTACTGCCTCCAGCTCCTGCTTGGCGGCCTTGAATTGAGCGGGTCCACGTTGTCGTTCACGCTCTCGTTCTCGCTCCCGATCAACATTGCCGCCTGTTGCAGCTGTGGTGGGTTTGCTTGTGCCGAAGGCAGCTGCAGCACCTGTTGCTTGTGTCTTTGCGGCGATCGGTTTATTACCACCATATTCGTTGCGCCAGTTGGTACTCAAGACACTTAGTTCCGCCTGCACATCAGGATCGACCCACTCCTCGGTCTTTTGTGCCGGCGCGCTCTCGTTCTCTGCATAGCTCATCTCGAACTCGTGCCCGTTGTAGACATTACCCTCGCGCAGTGCAAGAGCAGCCTCGTCTTCGCTAGCATAGCTCACCGTGCAGGTCATGCGGCGAGGACGCAGCACAAAGTTCACTAGATTGCCGAAGCGGCCAAAATGCGAGCGCGCCACAAATTTGTCAAGGAAGAGCTCTGGTATGTTTGTGCATCTGCAAGTCTGGATTCATTAGGCGCACCGCTAACTGCACTTGAGTACTTACAGCAATGTTTTGTAGTTGTAGGCACCGCCTGAGCGTGCATCTGCCATGTCAGTAAATCCAAATGCTTTGCTGATTTCGTTTTGGTTACATGGGCTCCTACCAATTTTCACATTTACAACTAGTATTTTTTTGGTCACACTGATTGCCAGTTGCCTACATGCGTATCGATTGATTTGCTTGGATTACATTCGATAAACTACTTAGCTTCGATTCAATATATGGTCACACAAAAATTTTTTTGGAGCAACTGGTCACACGTTTGCGCGGCAAAATTTTGTGGGTAAAGTCGACATGCCCAATTGGGCGTAATGATCATCATTCTTTACTTATATTTAATTTTTAATTAAAATATTTTCCGCACTGAAAATACAATTGGTCTGTTATCATAACGAAGCTAATCAATATCTTTGGCTTGTCTTATTAAATTAAACTTTGGCTATAAGTCTGGTTGAATATAATTCGGTTTTATCAGGAGTATTTAAAGTTGGTGTGTTATAAATAAAACAAATTTAAAATTAATAATAGAAATCGTAAATTTTAAGAATTTGTCATATAATGAGCGGGCACTTGCGTACATTCGATATGCATAGCTTAAATTGTTTTCAAACAACTATCGCAACTGCAAAAACATCGACTCGAATTGGCGATAGTTTGGTATATCGATAGCTCGATATGCTCTCAGACTTGGCTAGTTGTTGTTGGCATTTAACGCGGAGACAGCGTTCGCAGCGCAGCGCGATGTTCAACGCTAAAGAACTTTGTTTTTTTTTTGTTTTTGTTTTTGAAATAACACGTTAAGAACCACTAAACGATAATTGTGTAGAATCGTTAGCGAATCAAGTGCAAATACCAAAACACATATAACTGTAGGTGCAATCATAACAAAAGAGAATGAATTAAAAGCAGAAACGACGCTTACTTCTAAAAAGCGAAGATAACCACGAAACGACGTTGCGAATGGTGCGACGAAAAATGATCGAACGGAATATCTGTGCCACCAGTTGGTAAAAGAGACAATTTAACTTTTCAATAAAGCAAAAAGCTGCTAAAAGAAAAAAAAAAAAAACAAAAACAAAACGCGAGTCAAGCAACCAAATTGTTGTGTATTTTTTTTTTTTTGAATTTTTTGTTTCTGTGGCACAGCAACAAAAATTTGCAATTGCCGTTGCAGTGAGCGGGGTGCAGCTGGGTATTATTGTTGTTGTCTAACGTGTTTTAATTTTGTTGTTGTTGTTGCGTTCGGTTACGACGTTTCCGATGATCTTGGCCTGTTGTTTGCCTTATTTTTTTTGTTGTTTTGCTGAAATGTTGTTATTGTAACTCGTTTTGCGCGTGTGATTCATACAACAGTAACAACAACAACAACAACCGCTAACAGAAAATGCAGTGAAATATGCTAAATGAAATAAACAAAGCAAAAGGCAAAGCGTAAAACAACTAAAAGAGCGAAACGAGTGCGTTGACGAGTGCATCCTGCAGTGAGAGCGCGAGAGATAAAAAAACGATAACAAAATAAAACAATACAAAGCGGCGCTCTTCACACACACACACACACACAGAAAGAGGGAGAAAGAGGGAGAGAGAGACTCACACACACAGACGCACCTTTAAGCGTGCACGCACACGCGATAGTTCTTTCTGTCTGGTGGTAGGTGAACGAAAAAAAAAGAACGTTTTTTTCTCGTCGTGTGTACAGCTGCTGTCAAGTGCGCAGCCGTAGCCGCAGCCGCAGCAGCGACGCCAAAGTCCTTTAAGCGTGGTGGTGCTGCAGGCCGTCTCGTTCGCTCACATACCACACTGTTGTCCAGCTAGATGAATAGCAACGCGCACACGCACACGCACAGACACACACACATACATACGGACAGGCAAATAAACGGTATGCAGCTGCTGAGGAGCAGATGAAAGGAGAAGATGATGCCAAAGCCAAATGCCAGTAACAGACAACAACAGCAGCAGCAACAACAACAACAACAACAGTGTATAAATGAGCAAAATATGTATCTACATTAATAATAATTACAACAACAACAACGACGAGAACGACTGCAACTGCATAAATACATTCCACACACAAGTGCATTCTTATTAATATATTTAATTAAAGTGTTATCGAAAGTGTTATCGAAACAATGAAGGTTACCGTTTGTTTCGGCGACGTGCGCATTTTGGTGCCCTGCGGCACCGGCGAGCTGCTCGTCCGGGATTTGATCAGCGAGGCCACGCGACGCTACAAAAAGGCAGCCGGCAAGGTGAGTGAACATACAATAACATAACATAACATTCAACCCCCCTCCCACCATGTGTCTCCCCCACCACGGCGGCTCTGTGGCAATTTCATCCCCCTTTTTGAATATCGAACAGCGGAAATGCTGCACTTGAGAGCGTCAGTTGTTTGCAATTACGAAAGTCGAACCCAAAAGAAGTCGAAAGTGTATATTAGTATGTCTGTGTGTGTGTGTGTGTGTGCGTGTGTGTGTAGGTGTGTACATATATACATACATACATCTAATTGTTATCGCTCATTGGCAAGATGGTAGACGAGATCGGAATGTGCGTGCGTGTGTCTAGGTAAAATATTTGAATAATGATAAGCGGCGACCCAATAAAAAAAGCGCTCCAAAAACGTAAAAAAAAACTACAGTCAACCAAATGAGTTCAAATTTGAACACATTCGAGCGGCTAAGTCGAAGAATTTATGCTCTTTGGGACATTTGTATGCAAGCTTTTGAGCGATTATAGATTGTTGATTATTATTTTTAGTATTATTAATATTAATTTATCGATATTCTTCAAAATTATTATTAATGAAATGAAAGCTTATGGGTAAGGGTAACGAAATAAACAAATAAGCTAGAAATGTATGTAAATGTAAAAAGAAGAAGAAGATGAAGAAGATGAAAAGACGATAAGAACAACAAACAGAATCGAAAAGACAAGCTGAGAGGGGACAGAGCGAAGCATAGGCCGCAGACCACAGCATAAATAAATGAAAATAAGGTAAATAAATACCTTTCAGAGACCCAAAGACAGAGCGCATTGTGCTGAACTCAGTTGAACCCGAAAAAGATCGGCCCGTAACTTCTCAACTTCTCAGGGGCAGCCAAATTAAGGGCCCAACCTTCCTACCTTCTTCTGTTGCTGCTGTTGCTGTTGCTGTTGCTGCTGTTGCTGCTGTTGCTGCTGCTTCTTCTTCATCATCATCATCATCCAACACATGTGTGAGACGACGACAGGTACAACGCGCTGTAATGCATAAGGCAGTAGAGCGCAGCTGAAGCAGAATAAGACAAATGGTATAGGGCTCGTGATTGGCGGGCAGCAAGGGTTCCGGGCGGCCGACTGCAGTCCAGCGCCTTGTAATTAATCAAAAATGCATTCCACTCTAAAAAGCCTTAATAAAAAAAAAACACAGAACTATATGTATGTATGTATGTATGTATTATGTATGTATGCATGTATGTATGTATGTATGTATGTATGTATGTATGTATGTATGTATGTATTATGTATGTATGCATGTATGTATGTATGTATGTATGTATGCATGTATGTATGTATGTATGTATGTATGTATGTATGTATTATGTATGTATGCATGTATGTATGTATGTATGTATGTATGCATGTATGTATGTATGTATGTATGTATGTATGTATGCATGTATGTATGTATGTATGTACGTATGTATGCATGTATGTGTGTATGTATGTATGTATGTATGTATGTATGTATGTATGTATGTATGCATGTATGTGTGTATGTATGTATGTATGTATGTATGCATGTATGTATGTATGTATGTATGTATGTATGTATGTATGTATGTATGTATGTATGTATGTATGTATGTATGTATGTATGTACGTATGTATGTATGTATGTATGTATGCATGTATGTGTGTATGTATGTATGTATGTATGTATGTATGTATGTATGTATGTATGTATGTATGTATATGTATGTATGTATGTATGTATGTATGTATGTATGTATGTATGTATATGTATGTATGTATGTATGTATGTATGTATGTATATGTACATATGTATGCATGTGCTCCCCAGGGAAAATCAAATCAATTTTTATTATGCTAATCGCACAGATCATTACGAAGAAGTTTTTGATAATGATGTTTTCAAGCTGATGAAGCTATAAAACAAAATTTTTTGGTGTTTCACTATTTCCGGCTATGAAATTAGTTTTTCCATTTCGTTGCTATTAACAGACAGTTGTTTGGGATGCTAAAAATAAATATATTAATATATATATATATATATATATATATATATATATATATATATATATATATATATATATATATATATATATATATATTAATTATAAACAAGTATTCAAAAAAAAAAATATATAAATTATCTGAGAGTGCGGAACAGCGCTGGGAACTAAAAAGTTTGCTTAGAAATTGTTAAAATTCTTTTCAAAACTGTGCAGAAATATTTTTATTATATATTATATTATTGAAATATAAATTATATAAACATATATATATTATATTAGTATATAGATCAACCCAAATATATATAGGTAAAATGATCATATTTGTTGTATAGAAATTTTTGTATAAGTTGCCAGACTCGATTTCTAGATGCCAGAACTGCTAACGCAGAGTTATACAGCTATCTCTCTTGCTGCAAGCTAGCAGCAGAGCTGCTTCTATTTCTTTAAATATTTCACTATTCAATCAATCGGATTCAAACAGTAGAAACTGCTGCTGTAGCAGCCAGCCAGCTTGTTGTTGTTGTTGTTGTTGTTGTGCTTATCGGAGTGCAACGTGTGAATTTGGATGCGAAGATCTAGCCACACTCTCAATTGTTTTCTGAGCGAGTGGCTGGCCAAAACAGAAAAAAAAAAATAAGAAAACTGAAACAGAAACAGAAAATAAAAACTGTGCCAGCTGCAAATTGCGAAGCTCTTTGAAGAAGTAAAGCAGATAAGAGGGCGCTTTCCATTTCGCGATCACGTGTGTGCTGTGCGAAGAGCGACCGAAAAGCAAGGCCCAGACTTCGACCCAGACCCAGACCCAGACCCAGACCCCTAGCCAGAGCCAGAGCCAGAGCCAACTGCTGCACGGCTCACTATATATATATACATATATAACATATATATATATATTTGTATGTTTGTATCTATCTGCGTCTCGACAGCTCTTAGCGGCGAACTTGCTAATTATGCAATTTACTGCCTCAACGGCATAGAAATTGCAACATCACTAAAAAAAAAGTATGGAAAAAGAAAGAAACTTTGGCTCTGATTTCAAATTCTCTCACATGGCCTGATGATAGCCGTTAGCAACAGTGTCTCTCCTCTCCTCTCCTCTCCTCTCCTCTCTTTTCTTCTCTTTTCTTCTCTTCTCTCCTCTCCTTTCGCTTTCGCAGCTGCTATTTCACTTGGCATTTGGCTGAATCTCAGAGATGCGCCAAGCGATCCCAACACCATTTTAACTGGAGCAAATTTGCAGCGATTGCATTCAAGTTTTTGGCATGCCGAAATACAATATAAAAACAAAACCAAAGAAATACTTGGAATTGCAAACAAAGCTAAAGTATGCATTGAAAAATGTTCACATTGCAGTAGATCATGGCAAGAGAAGTCCGAATCAGCTTCAAAATACTTGAATTATGGCAATTTCAGCAAATTAGCAAATCAAGAAAATATAGAAAAATCATCAGTTTTCAAATCAAAAATAGTTTTTAACAAAGAAGCTAATGAATCCGAATATTTCCAGCTAATCTTGATCAGTTTGAATAATTTAAAAAAAAAAAAAGAAAAAAAAAAACAATGAATTCCTAATGAATTCCATAGAAAAATGTTTAATCAGTTTCATAGTTATGGAAAATCATAAAATAGAATAGATCTTCAAATTACATTTGGAATACGATATCAGATCTTTGAAAGAGTTTCTTAGCTTGTCATAAGTGGTTAGCTTTGAGCATTGAGAGATCTTGATAGATCTCAATTGAAATCTATTGCTGCAGACCAAAGCTGTTGCTTTAACAGTTAATAGATCTTGACAGATCTTAATAGATTTTATGCCATGCGTAACTAACTAACTTCTGGACCTATCTTAGCTTTGACTATTAATAGATCTTGATTGATCTTAATAGATATTTTGTTATATCTAAGATATAACCGTTAATAGAGCGTAAAAGATCTCAATATATCTTATGCCATGCGTAAGCTCTAACTTCTAGATCTATCTTAGCTTTGTCTGTTAATAGATCTTGATAGATCCTTTATTATATCTTAGATACAATCGTTAACACAGATCTCATAGACCTTATGCCACGCGTAAGCTCTAACTTCAGAACCTATCTTAGCTTTGACAGTTAATAGATCTTGACAGATCTTAATAGATCTTATGCCATGCGTAACTAACTAACTTCTGGACCTATCTTAGCTTTGGCTATTAATAGATCTTGATTGATCTTAATAGATATTTTGTTATATCTAAGATATAACCGTTAATAGAGCGTAAAAGATCTCAATATATCTTATGCCATGCGTAAGCTCTAACTTCTAGATCTATCTTAGCTTTGTCTGTTAATAGATCTTGATAGATCCTTTATTATATCTTAGATACAATTGTTAACACAGATCTCATAGACCTTATGCCACGCGTAAGCTCTAACTTCAGAACCTATCTTAGCTTTGACTGTTAATAGATCTTGTTAGATCTTCATAGATCATTTGTTATATCTTAGATACAATCGTTAACTGATCTTCTAACAGATCTTAACCAATATTATGCCCCATCTTCAAGCTCTATCTTGGCTTTGATAGACTTATCTTTCATTATATCTAAGATACACAGAACTTAGTAGAGCTTATCAGATGTCAATGAGTAATGTAGTAGTTATATTTGAATTTCGAATTCCAAAAGAAAATTGTTAAAGATAATGAAATCCTTTTGGCTCCCATGGTTCCCATGCATAAGTCGTGCGGCAGCCGAAGCCCAATCAAGCTCTTTGGCGTGAGCCCAAACCGCATTCCCGAGCAAATTGATTATATAATAAATTCGAATGAATGTTGTTGAATCAATTTCCCTTTGTCGCTTGAGGATTCCCCCCCCCCCCCCCCTCTCTCTTTCTGTCTCTCTTTCTCTGTCTCTGTGCGTTCGGTGGGCGTTTTTATCGTCTTATCGCTAGAGCTGCCAGTTGGGCAGCCGATCAGGCAACCCAGGCAACTCGACAATCTGACAAAGTTGGCCAAGTGGCTAACCTGGTAACTGAGTAACTGGCAACGGGCAACGGGTAACTGGCAACTGGGCAACTGGCAACTGGGCGTGCCATTTGACTCATTTTGTTTGTTTTCATTTCTTGGTTCTTTGTGGTTGTTTTTTTTTTTTTGTTTTGGGCACAGAGAGAGAGAGAGAGAACCGTCTGGGGAATCGCAGCAGCTGAAAGAGATTCATTGAGCATTCAGTTGTTGTCGCTGTTGTTGAATTCTTTTGGCCACTGTTTCAAACCAGTTTTGCGCAATTTGTAAATTATTTCGTCATGGCAACAGCAACAACAACACGAACACAACTTCAGTGAGAGCAAATATTCAATGAAACGCTTTCGTAGCTGGCGCAAAAATATTTTGCCAGCTAAATATTTGAAAATTCGCGCACGCCAATTGCAGCGCGTTTTAGGTGCGCTCCAACTTACACGTTCGATTGGAAAAACTCAACACCTGCGACTACAGTCCTCAATAAATGTGAAGCCAACAAAGAGACGACTCTGCATAGTTGGTGGCGGCTATGCCCTTCTCTGCTGTTGGTTTGCTAGCTGAATGTCAATTGCTGTGCATCTGCTTTACTTTACAGGAGGAGAGGGGTGAAACGAGTTCGCTAAGCGACGCGGTTTCATTTCATTAAGCTAAGGATAACAAGTTGAATATTTCAGAAATCGTTGCAAGGTGTTTGTTGCAGCGCTCTTGCTAATTGGTTGATATTGGCCAGCGGCTACCATAGAGAGATGAAAACAAAAACAAAAACAAAAACAAAAACAAAATAAATAAAAATATTTTCAATGTACATAACCGGAAATCGAAAACTGGTTATACGCAACGCCAATCGCACTTTGTTCCGCGCCCCCGTCTCCACCCCGCGCGCTCGATCTCTTGGCCAACAAACAAATAGCAAAGCAAACTCAATGCATAGAACACACACACACACACACAGAGAGAGAGAGAGAGAGAGAGAGAGATTTATATAGAATAATCCAAACACCAATTACATTGCTGATCATCAGCTCATAAATGAGCTCAATGAACTGAACGAACTATGCTAGTTATAAACTTATATAAGCATAAAAAAAGTTCTAGTTCCAATTGGAAGTGCGCAAAGTGCGCAAACTTTTCGCTGGCTCACTTCAAGGCTTTCCTCGCTGCTAGCCTCAAAATTCCACAGCATTTGGCTAAGAATGCAAGCCAATTATAACTATGGCCGACTAATGCCATAATGGGCTGCCATTTAAGTTGCTGTTTGCCACCTATTTTCTTCTTCTTCTTCTTGTCGCCGCCCGCAGCCCAACACAAGCGAGCGCCAAGCCGTATGCAGAAACACGTTAGAATCTGTGTGTATGCGTGCACAGTGTACAGGCGCGACTGCCGGATACTCTGTACCGTGCTAATTGGCTGCACAAATATCGCCAATATCTTATTATATATATATATGCATATATATGTTATATATGTTCTATATGTTATACCTGTACCATGGACTCAATAGAAAACTATTTGTGTTAGCTTCAACTTATTTAAGAAAAAGATTTGTACTTGACATAGAGAGTTCACATGGTTCACTTAGGTTCTGTGCATATAGTGCACATTGTTCATATATAGCTCTTGTTCAGGTTCATCTAGTTCCAGTTTACAGAGCTCATATAGCTCATGTTCTTATGTTCTTATACTTATATAGTTCATCTAATTCATATAGTTCCTGTTTATATAGTTCATTTATCATTTAAATAGTTCCTACAGTTTATATAGCTCATATAGCTCCTACAGTTCATATAGTACTTGTAGTTCATATAGTTCATGTTCATAAAGTTTTAATGGTTGATAAAGCTTATATAGTTCTAGTTCATATAGTTCTTGTTCATATAGTTCATTGTCATATTGTTCATTTAGTTCATATAGTTCATGTTCTCATCGTTCATAAATTTCACATAGTTGCTGATCATATAGTTCTTGTTCACATCATTTAAGTACTTTCTACTGTTCATATAGTTCATATAGTTCATATAGTTCCTACAGTTCATATAGTACCCGAAGTTCATATATAGTTTTATATAGTTTTTGTTCATATACTTCATGTTTCTTTTATAGTTCATAGATTTCATCTTCATATCTTTCATATAGTTCCTATAGTTCAATGTGGCTCATATAGTTGCTGTTCATATAGTTCCTCTTCATATAGTTCATGTTCACACAGTTCATACGCTTCATTTAGCTCATCTAGTTGAACTAGCTCCCACAGCTCACACAGCTCATATAGTGCACATAGTTCTCATAATTCCCGTTCATATAGCTCACAGACAGTTGACATTAGTTTTATATATGAAAGCATAAGCGAATGCTAAGTTTCGTTTGATCGAAATTTCTTTATTTGAAAACTTGTTCTACGAAATAGTTAAGCATAACCAGCTGTAGTCATGGCATATATATTCATAGGCAGCCAGCTGACTAGTCATCATTTATTTCTAGGGTATAAAAATCAATTGCGTTTTAATTTTTGCGCCCACCTTGGCGAAACAGTCTGTCGAGCAGTCCAGGCTTGGGTAGACTTGGATAGACTCATGAGGGTTGGCTACGTTTTGTTGCTGTTGTTGTTGTCGGTCGTTGTCATGCCAACAGCCACAACATATGGCATATATATAGCTCTAGCTATATATGTATATATATATATATATATATATATAGTGAGTATATCTGGCATACATAGAGTTGCGACTGCGTCATTTTCCATTAAGGGGCGTCCAATACTTGGGTCATTGTCGTACAATATCTACCTAGATACTCGCAATTCACACACACACACACACACACACACACACACACACACGCACACATGCATTGGTAATCGTATTGGTTTAACTATTCATATTTTTATAACGATTGCATTGTTGTGGGCTGCCTGAAGCTGAAGCCGAAGCTCGGGCTGATTCATGCTGCTTGACCAAATTAGGCGTGAAATTCAATTGAATTATTGTTTCAGTCACAGTCTCAGTCTCAGTCTCAAACTCGATCGGTTTGTCTTTATACATATATATTATATATATATATATATATTATTTGTTTTCGGGTGCCTTGTAATTGAAAATTATTTTCAACATCAATTGCGCTCGCCCACGTCGCACATGTCGACACAATTTCGGATGCCCAATTCAGACGTTACGTACGCCCACAGCCGCCACTAAATGCGACGCTTTAATTTTCAGTCTTCGATTTTCGTTTTGTTTTTGCTGCATTTGCAGTCGAAAACTTAACTAATTGATTAGCTCCAAAGACACTTATGCAGTCAGTAGTAATTGATATTGATGGGGGAAACAAGCCGCTGTATATAGTCAAGTTGTATATAATGAAGCTGTATGTAATGAAGCTGTATATAACTAAGCTTGGCTGCAGAGAAAGTACATACTTCATATAACTACTATTACTTCTACTGCTATTACTACTTCTACTGCTATTACTACATCTACTACTACTACTACTACTACTTCTACTACTACTACTACTACTACTACTACTACTACTACTACTTCTACTACTACTACTACTACTACTACTACTACTACTACTACTACTACTACTACTACTACTACTACTACTACTACTACTACTACTACTACTACTACTACTACTACTTCTACTTCTACTTCTACTGCTACTACTACTTCTACTACTACTACTACTTCTACTTCTACTTCTACTTCTACTTCTACTTCTACTTCTACTTCTACTTCTACTTCTACTGCTACTACTACTTCTACTACTACTACTACTTCTACTTCTACTTCTACTTCTACTACTACTACTACTACTACTACTACTACTACTACTACTTCTACTTCTACTTCTACTACTACTACTACTACTACTTCTACTACTACTACATCTACTACTACTTCTACTTCTACTTCTACTACTACTACATCTACTACTACTTCTACTTCTACTTCTACTTCTACTTCTACTTCTACTTCTACTTCTACTTCTACTTCTACTTCTACTTCTACTTCTACTACTACTACTACATCTACTACTACTACTTCTACTGCTACTACATCTACTACTACTTCTACTTCTACTTCTACTACTACTACATCTACTACTACTTCTACATCTACTACTACTACTTCATGTAAATAGCAGAAATGTTTCAAAACAAATATATTTCAAAGTAATATTGATTCCCATGCTGAGCGGCTTTCTTATCTTTTTGGCATGCCCAAGCGAAGCAGTTTGCTCAGCGGTATTTATGAGCTTCAACTCTTCACCCCATTCAAACAATGTTTGTGCTCTGCAACTGAAAGTGTTTTTCTATTGCTTCAAAATGCCATTTGCCTTATTCTTTCTGGTTTTCCCTGTGTTGCATATGCAATGCTGAACTGCTAAACAATATGATTTCATTTCAATTAAAATATATTTAACTTTCTTAAATATATATATATATATCGAATTCTTATTCTTGAACACGTTTGATTTGCTTAAACAATTTGTGTCAGTTGCATTTCTGTTGCTAAAAAGTTTGAGCCAATTCGAATTTTAGGCAAAGCTGCAAAAAGTTATCAGTTGAAGTCTGCGCTTCCTTTATCTTTACGTCTTCTATATTATGCTTTGTCTTCACACACTCAGCTTTAGCTTCAGCTTCAGTTTTCCTTTGCTTTACGTAACAAACGCTGCATATGTCATCTGCAGTGTCATTATAGAGTATGCGCGACTTAAACTGCTTGGCTTCATTTGGTTTTTGCTGCTGCTGCCCCCCCCCCCCTCCCCCCTCCCCCCTATAGAACAACAACCAAAATTTGTTAGCTTTGGGCTGCTTGGATTGGTGGGCGGCGCGTTCTATTTGCATGCCGGCCACATGCCACATGCCACATGCCACATGCCACACGACTGCACGACTGTTGTTGCATTTCGTGGCTGGTTGGGCCAGAGTCAAACGGTTTCCTTGGCCAGGCCCAGGGCCAGGTCGCCTCGCTCCTCGACCATATCTTCTGCAATTACAATACATTTATTGCTGCACTAATTGAGTATCTATTTTGGTCACGCACGTGTGTGCCTCCTTTGTGTTAGCTTTGTGTTCTGTTTGTTCACCGTTGACTGCTGTCTGTTGTTTGGTTTTGTTTGTTATACCCTGTAATGTGCACAGCGAGTGGAAGAAGAAGTAGCTGTTCTTACTGGTTATTCTATAGGTTGCAGGGTAGAAAGGCTTAAGAGTATTTGTGATGATATGTCTGATATATATATATATATATATGTAAGTTATGTATGATATAACGATATACAGCTGTGGTCATAAAAATAGTAGTGCGGCTGAAATGTTGTTGCTATATATAACGATATATATATTATATATAATGTGAGTTAAGACAGATCTATATGTTATATATATGATATGGTGTTATGATATACACTATAAATATACATGATATTTGTAAGATATCGTGTACGGATATGATTTATATGATAGATCCATATGTTATATAGTTTATATGATATGATGGAATGATGAATGTTATATAGTATACATGATATGATGGAATGAAATGCATATTCATATATAACATCAAATCAAGAATATATGAACAGCTAAGAAACAGGGTATTTAACTAGTGTCGCACTCTCTTCACTCTCATGTCAAATTGTTTGTTTGGAAATACGTCTTTCTCTCCCCATTCCAACTGTCTCTCTCTCTCTCTCTCTCTCTCTCTCTCACACACACACACACAGCCATTGAATGACTGCTGCATTGTGTCGTTAGTTTTTTGTGTGTGCAGGATTCGAAATGTTTAAGGGATACGACGAGCCGACTTCGAGAACCTGACACATTAATTAGACGAACTTCCTGCCGGGCGGCATAGAGCTGCGCCCATTGCCCCTGCGCCGATTGCGTGTCAAGGGCCGTTACAGTTCTGCAACTGATTCATGGCTGTTGTGCCAGGCAATGCAGCTCAAATAACAGCAGCAGCAACAACAACAGCAGCAACAGCAACAGCAACAACATCAACTGCATTTCGTTGCCCTGGTAATATATCATTAAAATAAAACAAACAAAAAAAATGTTTCTTTTTTTTTTTTTTTTTGATATTTACCTCCTAATGAGTATCCAAACGCAACGGAAGCGCCACGCCATCGAGCTCATCCGTAAATATTGCCCTCCGCCTGTGCTCTGTGCTCTGTGCTCTACTCAGACCACATCCATTATAATAACAATGAAGCGAGCAATAACAACAACAACAACAACAACTGCATTCAATATGCATTATCATCATTCTAATTAATTTGTTCACTCTGCTCCGCTTTGCTTCTGCTTCTGCTTCTGCTTCCTCTTCTTCTCCAATTTGTTGCCCATTTTAATCAATTGAGTTGTTTGTGGCTGGTGTTTTTTTTTCTTGCTTTTTTTACCTTTTTACCTCAGTGTCGAGTTCAAGGTGAATATTAAGTAATGCCTGCCCCTGTTTGGTCCACCTCCAACGTTTGCTGGAGCATGTTAGAGGTCGAGCTACACTCCATACATTATATATATGTATATATATATATATCTATATATATACATGTGTCCGCTACGCATCGCTGGTTAGAGCTCAAGATTGCAAGCGAGCGCTTCCAGAGTCTCGTCGATATGCTCCATTGACGTGCATTATGTCAAGTGCAAAAGGTAAAGGTGAGTGAATGTCAATTGTCAGGTGAAGGTTAGCATGGACTGAGACATTATATTTATCGATCGATAGTTATCGATTGCTGTTCAATTCACATGGAATCAGGTTTAGTATTTGATTAGTCTAATAGAATAAGACGACTTACTTCCGAAATATATCAAATTTTAGCTTATATATCTTATTCAAACTTTCAGCTCCGGAATCTAGACATAAAAGGCGCAACTGAGGATAGAGCTGTCCCAAACTGTTTCATCTCTTCAATTCTCTGTTATTTGAAGCCAACTTCATCTTATGATATTAGATTATATACTCATACATGTATATACCTCTTAAAGCTATTCAAATTTCAAAAAGATTTCAAAACTTTCAACTCATTTTGATTCTGGAATCCAAGCCGAAAAGCCTTCAAACTGAAGAGCTGAGTTCTAGAACTGTTTCAACTGTTATTCCAAACATTCAGTTCAATTTGAAGTCGTTTAGACTAGACTTGAAGGCTAAGCATGCTTCAGTAGATTTTTATGCAAAAACTTATTTGCCTGCGCATTAAATAGATAACTGAAAGTGATTCAGACTGTCTTCTGCTTAAGTTTGTATATGGAGCAGGATTATTACTCATGCAAAACTTTGAGGGGTTTCTTATCTGCGCAGATAATAAACTCGAACTAAAGGTCTTTTTTCGAATATGCTTCGAATTCCATCTTTCACAAGTGTAATTCTTTCTCAAATTACTCCAACTTCGGGTCATTCATAACTTAAATAAAAAAAAAAAGGAATTTAAGGCCTTGAACCGGTTCGTTTCTGGTTCGCATTTCCGTTTCAAATATGTTGCCAAATTTGCGTGCTCATAGCAACGCGAGTCGAGTCGAGTCGAGTCGAGTCGGCTCAACTCCCCCTAGCAATAATTAGCTTTTGCATATCTGAAATTGTCGTTACAATTTTGTTGTTGTTGAATTTTTGTAGTATCTGTTTTTCTGTTATATTTATATATATATATATATATGTATATATATATATATATATGTATATATATGTATTTTTTTTTTTTTTGCATTTTTTCTTTTGGGTTTCGGTTTTATCGCTGAAACGTGCGCGACGTTGCGATTGAATTGTTGCAGCTTCAATATTGTGAATATTTTGCAAGTGAGGTTTTGGGTTTCGTTAACAATTTTCGCTGTTGTTTTTGCACCGCTGCATTTTTTGTGGAATGCATCGCGCTGTGAAAATGTGCTTGGGGAATGGCCAGCCTGAAAGGTGGGACGAGAGGTGGGACGGTGCATGGCCGGAGCGTGGATATGTGGAACGTCAAGACTCAAAACAACAGTTGTGAAGCTGACGTTGATCGTAATGATGATGATGATGGTTTGACGGTTTGACGGTTGACGGTATGTTGACCCAGCCAACCCTTTTGCAAGGCTGCACATACACACACACACACATCTCTCGCCCTCTCTCTCTCTCTCTCTCTCTCTCTCTCTCTCTCTGTCTGTCTGTCTGTCTGTGTGTCGTCATATCTGGCTTATGCGATCGAGCCGTACCGGTAACCGTGCTTAGGTAGTGCAAGTACCACTCATGCCGTGCCAATTTCGCGCTTACTCATGCTGCCCGGTCAACAACAACAAACACAGTGAAAATGCTTTGTCCGAAAGCCGTACGTGTCAGAACAGCGTACGGTGTGCCCAAACAGAATTGTACCAAAAGAAAAAAAAAAGAAGAAGAAGAAATGTTTATATGTTTATTTCCACAGAGCTGCACGCCCACCGTAGCCGGCGGCGCGTTACAGCGCCAGCGCCAGCGCCAGCGCTGGACTGCAGGAAGTGCATGCTGACCCAATCGAGCTGACAATCTAGCGTAACCACAAACGAGAACTGTCCCAAAGTACAGCACGCTGATAGCATAGCCTCAGCTGTCCATTGTAATTATCAATTTGCTGCCTTTCCCATATAATTGAATGTTGTCAAACAAGCCGAAATGTTGGCAGTTGCGAGGGTCGACGTTTGCTGCCTAGCACCTAACTACAATACAGACTATGACTATGACTATGACTATGACTAGAGAAACATATTGATTTTGTATTGAATTCATTTTAAAGAAACAAATTTGGTTTGGTTTTCATATAATTGCAATACGAAAATGTAGCACTCGGCTGCTACCGCCTGCATAATACTTAGCAAAAACTCAAAACGCACTCTGCAGTAGCTAAACTGACAAATTTTGAAGTTGTAGCACAAAAATGTTGAAAGCCATAGCCCCTAACAGGCATTCTTGGCAAGTGAATAGAGCAGGCCAACAGTAGCTTAGTTGAGTTTTTAGCTTTGGAAATGTGGCTGATACAGTTTTACTCGATTGGCCACGTCCACAATGGGCGTAGATGTAGCCTGGCTTGTCCACACGAAGACACTAGCTTCAATAGCGGCGAAATGGTTTGAGTTTATAAGAACAGACGAACGGCTGGACGGACGGACGGACGGACGGACGGACGGACGGACGGACAGTAAGACGGACATTGCATGAGCGTATTGAGAAACTCTTAACAACGCTATAAATGCTTCAAATTTTATTCCTTTAGCTTCAAAAGAGTCCAAGCGGTCGGTTGGACGAACAGGCAGACAGCCGGACGGACGGACGGATGAATTGACGGACAGACGGATGGACGGACGGACGGACGGACGGACGGACGGACGGATGGATTGACGGACAGACGGACGGACGGACGAACGAACGGACGGACAGACGGACGGACGGATATATAAGATTTATGCTTCGTAAAGATTTGAATGAAATATTTGGCCTGGCGCTGCTGCGCGACTCGTGAGCGTTGCTCCAAACAGATTTTTACTTGGGTTTGAGTTGGGGAAACTTTTGAATATTTAATTTGGCTTTCGAGCTGATTCAGTTCTTAGTTCTTAATCTGAAATTAGCTCTGCGGCACAGTAATCACCGCAGCTATTTAAGTTCTACAGAATTTAAAACTACTCGAAATAAAATCTGGCATATGAAGCAAAAGTTAAAAAGTTCTTAGTCGGAGCTTGGCATTAAATATATAAAAAACATTTTCAATTTGAGTTAAACAACTCAAATTCTATTTATGTTGAGCTAAACAGCTTCACTTACAGCTGACTCATGCAGAGAGCCAAGAAGAAGAATGCTTAAAAAAAAGAAAAAGATTAATGCTATCGAGTCTCGATTCGTTAGTTCTCCGAGCGCCGCCGGAAATGCTTCAATTAAAATTGACTAGTTGAGAAAAGGTTTTCCATTCACAATAACTCGCCTATGAAGCATTACAGTTTCCAATGAAATTCTAAAACAAAAGTTTGATGGATCGCAGATTACACGCCTGAAATTCCGGAAATGCCCAAATAACTGAAGCCAGTTCGTCCAATCGAAGTTCAAAGACTCGAGCAGCGATTACATAAGGCGATGCTACAGACGGCGCCAGTGGCTTACACAGTATTTGGGCACATTATGCTGTCACACAGCATCCAGAATTTGTGGGTACGTTGACTCACGTAGAGCCAGGCAGAGCCAGGCAAAGCCAGGCAGAGCCGAGCAATTTATATTTGCTACGTGTACGAGATCGTATAGGTATTTATCCAGGTGTTTCCTCTAAATGAAAAGAAAATAAAGAAACAAACCAAAACACAAAAAAAAACTTCAATTTTAACGCATGAATCATTTGGTAAAGTCAACAATGGAGCTGCCGCAGTTGCCACATTGAGAGTGGGAGTGGAGACACACAGAGAGATAGACAGAGAGAGAGAGAGAGAGAGAGAGAGATCGGGAGCGCAGAGCGCGCGCGTTCGCCAGTGTTGCCAAACGACTCCGTTGCAAAGAATGTTGAAGGCCACAAAAGGTCGTAAAATGCTCGGATCTTTATTTTTTCATTTTCTTTTTGTTGTTTGTTGTTTTTGTTTTTGTTTTTGTTTTTATTTTGGTTTTTTATTCATGCAGCAAACGGCGACGCGCACTTTGAAGCCAGCGGCGGCAACGACTTTGACATCGACTTCGACTTCGACTTCGACTTTGGCAGCGTCTTACATTAATTTTTAAATACGTTTACTTCATTTGCCTTCTTCTTGTTTCTCTTGTTTTCCACCTGCGATATTATAAATTTGTCACGAAATGTGCTCAGCTTAATGGAATCAAGCATGCGCTATAGACGCATATATACATATATACACACACACACACACACATAAGTTTTTTATTACAGATCGGACGCTAAGGTTGGGGGCAAAGATATAAAGACTTTTTAGCCGCGTCTTGGTATTCTTATGGGCAAATATTTTGTTCTTTTATTTATATATTTTTATTTTTATTCATCATTAAATTCATATTAATTTTTGGGGATTATATTGATAATTTTAAATGTTTTTTTTTTTATTTTTCTTTGCAATTTTGAAATATTTTATTGATTTATATATTTCTAAAAATATATTTATATTAAAAAATATTTGAAAATATTTAAGTAAATAATAAAAAAAAATTAAAAAATGATTAATACAGATTTTAAAAAATATATAAATTAATAAAATAATAAAAATAATAAAAATAAAAAAATAATAAAAATAATAAAAATAATAAAAATAATAAAAATAATAATAATAATAATAATAATAATAATAATAATAATAATAATAATAATAAAAATAATAATAATAAAAATAATAATAATAATAATAATAATAATAATAATAATAATAATAATAATAATAATAATAATAATAATAATAATAATAATAATAATAATAATATTAATAATATTAATAATATTAATAATAATAATAATAATAAAAATAATAAAAATAATAACTAAAATAATAATAATAAAAATAGTAAAAATAATAAAAATAATATATTAATATATATTAGTATAATAATAATATATTATATATAATAATATATAATATATAATAATATAACAATAATAATAATAATTTTTAATAAAAATAAAACAATATAAATTTATTGTAAAAAGTATACAAATTATTAAAATATTTAATGATTGCAAATAATTTTTAAAAATGTTAAAAAAAAGTGTTTAAGATGTTTTTTACAGCTATCAATACTATTATCAATATATAATAATATTAAAAAACAAAGAAAAATTATCAAGTAAAATAAGAATCCAATCAAATCTAGTCTGACATACTTCTAGGGTATTTGATGTGTGTGTCATGCCAGCGCTTGGCTTTTGCTGTAATTTATTTATTTTTTTGCTGCCTGCGCTTTGCAGCGCTTTTTGTGGCCGTCGTTTTGCCAGGCTTTGGCTTGTGGCTTTTTTTTTGCGTTTCTGCTTTGAATTTCTTTCATTTTTTTTTGCGTAGGCGCTGCACGTGCGACAAGCGGGCAGCAGCAACAACAACAACAACAACAACAACGAAGGCAACGACTAAAGGAATCCAACTGGGCACGCCCCTGCCATAGCCATGGGTAATTGCGCATGTTGTTGCTGTTGTTGTTGTTGTTGTTGTTCTTGCCGTGCACGCTTAATTAATGAAATACGTAAATAAATAATTGAGATTTTTGCCGCGCAGAACAAAAGACTCAAGCGACAAACTTGACGCGGCACCCTAGAAAAAAAACACACACAGAAAACAAAAAAATTGAAAATTTTTTTGGATTGGGGCGTGGCTGCTGCCCGGCTGCTCCGTTCCAATTGAGTGCGGCGCAACCTTTTTAGCTATGCAGCGACACACACACACACACACACACACACACACACACACGCACACACGCAGGCACACACCTGCTAAGCGACACCCACATGGGCGACGCCTTTGCGTCTTGGCCTTGAAATTAGCTGTGCAGACTACACTCTACAGTAGAAACAACAACATAAGTAACAACAACATAACGCAACAATAACAACAACAGCAATCAGCAACAATAACAACAACAACAACAATCGGCAACAACATTTTGCTTTTTTGCCTTGTAAATTCATAAAATATTTGCTTAAATGTAGCTCAGCTTGGTTTTTGCTTTAAAAATCTTTGCCTTGTTCACTGTTTACAATTTTATTTATATAATTTTTTTTTTTCAAAAAAGTTCAATTCAAAATCAATTTAAAAATTATTTTACTTTGCTTGCCTTTGGTTTGATTCCTTAATTCTAATTCTTGTCTTTAGAATTTCATTGCTTGGATTTGATTTGATTTCACATGCCACATTCTTGGTCTAAATATGATTCTTAAACAAGGCTTACTAAATTGCGAGGGCTGGCATGTAAGTTATGCATGCTGTGCAACAGCAACTTGGCTTAAAAGTTTTTGCCGTTTGAAGCTCTAGTTAACTGAAACTGAAATGATTTTCAATTATATTTTGATTAATTATACGGCAATGATCAATAATAACGGTTAACTCATTTCATTTTGATTGCCGAACCAACTGAATTTATGAACTAGTTCCAGACACTCAAATGACTCCAACTGAATGATATACTATGACTCGCACTTGAAGCAGCTTCGCCTGCTCTAATTGAGCAAATATCTGCCTAAGCTGATCTGCTTGAAATATATATCAAATTTTCTTCTTCTTCTTCTTCTTCTTCTTCTTTATGTAACTTGTGTCAGCTGAGCGTCAACGCTTAGCAAACGCAGAAAAATTTTTTTTGTCTATGTTTGTGGGAATCTTTTTGGTGGGCCGCAAGCTCCACTGAACTCGCTTTTAATTTCACTGCCATAAAAAGAGCTTTAACATATATGTGTATACATATACAGATATACATATATATATATATATATACACACATTTTTATATCATAAATAAAAGTAAAATTAATTGCGTATATAGAAATTGTGCGCAAGCTAACTTTTTCCGCCAGACAAACGCCCATAAAATGAGGCAGTTGTCATCAACTGTTGTTGTTGTTGTTGCTGTTGTTGTTTGAGTTGTTGTTTAAGCTGTTTCAGCTATTGTTGCTGTTGTTGTTGCGCATGCGTAAAACGCAATTTTGTATTTTGTTTTATTTGTTCAGTTTTGTGTTGCTGTCGCTGTTGCTTTTGACTTAAGTTTTGTCTCTGCTCTTTTGTGCTGCGTTTATATTTATTGTTATTTATGCTTTCGGCGACACCCCCCCCCCCCTCTCTCTCTCTCTCTCTCCCTCTCAGTGTCTGTTTCTGTTTTCTGTGTCTAGCCAACTTTGGCCAATTCATAAACAATATCAAATGCCCAACCTGAGCTGGATATATTTTTTGATTTTGCCCTTATCCCATTGAGAACGCGTCGTAAGCCCAACTCAATGAGGGCTTGGCAAGGCACATTTAATTACATTACCAAAATGTTTAATTCGAGGAATTCATGAGTGTGTGTGTGTGTGTGTGTGTGTGTGTGTGTGTGTGTGTGTGTGTGTGTGTGTGTGTGTGTGTGTCTGTTTTATCTATTGTCGTGCCTTTCCCTTGAAGTTCCTATCGCTCTCTCGCTCTCCCACTCACCCTATTGACATTTTCAATTTGTGGTTAGGTAAAGGTTTTTTCTTTTCTTTTGCTGCCTGACATTTTTCTTTCTTTTTACTTGACTGTTTTTATGATCGTGTCTGTCATACCCTCTAATTTCTTTTTAATGAACTGTCGTCTGTCACTCAGAGTGGTTCTTGGAAGCCAGCGCGCAATAGTTTTTATCTCTCTCTCTCTCTCTCTCTCTGTCTCTCTCTCTCTCTTTATAGAAATGATCAATGATTGGCATTATAAGCGCTCGTAATCGCATTTGTACTCGATTTCATAGTTCATCTCCTCCATCTTCTCCTCCCACTCTCCCATTCAGCTTGTCAGATTTCCACTTGTTTACTTCATTTACCTTTTCTGTTCTATTGAAATTGAAGTAGGCATTTGCCATCCTTTGTTAGAGCTGTGAATGGCCAATGGCTGATGGAGAGTCAGAGACAGTCTCTGAGGCTTGGGCGAGCCATTTAGCATCTAAACGCTTTCTATTCAACAGTGAACACTGTGCATAGAGTGTGCGAGGCATAACGTCGTTAAGAAGCAGTATAGAAGTCTAATCATAAACGTCATAATCTAAACGTGGCTAACTAAAATATAATATGATTCGACTATCTCCAAGTGCGTGCTTTTACGCTAAATGCTCGCTTATCACTGTTAGCTTTGAGCTTAAGAATCATAAGATCTTTAGCTAGTGAATTTGGTGGTACACAGTTAAAGCATTATGATACACATATCTCTTTATATACGGCTGTGTTCATTAAAATAGTAGTGCGACAGCAATGTTCATAAAAATAGTAGTGCGACTGTTAATATATTATAAACAATTTGAATATATAAATATTTATGTGTATACATAATATTCGCTCGTTTTAAGTTGTTTTTAAAATATTATCTTGATCAGCAAATTTTGCTGTCTAAAATTTCAGTCGCACTACTATTTTTATGAACACCGCTGTCGCACTACTATTTCTATGAACACAGCTCTATACATATACTCGAATAATGCAATATGAGTTTGTGTTGTATACAAATCTAGCTGTCGCCTATACGGTGTACATACTGTACTCTATATTCAATTACAGCTATCGCAGCTTTTACTGTGCTCGTTCTGCACTTTTGTCATCTGGTTAAATATCATTTACTCATCTTACGCTGCGACTTGTCTGTACTTAAGACTTTTTCTCGCCCTCACTCTCTCTCTCTCCCTCTCTCTCTCTCTCTCTCTCTCTCTCTCTCTCTCTGTCTCTTCTACCATTCAGTGAACAATAAATTATATTGTTTTGGAGCTGTGTGTGTTGCCTGTTCGAAACTCTTTATTCATAAACAAAACGAGAAATGGGGATTTTTCTTTGTTCTGGCTGCGTCTGGCGCACAGAATCTGAAACCGATTTCGAATCCGGTTACCAACATTTAATACTGCCTTTTCATAATAAACACACACACACACACACACACACATGCACTCACACACTCACACATGCACACACACACGCCTTTGCCTGGCTCATGTTAATGATTATATTAATAATCATCATGTTAATCATTTTCCATTGAATGCTGTTTTGTTTGCATTTGATATCGATTTGAGTTTTGCATTTCACAACGCCACATTGATTGAGTGATTGATTGATTGATTGACTGACTGACTGACTGATTGACTGATTGATTGATTGATGGATGGCCTGGCTGTGCTGCCTTGAAAACGCAACGCGTTTCCGTCATTGTCTGCGTCACCTGTTGCCATCACTTTCACTCGTCTCACGCTTTTGCATAACTTGGCGCCGCCTCCCCAGCCCCCAGCCCCCAGGCCCCAGGCCCCAGCTCTCGTCTGCCTGCTCTTTGCATTGAACTTTGACCCGCTGGCGCCGCTTTACGCGCGGCATTGCGGAAACGCTCAGATGCTGCCTGCCATCAACAGCGAACGCAACTCCAATTCGAATCACAAAAAAAAAAAACAAAAACAAAACTCGATTGCGCAATATCCGATTGGTTGTTGTCTTAGTTGTCGTTGTCGTTATTGTTGTTGTTGTTGCTGGTGTTGCTGGTGTTTAGGTTGTAGCATTAGTTATTGTTGCTGTGTTACCGGTGAACCACTTAAGCCGCTTAGCCATTTGCAGCACTTACATGATTTATCTTCTTTTTTGCCTTTATTTTTTTTTGTCTGTAGGTCAGCAGCACAGCAAACATGACTTGCCCTTGCTCTCTCTCCCTCTCCCTCTCTCTTTTTATTTCTTACTCAATCTGTCTCTTTCTCTGTGAGTCAGGATATTTAGCAGTTGCCAAAAAGCTGCTAAGCTGCCTCAATTGATGTCTGCTTTGGCGCACTTTGATCCCGAATCAATATTTCAATTGAACTTTTGACACTTCTTCTATAACTTTTTATAAGTTCTGATGAAGTTAAGCTAAGAGAACTTGAATTCAATCAGCCTTTGTCTGAAATCTTAACTCACAAACTTGCTAACTTGGCGTTTCTGTTTCCATCTATGTTGCAAATTATTAGGCTTTCTAGGAAACACCCAACAGAAATGAGCTGTACTTAGCATATATAGCATAGTATTAGTCTAAGCATATGATAAGCAGTCGAACTAAGTAACTCTACCAACCGAACTCAGGAACTACACATGCTAGACGCTTCAAATTTGGTATGAACTTTCCATTAGGGAAATCTGTGACGTATATAATGTAATATTACAATAAGTAGCAACAGTTCCATAACTAACTATCCGAACTCAGAAACTATAAGTGTCAAAGACTTCAAATTTGATATATACTTTTTGTTAGCTATATACATACTTTATGTATATGTGATATTCTGAGATTATGATATTTTGATGATTAACTAACTAAACGAACTCAGAAACTATAAGTGTCAAAGACTTCAAATTGGGTATAGACATTAGTTATGGATAGCATATTCTTCATTCGCAAGAACAGACATCAGCAATCGAACTAACCAACTCAACCAACCGAACTCAGTAACTATATAAGCTAGACGCTTCAAATTTGATGTATATCTACTGTTAGGGATACGCATACCTCATATATAGTGTGTTATGATGAACTTGCCAAAGTTTTCGAAGGACAAGTCGATGGCAGTTGCTTAGTTGGTGTTATTAGCCGATTAGTCAGCCAGGGCACACTTGCCTATGCCACCAACTGGTGGTTGCTGCCTGTTGCTTGCTGCCCGTTGCTGCCATTGGCCACGTCTCATTTCACTCGATGCTCTTGAGTGCCTTGTTTGGCTTCCTCCTGCCTGCTGCACGCCTAAGTGGATTTGTTGTCGCTGCGTGCGTTCGCCTTCCATGCGCTTTATTAGCCATCGTGCACCAGTTGGCGGCGTCTCTTGGCGTGTTTCGCGTTACATTTTCATTGCAGCCAAACAGACAGAGAGAGAGAGAGAGAGAGAGAGAGAGAGAGAGACAGACTGACAGCCAGGGAGACAGTTAGACGGACAACGAAAAATGTTTTCTAATGTCAAAGACACGATCAATTACAAGCGGCCTAGTCGACGGCTCGTGACGTTATCGCTGCTGCCATTGTCGTGTTTGGCTGCTTTGGGGGCGGCGAGCGAACGAACAACAAAATTGGAGTATTGAATTCATTTGCCGGAGGTGGGGCAGACAGCACCGGTCGGCGGAGCCTAGCCCCCGCCGAATGAGTCGCAGCTGAGCTGCATTGATTTGACAGGCTGTGAATGCAGCGAGACAAACGTGATAAGCATTGCAGTTAGCTGGGATCGGGCATGAAATGCCACACGTAGATATACATATATATAGATATATATGCATATATATATATATATATATATATATATATATATATATATATATATATATATATATATATATATATATATATATATATATATATATATATATATATATGTATTTACCATTATAAATCAATGTCCATTGTTTGGCCTGCTTAGAATAATGAGTACAAAGTACACATTTCCATCGGCTAAGCCCTGCCCTGAAATGCATTTGTTTTTCTTTTAATTCACAAAGAATTTTCATCGGACAGAAGTGTATCGAGCTCAGCTTTAAATGACTTTAAAGCTCAAGTTTAGGCCTGCCACATTAACCATATACGGCTGCCGGCGGCAATATCATCTCTGAATCATTGCGACTGAAAGCCTTTTAAGGCCAACTGAGGTCAGCGGAAATTAACTTTTGCTTGAACTTTACAGCTGCTTGACAATGGCCAGCGCTGAATTCTTATTGCCTGAAAGCTTAGCACATACATATGTTATGTTAGCAAAGGTCAGGTGGTTCAAGGTGTATATATAAATATAAAACATCTCTAAGCATATCAAAGGAACGTTTAACACCGCGCACCGCCGCGCAAGCTCACAATTGACCAAACGCACCGTGTCACAAATCAATGAGAACGATGGCAAAATTGCATGAATTGCGCTTCGAATTGCTACCGCATTCACCATTCAACCTCAGCGGCGTTTTATATATTTATAAATATTATATATATAGATTTTTATGCATATAAAGATTATATGCAGCTGTGTTCAAAAAAATAGTAGTGCGACTGAAATGCCGCACAGCAAAATTCTGTGATAAACTTAATATTTTGAAAATAGTTTGTATATACTTATAAGTTAATCTAAATACTCCTATCAGATTCTATTCACAAAACTTTGCTGCTCAACATTTTAGTCGCACTACTATTTTTATGAACACAGCTGTAGATCTAAATATCTCCGATTAGCTTGAAAAGCTGAGCCCCTCTGGCCGTATTTATGTCTATGAACTGTAAAAGCTATAGCTTTGCAGCTTGATTTATAGTCGAGTATGAACTATATAGCTTTGTTAGCTACTAGTCCTTATACATATTTTCAGCTTAAGGTTATATAGTCATGAAAAGATTACAGAAATATTCTTATTTTTAATGGAAAATCTTTTATCTCATTTCACTTAGCTAAAAATCTATTAAGAAACTTGATTTTTAAATTGAATTTGATTCAAAACCTTTTAATATTCCCAATATATCCAAAATTTCTTTAGATTTCAAAGCATCTTATCTATCTATATCTTAGATGTAGAATCAATATAGAGAAAAGGCCTTAAAGAAAACTTTGGCAAACACGAGCACGAAGTTCTCGACTCTCGTATCCCGATTCTCGACTCTCGATTCTCGAATCTCCATTCTCAACTCTCTTTACTTGATTGTGCACTCTCGACTCTTGACTCTTCTCTCTCGACTCTCCACTCTCCACTCTCGACTCCCCACTCTTCACTCTCAATTCTCTTGACTCCCCACTCTCGACTCTCCACCCTCAATTCTCGACTCTCGCCTCTCGCCTCGAATACCTGAAACACCTTTGCAATTGCGTATTGCTCGGCCCTTTCCCCCAAATAGTGATAAGTTCGTCATATCGATACACATCGTACCTGCCCCAACACTCGTTAATTATCGCTCAATTTCGAAACATTGACTAAACACACAATGCTGACATCAATTTTCTCTTCTTCTTCTCCTCTCTCTTTGCAGGTAAGCAACAACCTGATAAGCGCTCAAGTGGAAAGCCAAAAAAAAAAAAAACAGTTGATGATGCATTGGAAATTAGAAATCGCTGATAAGCGGGCGGGCTAATAAATAATGAGTAATAAATGTGGTCTAATGCGGCGATGACCCAGTTGAATGGCCAACAGGCAACATGCAGCAGGCAATGGCCAACAGGCAACATGCAGCAGGCAAAAGCGTTTGACAGATGAAATTTCTAGTCAAAGCTGACGCATGCCACAAATTCACTGAATCGTGAGTTGATGCCACACAACAGCGTGTGTTGCTGTAGGTGTGTAGCGGCTTATCGAGACACTCTTCAGCATGTTGCAACATTTGCTGTTGTTGTGCCCTACGTATCTTATCGTTGTTGCTAGTCAGCATATCGTTGCATGTTGCAAGCACAAAATATTTGGGTAAATGGGCCAAAAGACAAAATAACATTAACAACGACAGCAGCAGCAGCAGCAACAATAACTCATAAAGCTTTTGCAAGAGCCTTTAGCATATGCAGCAACCGCAAGCACAGCCGCTTAGCCAAGACACAGACGCGCTGCAAGCTGCCAGTAGTTGCGCTAGCAAGCGCTAAACGGCGTCTGTTCGTAATGTGTTTGTTTCTATCTAAAATTGAGCGTATTTCGCTTATAGCAACTGTAATTTTTGTTTGGACTCTACGTTTGCAACAGTAACAACAATAATTAATCTATAAAGCTTTACATGCTTTAGCATGTGCAGCAACCACATGCACAGCCGCTTAGCCAAGACACTTGCTGTAAGCTGCCATGCGAGTAGTAGTTGCGCTAGCAAACGCTAGATGGCGACTGTACGTAATGCGCTGGTTTCTATTTAAAATTTGTTGTATTTCGCTTTTAAAAACTATAATTTTAGTTTGTATAATATAATAATAATTAGCTGTATTATGTGAGTCTTGCCGTTTGCTTAGTTTCTTTCATTTGATTTTTAAAACAGAGTTTCTCTATTATTAAAATTTTTTAATAGATATTTATATCTATATTATACGCATATAGTTCGGTCTGACTGATAGCAAGGTCGTGACTTCTGTCGTTAACTTTATTGCTGTGCTTGTATAGCAAATCTGTATGATTAGAGTAGCTGATTAAACCGTTATCTATGCGATATACATATTTGCCAGCTTATTTGGCCAGAGGGCGTGATTTGATATAGTAGCTGGAAAAGCCAAATGCACTAATGCTGTTAGCCGCAATTTGTTATTGTTTGTGCACGCTTTCGAGTGGGGCGTCGATTGTTGTTGTTGTTGTTGTTGTTGCGGTTGTTAATTTTTTTTCCGTTCACACGCCATGCGAATGCCGCAATGAGAGCGCATCACAGCGCATTCACACGCACAACATTCAATTGGGTTTGAGAAGCATGTGGCGACATCTGACGGCACACGCAGGCAACTCTCCATTTGGCATTCTGCAAAACGAAATAAATCAAAGCTGCGCCCAAAACTGTAACTTAAGCTTGCAACAGATCTTTGTTTTTTGTTTTCTTTTGTTTTTGGCGACCTTGAAGCCGGATGTCAAAGCGCAGCGAAGCGAAACGTGCACGTGTTGTTGCATTGACAAGCGAATGAGCTTTTGTCGCTATATTTATTTATGTTTTTTTGCCTTATGTTTAACACTGCAAAAAAACGGCATATAAATCAAAACAAAAAGCATCGACGAAAATTAGGTGAAATGGTTAATGAACTTGCCCGCGTTTTGTTTTAGTTTAGGCCAACTGAGAGAGAGAGAAAGAGAGAGGGAGCGAGAGAGACGCCTTGGACCAACAGCCAAGCCGCCAAATGGACCAGTCAAACCGCTTAGGCAGCGCGCAAACACGCGACTCAAAACGAGACCAGCTTTAAGAAAGAAAAAAACTACATAAAGCAAAAACACAAAAAAAACAGCTGAGCGCTTGATGGGAGTGCAAACAAAAGAGAGAGAGAGAGAGAGAGCGAGCAAGCTTTGTGCATGTGTTGAAACGCATTTGTCATAAGCATTTTCAAAGCTTAGAATCAGAGTTCTCGCAGCGCCGGCGTCGGCTATTGCTTTGCTGCTCGCACTTCCTTTTTTTGCACTGTGCTCATTAGTTGCGTGCGCTGGGTGGGTGGGTAGATGGCGCTATATGTTGCTTGCTCGCTCTCACGCGTGCGGTGACACATGCGAACGGAAGTCTTTGAAAGTGTGTGTGTGTGTGCGCATATGTTTAATGAGACGGCAAAGTGCGCAAGTTAACGGTTCTTCGGTTTTATTTTCTTTTGTTTGGTTTTTGGCGCTGCAAAGCTTTGACTTCATTCAGATCAGCTGACTGCGACAGTTGCAGAATAACTGCCTAAGTCCAATTGGAAATGTTTTTTTTTTTTGTTTTTAATGAATAATTTCGATTTGTAAGTTGCTTTTGGTGATTATTGTGTTATGAATACAATTCATATTTCAATTCGAACTTCCCGTTTCATTGCTAATTATAATTATATCTTTCCATTATTTATGCTTTGCACAATTGCAATAACAAATTTAATATACATACATATGCATATATGTATGTATGTGTGTATGTATGTATGTATGTTTGCATGCATACTTATGCATGTTTGTTTTGAATACATTTATTGTTGTTGCTGTTGTTGTTTTAGCGGTTTTTGGTTTTCTCTCATTAATTATGCCAACGATGCGGAGGCTTTTCATGGAAAAAGGAAGCTTTCCAGTTCGTTTAATTTCATTACGTTTACAGGCTAGAATTCACTTTGAAAACTAACAACAACAACAACGACAACAACAGCAGCAGCAGCAGCAGCAGCAGCAGCAGCGGCAACACAACAGCAACAATCGTGTTGCACTTGTGCTGGCCAATTCATTTTTATGCTACCTGCCCAAAGGGGAAATAGCAAAGGAAACGATTGCCATCGCCACATGCAACGTTCTTGGCAATTATTTCCGTGCCCCTGCAACGCGGCAGCCGCAGCAAGCGTTTTTCCTAAGCAACGCCCCAACAGCCGCCCTCGGCAATTGTCTATATTATGTATGCCTCTCTCCCTCTCTCTCTCTCTTCTTCTCTCTATCTCCGTCTCTCTTTCTCTGCATACTCTGCCAGCTGTCATCATCCTTTGCCCATGTTGCCTCAGCAGATTTGCATTCTTCTTCTTCTACTTCTTTAGTATCGTGAAGCAAGCGAGTCCATCAGCTTTGACAACGTATGCACGAGCTATATACAAAATAACTTATTTATATCTCACTTACTACTAATATTTTAACAAATTAAAAAAAGTCTCAATTGAAATGCAATTCAAGTAAATCAAATATTGAATCAACTCAACTATTTAAAGAGGAAAAAAAACTTTTGAGAAATTCCTCTAGTTAGAGCATTCACCTGCCGACTTGCTTGGCCCTCAAACTGATTTTGATTGTCGCTTTGTTCTGCTTCTTCTTCGTCGTTGTTTTTTGTGTCGTATTTACGTTACGCTTGACAAACTGTTGCTGTGGCCCTAAGCTTTGGGCCTGGCCAACAACAGGCAACATTTAGCTGTTTTGCTGGCCATTCATTGTGCACGGCGCGCGATTCTGGTCAGAAGTTGCCTGCCGTTTGACAGTCACTGGCGCGCAGCATGCACGTATGCATGCCTAGTTTGACAGTCATTGCTGCGCTGCTTGCACTTGTCAGTTGGTTCTCTCATGCGCCGGCATATGGGCACGCTCTCGCAACATGTTCGCTCGCTCGCTCGCTCTCTCTCTCGCTCGTTTGGTTCACCTGTTGTTGTGCTGCACGATCAGCGCTGCCAGCGTCGTTGGCTTGGCTTTAGTGCGTTGCGACTTCAGTTTTAAAACGAAACGCGAGCGCAGCGCACGACGCTCGCTCGCTCGTCCGCTCGTTCGCTTGTTACGTTGTTCGGCCGCTATGTCGTCGTCGTCGTCGTCGTCGTTGATTTGAAGTTTCGTACGTACCGTTGTGGCTGTTGCTCTTCTTCTTCTTGTTCTTGTTGTTGTTGCGAATTTTGCGGTTACGCAGTTTTTTTTTTCATTTTTGTTGATTTAGTTATTTTTTTTTCCTTAGTTGTTGTCATTTATTTAACACAAGTGCGCGTAATTGTTGTTTTTTTTTTCTTTTCGATTCTCATTGTTGTTGACAAGTGTTTGCCAAGGCAATTTTTGTGAGTGTTTGAATCTGCTGTGAATTGTAAAACAAAAAAAAAAAACAAAATAAAATAAAATAAAATAAAATTCTAAAGTGAATTCTTTTTGCTTTCTTTTTATCTCTAACGTTATCTGTGCCCACAATAAATATAGAAAGATTTCAAGTTATAGATAATGTAAATTCTTTATATAAAGGGGCGCATATATGTACAACTTCCTTTTATCTATTATCTTATTATTATGCGACTTCTTTTATTTTAGCTTCTCTTGTTCTGCTGCCGCTGTTTCTGCTTCTTCCTCTTCTTCTTCTTCTTGGCGCTGCTTAGCTTCCCATGACGCGCGTTGCCAGAATGCAGCAGGCAGTGGTGCGAGAGAGAGACGGAGCGAGGGCGCGGGCGGGGCGGAGCGGAGCGAGCGCAAGGAAGAATTTCAAGTGCTGTCAGTTTCCCAGGCATTATTATCATTATTTTTTTTGTAGTTTTGTCTTCTCCTTTTTGCTTCCCTTGCCTTTTTGATGGCTTCTTTTCGTGTCTACCTAAGCAGAAGTCACAGTTCGTGAGGATTTTTTTCGATCATTATTATTAAATTTCTAAACACACACACACACACACACTAATGCAGTCGCTGCATTTTCAATTAAAGGCGACAGCTTATAAATCTATTTGGGTCTTGGATTACGCAGCTGGCGCGAACAGGTAGGCAGGCAGGCAGGCTGGTAGGCAGGTAACTGCAGCAGCGCTCAGTAGCCTTGAGAGCTCTTAGTCAGACCGACTTTCACTAGTCAGGAATGCAACAAGCAGCAACCAGCAACAGCAACAGCAACAGCAACAGCAGCAACAACACACATCGACAATCTGCTGCAGTTCTTGTTCTAGCGGTTGTTGTTGCTGGCCTTGAAGGCTTGACCCACTGTGCGGCTCGCCACATACCAAAAGCTCAAATCATAAGTCAAAACGGGTTACAATTCTAAACAGCGCATTGCTAAACACACATATACCCTATAAACCAAAATATTTCACTATTTGATATATGAAACCGAAGAAAACCGAAGCGAATGACGAAGTTTGAATACCCTAGCTGAACTTATTAGTTTACTGATATGTTTATGAACAGTCTATATAAAGTTAGTATAAATACAAAACATCATTAACTATGATTAAATTAATATACATTTAATAATTAAAATTAAATTGTTTGTGATTTTTGTCATATTAACCAATCAGTGCATATACCTCGCCTTTCACTGGCATTTGTAGGGCATTGAAACGACGCCAAGTTATTTGCTTTCGTTACTTTGACGCTGTTTACTTAATCTAATCAATTCCATTTGGGTCCTTCGTAGATAAAATTTCAAACGCTGACTAAATATGCTGATAAAATATTTGCGCTTTATGCCACAGATATTCCTCAAGTTGCTTCTAGTTTGTTGATATAAAAAGCAATATACATATATATATACATATATGAAAAAAAGTTTTAGAATTGTATAAACATTGGGGTGAGTGTGTGTCTGTGAGTTAATTGAGTGTGCTTTAAGCCTAATTGATGGTCAAAGGTGAATCAGACCATGCGTATTTGCTTAGTATATATATTAAGTGTAGCGCCTGGTTTCTGATTGGGAATGCCATTATGCAAGTAATGCTTTGAGTACACTCATTAGTGGTTTGATTATGAATATAGAACAAAATGAATTCAATACTCATAATAAATATTGGCCTTGAGTACAATGTATCCCAGACATTCGATGCGTCGAATTTATGCATGTTTTTGTGAATGAAATGAGTTTATTCATGAATACACATTTATGTTTGCTACCAAAAATGTAAAACTAACTTGTGAATACTTTAAACACGAATATTTAAAGTTTATTCATGAATAACTCGAATGAATTCATGAATGTAGGCCAGTTACTCCAACTTAAAATGAATACTTTGATTTGAAGCACATTCATAAATATTTTATGTGTATTCATGAATCCATATAATGAATACATTTATGAATCTTAGACTAGCAGTGCAGTTATTCTTGAATAATTAAAGTTTCTGACATGATAAATTCCCGATATTGTAAAAATTTCTTAATACTATGTGTGTATTCATGAATAAAACATGAATACTCATGGATACAATTTTGCACTTGTTACGCAAAACTTGTTAAAACTTGATTTTTAGTATATCTACGAATATTTAAAGTGTGTTTATGAATCATGAATGCTTTGAATACATGAATACAGCTAGTGAATAACTATTTGAATGCTACGACTACCCTATTTGATTCAGTGGATTTGTTCAATCTTAAACATATTCATATACTGATTCATGAATACAATGAGTACTTTGAATCACTGCAGCTACCCAGAGCATTCACCTCCAATTAGAGCCTATTGAGCTCGACTCTGGCTACTGGTCGCGACACCGGCAATCGACTTATTACCCAAACCCTTAAGCTAACAAAAAAAAAAAAAAAAAAAAACAAAAACGAGTAAATTCTTAATGCCGCCTTGGCTGCCCGCAATTGGCAACGATTGAGGCAAATGAAACGAAACCAGTTAACAAAGCCGATGTGGCCCGTACATTGGGCAAAACAAACAACAGCAAAAAGACCGCATTAAAAGCAAAACAAAAAATAAATACAAACACACACACACACACACACACACACGCAGTCGAAATGCACAGTTAAATGCTGAAGCGTTCAAATCACGTCATCTTTCGCTGTTGCCCCAGCCCCAACCCCCTGCGCCCAGTTGCTCTGATTAACTGTAGATCGATTAAAGTTGTGGCACTAAAATTGTCAACAGATGGCGCTAATCAGGCGAATGGCGAAGCCAAAGGCGGCGGCCGCTAGGAGCAGCAACAGCAGTGAGCGAGCGAGTGAGTGAATGAGTGAAAGTGACAGTGAACTCGATTGACCCGTTGTATCTTCCGTATACCCTGCGAACGGGCGACGTCAAAAGAAGGGTAGTTTGGTTGAGAAATGAAAATGTATGTGGAATATGTATAGAGTGGGAGACATACAGGAAGAGTGAGGGAGAAGAGAAATGGGAGAGTTAGAGAAAGAGAGAGACACAGAGAGAGAGAGAGGGAGAGAGAGAGAGAGAGAGAGAGAGAGAGAGAGAAAGAGATAGTTAGGCAGATGAGAAGAGAGTAACAGATAAAGTTAATTATAGATATGTTACAGATAGATTATAATGCTAGCAGACAACGCTGTTACATTATGTAAACCCTATCTGTAACATGATTCTATATTTAAGCCTTATCTGTAATATAGTATAGACATATATATGCACATACAGCTGTGTTCATAAAAATAGTAGTGCAATAAACATAATATATATTTATAATAATATTTCAGTCGCACTACTATTTTTATGAACGTACACTTGGTGCTCAGACGCACTACTATTTTTATGAACACAACTATCTATGTACATATATTTGCTTGCATATAGAAGCCCAATCGATGCACAGATTTGCATACATCATAGATATGTAAACAGCTAGCAATATGTACAAGTAATTGTAATGAAAGACAACATAAGCAGCGCTTGGGCAGATCGATTAACTAAGCAGCAATGTAATATATAAATGTATAGATATGAAATTTCTACACTAGAAATATATAGAAATATATAGTGTATATAATTTCTAGCTAAGCTGAACAGTGTCCAACAGCCGTTAGTTACAGCTACATATTTTGCTGCAGGGTATTTCAAGTGTCGCATATTATGCCGGCTGCACATGTATCGAAAGGGCGCACATATGTTTTGTTGTTGTAACTGTGCTTGTTGTTGTTGTTGTTGTTGTTGTTGTTCTTGTTGTTGCTCATTTCACTTTCGAGAGTTGTGTGTGAGTGTGTGCGCACAGCATCTGTAATTATAATTGGCTGACGTTTCTTAGCTGTTTATGTGCAATTAAGCAAAAGCCGCGCATTCAAATCAATTAAATGTGTGTTACTCAATCAGCGGCGCCGAGGTTCAATCAACTTTTCGGGAGCCACCAAGTAGCTAACCGGTTCACATACACATGCATGCATACGTACATATATAGATGTTTATAGTATATGAAAAGTCTGCCGCCTACCTTAACACATTCTCCACACGCACACACACACAGACACACACACACAGACACACACAGACACACAGCAAGACACCTATAGAGCCGCTCTGATGCCAGCTTTTTCGGCAATCGCAATTACGAGCAAAGTTTGTAAGCGGCTTTTGTAGTTTTTCTTTTTCGTTTGTTTTTTTTTCTCTATTTTTTTTTTTTAAATTTTCCTTTTTATTTTTGTTTTTTTTTTTGTTTTTTTTTTTTTTTTTTTGTGGCTGTAACTGTTGCTGTAACACTAAGTGCACTTTATGAGACGCCATTTAAATGACGACATGCCAAAGAAAGTTATTTATTTGCTGTTGTCCCAAGTTTTTACATGTTCATTCAGCAATACGTAACAAACTTGGAAGTATACACATATATATATACATATACATATACATATATACATATATATATATAGAGAGATATATACATATTTTTAATTGTTTTTCTATTCGTGCAGGCTTTATCATTGCCACATCTCCTCGCATCGGCAATTTGTCATGACTAAACCATAACAATTTGTTTCTATGCGCCAGCGGCCATAGCCCATTTAATTCTATCCAATCACATTTCGTTCCGTTCACGATCGGATGCTGTTTAGCTTGTTTTGATTATTATTTTTTTATTTATTTTTATTTGGCTGAATCTGAGCTGAGAATGTGCAAATATTTGTGGACGCTTCATAAATATTGTTGGAGGTGATATAATAACAAGTGGATGGCCACAAAGGCGCCACAGGCAACTGTGCTGATTGGACGTACAAATTTTGTATTATCTCTGATTGATAGGGAAAACAGCAACGATTTATGCTTGGGTTGTATATCAAAGTTTGGGCAGTCATCGCCTTATCTAATGGCTCATAGTATAACATATGAACTAACAGTATGTGTGCTAAAGCTCTTAGGAGCTAAAGCCAATGTTTCATAGCGATAAGAGAGAAGGGAACAAGAGAGAAATGCTAAAGAGAATGTTCTCTTGCGCCAGTGAAGGCAAAAATAGACAGAGAGAGAGAGAGAGAGAGAGAGAGAGAGAGAGAGAGAGAGAGAGAGAGAGAGAGAGAGAGAGAGAGAGAGAGAGAGAGAGAGAGAGAGAGAGAGAGAGAGAGAGAGAGAGAGAGGGAGAGAGGAAGGGAGAGAGAGAGGTATACAGATTTGGATGAAGTTTTAATATGGAATATATATTTTAATATAAAATAATTATAAAGAAATATTTTCAGAAATAACTAATAAAGCAAAGCAGATAAAATCTTAGAGTATATCTATCGATGGGCATTAATCGATATACATGAAATATAGATAAGAGATCTGTTAGATCAGAGCAACATATTGGCTTGCTTCAAAGACAAATCCATGAAATATAAAATGATTTTTGTTATGTTATCGATCATAGTTGAATATGTGTAAGGTCTATCGATAGGCATGAAACATTGATAACAACTATATAAGGTTTTTGATAAAGCTTAAGCGGACGATCTGACGCTCTTAAAAACTATATCCATGATCTATGCAAATATTTGATATCGTTAAGAGAGCAACGAACAAAAGAGAAATGCTAAAGGCACTCTTCACGCCCGAGAGTAAAGCCACGATAAGAAGAGTGTGTGTGAGAGAGAGAGAGAGAGAGAGCGCGAGAGTAGCGGAATAAGTCATGATATTAATTATAGATTGTATGCTTAGTTGATTCGTAGCTGAGCATTTTCTCCAATGCAACTTCTTAAGCTTAAGAAAAATGAAAAAGAAGAAGCAGAAGCTGAAGCAGAAGCTGAAGCAGAAGCTGAAGCAGAAGCTGAAGCAAAAGCAAAAGCCATTTCAGCGAATTAGAGAAAGCTTCATTGAAACATTTCTTGAGCATTAAGTATCTCATTCAGTTACTCGAATCGAATCTCGAATCGATCAATATACGGCTGCAGAGCCTCGCAGCCGGCCAGCCAGACAGCAGCCGCATACACCGGTCCGTGTTAGCTTCATTGATCGATTTATGTATGATGTTTACGTTTGTTAGCGAAACTTGTTTAGTCATCGTTCGGCTAACAGCTTCATCTGCGCCGCTCTTGATGTCTGTGTAAGTTCTTGCTTTCGTGTCAACTACAGATGTTCCCATATGCCACCTGTAGCTGGAGACATTTGGCTGTGGTGTGGTGTGGTGTGGTGTGGTGTGGTGTGGTGTGGTCTGGTCTGGTCTGGTCTCGTCTGGTCTGGTCGAACCCGCTTAGAGACAGGTAGAGCAGGTGCCCATTGTTCATTTAGTCGGAAGGCAATTAAGTGCACTTTCATATGAAAGCAAATGGCAGAAACCAGAGCAAAAGTTGATGAGCCGCTAAGTTAGCATTAAGTTCTCTAGTTCCCCTAGCCAGAGCGGCTAGTGTTGCGTTGGATCTAATAGACTTTGAAATACATTTTATTTTTCTTCTCATATCATCTTGTTCGTATCACGACAGAATACACGTTACGTAGTGAACTATAATGTCTAAAGTCTTGGCTCTGCATAGTTTTACTTCTGTTGTCCGCTGGCAACGAGCGAGCCACCCAAAAGCAGCCAACTTGAATTTGTCTTGCCCTCTGATCGCAATTATGTCTCAACTTTCTTATCCAACTGCAGTTGCTCTGATATTAATACGTTCATTTATATATATATATATATGTATATATATATATATATATATATATATATATATATATATATATATATATCTGTGGGCTTTCTGTTTTTATTTGCTATTTGTCATTTGTTAGATTTTCACCGCTTGTGAAATGGTTTTCTAGTACGTTTTGGCTGGCATAGTTTATCCTCTTTATGGGCGACCTCGTCGAGCGCGTCATTGTTTCATATGAAATACCTGAAGGTTTACCCATAACAAATGCCGATTGCGATAAATGGCTTTTGCCTAGTCGCGCTGACTAAGCTAACCGTACCACGACACCAACATCGGGAATCCCACCAGCCCACCCACTCGAACGCCATTCACCCATGATAATGCTAGAGCAATACGTGTTGGACGTGAAAGTACATGAGAAACTTTTGTATTTCAAATAACTTTGACAATTATCAGTTCTTTGCGTGTTATGCAGCTCACGATGTTTGTATAAGTGCAGTCCACGAGGAATATATACACGAAGTGATCTTATGCATTGGAGCTATTGATTTGTATATAGAAAATCTCTAGCCAAGTGGCTACTGGCAACTCGAGCTACTATCGATACAATGCAAATTGTGATAGCTATCGATAATTTGAGTTAAATTTGATCTGTGGGAGCTGTGGGTCCGTTTCAGGTTTGTGGATCGCCTTCAGAATAAGAATCGCGCATGCTATAGTTGGTCTTACGCATCGTGAATCATAAAGCTACTACAGAAGTCTATTTATATTTCAAGCTACGCAAATCTTATCAAATATATCCCAATTGAGTATTGATTTGCTGCCAACTACAGCGATTTGTCGCAGCTCTGATAGTTATACAAAGATAATTCAAGTCCAACTGTTCTCACTTTCATATACAGCAAACAGCAAACAGCAAGCGACAAACTTGATCTGTGTGGGTTATGGGAATATGGGAATCAGAATTACAAATTCTATAGATGGGCTTATGCATTGTGAATCAATAAGTACTGATGCACAAGCTTATCTCTTATCAAAAGTATCTCAATTGAAGATTGATTTGTTGCCAAGTATAAGAATGCGTCGCAGCTCTCTCTCTCTCTCTCTCTCTCTCACACACTCTCATATATAGACATACGTATATATCTATAGGTAACTACATATCTGAAGGTATTTCAACTGTAACTGTTCTCCCTTACCTTAATCAGCTTTGTCGAGCCGCTGCGTCTGCCATAACTCACATTGGAAAGCGTTGACATTAATCACCTTGGCAAATGGTAAATTCACTTGCCATTGATTTTTTTTTATTTTATTGCCTCTCATTGTGGCGTGCCTTTGCGATAAGCGAGCGGCATTGATTAAATTAAAAAAAAAAAAATGAAAAGAAACGAAAAATAATTGATAGCCAAATTGTCTTGCATTGTTGGGCCACTGTTGTTAGATACCCTGAAGCCTCCTTGCCTGCTCGCTCGATTTCAGTGAAAAGGAAAAAAGTTATCGATAAAGTCGACGAAGGCTTTACAAGTGGCGACAAGTTTATCGGCCAGACAGACGAACAGTTGGGGTCAGATCTGTTCAGCAGTTGATGGCGATCAGGAATCTATGTGGCTTAGGGCGTGACCATGCCTCCGCTTACATGTAGTGGCAGCATGCCTATGCTTTGAGCCTAGACAACAGAACGCTAACAATTTGTGCACACATTTTCCTAACACCTTAATCGAATGCAAATCAGCTGAACACCTCTCTGCGCGAGTTTGGTCACACTGTGATTGGTGTGTTTGGGCGGGGAGCTGCGCCAAGTCTCGTTCAAGTGGCCCGCAGCTGTTCCTTTCACTTGGCCGCTCACATGCTCACATCGCAAGTATGTGGCCTAAACGAGGGTTGATCCAGTGGAAACTTTTTTGAGTTGCACTAAAAGTAAATTGAATGAAATTTGTAGAAATTTGCAGAGTTTGCACATAATATAAAAGAAAACTATTATTAACTTGTTTGCTCATGGCTTCAAGAGAGCGAGAGACTTGCGAGGTGTGTTCTGAAACTATTGAGCATAGCGGACATACCTTTGGATCAACCGAGAAATCCCTAACAGAAAGTTATGAAAGTCTAATTGTCTAATTGAACAACAAAGTTGTTCAAATCTCTCAACTTTCTTTGAAACAGCTAACAGAATGAGCTTCCATGAGGATTGTCCAATCAGATTCTTATGGGAAGCCAATTGAATGCTTTATAGATACAGTTTGCATAGTACTTAACGTCTTAGATAAACTTTACACATGGAGCATCATTAGGAAGCTTTTAAGCTCACACACACATATAAAGCTTAATGTGTTTTCCTTTGTATTATTGTTGGATTGAGACAGATGATGAACTAATGCCAGATCAGAGTCAAAACTGTGAATGAAGAACTGTAACTCGAGCTAGAATGGGCAGTTGCTTTGGTAATATACTTACTTGATAGACTTGTACTGCTCGAGTGCACCTCGTGCACTCACTCGACACAGGCAAACACTCACAGTCACACTCGCCGCTCGATTTGCACCCATGATTGTAGCTAACTCTATAGCGTTATTTGAATCAACAAACAGCGAAATGCGCTCGTTGCATACCTTTTGCTACACTTCATTATGTATATGATCTCTTTCTCTCTCTCTCTCTCTCTCTCTCTCTCTCTGTCTCTCTCTCTCTCTGTCTCTCTCTGTCTCTGTGTATATCTCCTGCCCCCTTTTGCATAATGACAACATGTAATTTGGCCTTTCTTTTTGCTGGCTTGCATATTTCTTGGCCGCTGACGATGTTGTTGCTGCTGTTGCTTTTGTTGTTGCTGCTGTTGTTGTTGCTGCCATTGCTGTTGTTGTAGATTTCTTCTTCTTAAACAGCTTGGACGTCGCCGTCGCCGTCGCCGTCGCCGTCGCCGTCGCCGTCGTCGTCGTCGTGGGTTGTTAAGTCTGATTGCAAATTATTATGGATAGACCGTCGGAACGGACCACCAGATGAATCGAATCGGCCGCGCACTCCGCTCAAAAGGGCGTGGGCGTGGCTGCCTCCACTCGCATTTGTCGGCTGCATGCCGCCTGCAGTTTTTCCTCAACTTCTTTATATATTTATATTTTTTTTTGCTTATTATTATTATTATTATTATTATTTTTTTTTTTTTACCATTTTCGTCTCACAAAAGTTTTCATGGCATTTTATGCTAATTTACGAGATTTTTTCTGGCTTTCAAGCGCTTGCCGTTTTTTAATTAATTTGGGCTCCGCCCAAAACGGGAGAGGCGCAAGTGAACGTGTTGCCTTCGCCGAGTCTATTGTCAGTTCGTTATGATAATAAACCATTCCTTACATTTGCAGTTCACTGTGCAGGTTGTTGTTGTTGTTGTTGCTGCTGTTGTTGTAATTGTGCAGTTTCTATGCATAAAGCGTTGTCGCAGCTCTTTTTTCTTTCTTTCATTTTTTTTTTGTTGTTTTCAATTAGTATTTGCAATGTGTTTGCTTGATATTGTAAAAGGATATAATGGTCAGCGTAAGCCTTTTTTTTTTGTTGTTGCTATTAAATAGTCAGGTGAATGCGCAATGAATACGCAATGAACAATGCGGCCTGAAAATCTTCAAAATGTTAAATGTTTCGTTTCATAGTTTGAATTCCTGGCCTTTTTTTCTGGGACTTGTGCAGCTGATAGATGAAATTTGATTTCGTATATATATATATACATGTATCTAGATATGTATCTAGAGCTATATATAACTGTTTATGCTGACTGGTGCAGAGTGAACCTTTTTGAATAAGTTTTGCTTTGAGATGGTATCAACACGCTGCAATTCACGCTTCAAAAATAGAAAGATAAAAGCCTAACTTCGACATTACGAGCTAGTATAATGTATAAACATATGTATATATATTTATATACATATAAATTTTCTATATATGTCTTATTACCTTCAATATAGTGAAGCTTTCATATTCAGCTCTTTAAGGTCGTCTCTCAATATTCTGAATTTTTCATTTAAACAAAAACCTTTCATTAAAATATTAATTATATTTTATTAATGCTCAAATTCTATTACCTTTCCAAAAGTAAATTTTTTTATTTTTTTTATTTTTTTATTTTTTTAATTATTGGCATTTTAAGCAAGTAAACAAATCATTTGATTTATTTTTTCCGTCTGAGCATGCTACGTAACGTGACAGTTGTTGATATTACGTTACGTGACGTAAGCCTTGTTGTGTCTCATACGTCATACGTCATGTACTATACGCAAGCTGTTATACGTTAATGCGCCCTAACGTTAGCCGTCAAAACGTTAGAGCACGTTACGTTAGGCATGTTGTGGCTTGCGTGCCGTACGTAAGCCGTCACGTAATTATGCTCACACAGTGCGCATGCGTAACACACGCATATTTATTGCAGACAGCAACTTTTAGATATGATATAATTAAAATTTTAGATTTCTCGATTTCTATACATAAACATTGGTTCTTCAGCTTGCTCTCACTGGCTGCAAATTCCTGCAGCAATCATTTTTTTTTTTTTTTCGATTTGAAACTAGTTTAGCTCCGACGCGATCAGTTTTGCTAATTGTTGCAGTTGTTTATTAGCGTATTTAAGTGCCAGCCGAGCCGTTTGCTTTCTCGCTATATTAGCTCTACGCAAAAAAGCGGCCGAATAAACCTTTTGCATGTGTGTAAACAGTTGTGCGCTTGTGTACAGAGATGTGTGCGTGTGTGTGTGTGTGTGTGTGTGTGTTACCTTAATTGGCATTGTATTTTTGTTCTCTTATTTTGTACTTTTTCATTACTTGCTGTTTACGTCGAAAATTTCTCGTAAGCAAATAAATCGCCAGTGCCACGCCACGCGACGTCCCGCCCCGCCCACTCCGCCACCGCCGAGCGACAGAAGCTGTGAGCTTTATGCCTGAGTGCGTTTGCAGTGCTACCAAATGGGTGTCCATTGTTGTTGTTGTTGTTGTCGCTGCTGTTGTTTTAGTAGCTGGTGTAGCTATTGCCGTGCGTCGTCAGTCAACGTCACCTTTACTACAGGTGTGTCTGAGCAAGTGCATAATCAATGTGAATTTCTGTGCGAATTGAGCTCAACTAGTTTGCCCAGCCTCGGCTGCCATTGTCAGTTGATTTCTATATGTATCTTGACATGCTCTTATAAAGTTTATATAGAAATATCTTGCTTGCATTTTATTTTTTATTTTAATGCAAAATGTGTGTGAGACGACAAATGCATTCATAGAAAACATTGCAACGCTGGGAAAAGAGGCCAACAAAAGGCAACAAAAAAAAAAAAAAAAAAGGAAAGAAGATAAAAAAAACTGACTAAGAGAAAAGCAAATTGTTGAGCTCAACTCAAACATATCCTGTTACGTGCTGCTGCTGCTGCTGATAATGTAAAGATACCCTGTAATTGAAACGGTAGATGTCGATTGTTTAGCTCCGATTGCAGACGTGTTTCACTTGCATATTTCGGTTCTCTGAAACGCCAACGATATGTGTATGGAAGCAGAGAGTGTTTTATTGCCTTTTTAAGGGGAATCTTCTCTTTCAATGCAGCTCAATCAATAAATAAGAAATGGCTTTGTTAAACAATTGACTTAAATTCGTATTGGAAACTTTAGACTTGTTGCCTTGGCCGTCTCAGGGAGAGAGAGAGAGAGAGAGCGAAAAGAATAAAACTGAATTTTGCGGCTATCAGTTGTTTGGTGATTTCTCAGATTTCATTGTTTACTGGCGAAGAATTTCTGTGTTCGACTGCCCGATAAAAAGGCGACAGGTGGAATGGCAGCTACTGCATTTGATAAGGCGACCGATTGCATATGATAAGAGTCAGCCGCAGCGGCCGTTGTTGCAATTGCATCATCGATAAGAACGCAAAGGCGGGCGCGCGCGCGTGTGTGTGGCTCCCTCAGCAGCAACAACAACAGCGAGTGTGACTAATGTCATATTAAGAAAAATAAAATCTTAATATATATATATATATATATATATATATTTGTATATATCTATAGAGTTCTGGAAACGGTGCAATGCGCCTTAAAGTTTTAAATGGCATTGCCAAAAGTGAAGTGAACGCGCTGCGAGTGCAATCAGTGACTTTTGCTCAAAATGCTAAGTGCAATGTGTAATGCAACTAACAACGAAACATAATAAACTTAACTGAAACGAAAGCAAACTTGTGCTACAACAACAACAACAACAACAACAAGAATATTACAAAAATACCAAAGATCGAAAATCAACGGCAGCATTGGAATGTTCGACGTGCCGCCCAAGTGTCCAGCGCTGGCTAACAAATTGAGCGGTCTCTTTGGCTGGCGCCACACCTACAAGGTGGCCGCCAAGCATGAGGGCATACCCCATGGCAACCTGCACAAGTCCTACTCCCTGACGCTGCCCAAGCGGCCGCCGTCGCCCAGCTACGCTTGCGTCAAGGTAACAACTCACTTTTGTCCCCCCCCCCCCTGTCACAACTAATTAATATGTGATCGACGGCGATCTGAGGCTTAACGGTTTTGGGCCTGTCGCACGATAAGGTTGACAGACACGCCTACTTGACGAAACGCCCACACACATTCCTATATATATCTATGCAAATATTTTATGATACACGATAGCCATTGTTTGCCCATCGACGCGTCATTTCCATTGACAAATGACCATAAAGAAACAATCAACGAGCTATGAAGAGGGTCAAAATAAAAACCAAAAAAAAAAAAAAAAACCACAAAAAAGAAACAAAGCAAATCAATAAGCAAATGCACAGTGGGCAAAATATGATACATATTGCATAGAAATATATTACTTTATGATTATTTGAAATTAATTATAAATGAAAATACTTGCTGATTTAATTGTTGTTTGAGCTTAAGCCTCGATCAATGCCTATATAAATCTAGAGTTAATAGATTTATTTACTATTTTTGCATTTAATTATTATTTGATATTTATTTATTTTTTTTTATATTTATCTATTATTTTTATATTTATTTATTATTTTTATAGTTATTTATTATTTTTACATTTATTTATTATTCTTATATTTATTTAGTATTTTTATTTTTACTTATTATTTTTATATATGTTTATTTTTTTGTGTATTTATTATTATTTTTATATTTATTTATTATTTTAATATTTATTTATTATTTTTATATATTTCTATTATTATTATATTTTTTTTACTTATTTTATATTTTTTTATTTATTTTATATTTACATATTAAATTTATAATTAAATTTTTTTTAAGTTATTATTTAATTATTATTTTAATATTTTTTTATATTTATCTATTATTTTTATAGTTATCTATTATTTTTATATTTTTTTATTATTTTTATATTTATTTATTATTTTAATATTTATTTATTACTTTTATATATTTTTATTATTATTATATTTTTTTTACTTATTTTATATTTCTTATTTATTTTATATTTACTTATTAATTTTATATTTAATTTTGGTTTTTGTATATATATTTTATTTATTTTTATATTCACATATTATTTTTATGTATATAAAAATTGTATATAATTTTTATATTTATTTTTAGTAGTTTTTATATTGATTTATTATTTTTATAATATATTTATTAATTTTATATTTTTTTTTTTTTTATATTTATCTATTATTTTTATTTTTTTTTATTGTTATATTTATTTATTATTTTTATATTTATTTATTATTTTTATTTTTAACTTATTTATATTAATTTATTTTATATTTACTTATAAATTATCATATATATTTATCAATTTTATATATAATTATTATTTTTTATATTTTTTTTACTCTTTTCACATTTACTTTTTATTTTTTTGTTTTATTTTTTTTTTAAAAGAAAAGTTTTACCACTCGGTAGTTTTGCTCAGCTCTTGACAACTTTTGGCACACTGTGCGCTAGCCAAGCCAAAGATAAGCAACAACAAAGTAACAAAACAATAACAGAATCAATTTGTTTTGCCTTTTACTCTCGCTGTTTGAAAATCGATAGAATTCACGCTCTTTGACCCATAAATCTAAGAAGTACAACAACAACAACAGCAGCAGCAGCAACAACAACATTGTTGAATGATTCGTTTAATCTTTTTTTAATTTTCTTTTTGCGGCAAATGAAAAGAGCGAAAACTAGAAAACAACCTTCCAAATTGTTGCGTCAAGTTGACGTTCCAGTTCTCCAGTTCAGGGAGCGAAGCGCACGCTCTGCTGCTTCCATGACTGGTTTAATGGCGTGATGCAATTGTTATTGTTGTTGTTGTTGCCATAGTTGCCGTTGCCGTTGCTGTTGTTGGCCAGCTTTTCGGCATTTGGCATTTGGTGTGTGTGTGTGTGTGTGTGTGTGTTTTTTGGTATTCAATGGAATGCCAAGCAACAATGACGCCAACTTGCTTCGGCTTATTCGAGCTAGGCCCGCTGCAATTTAGGAGGCTGGAGGTCGTCTCTATTCTTCGCAGTCTCTCTAAATGGCTTCCCAGGCAGATTATACAGTGCCACAGCCGCAGTTGGAGCCGGAGCCACCTGAGCTGCGTCAATGACTCAACACACGGCCGATTGGGCAATTGTCTTACTGTGGCCCGGAAGCGCAAGCGCATGCGCGCACTATGCTGCATAATCCCAGGCTCGTCTTCGGCTCGAATCGGTTGTCTTGTGTGTCTTGTGCCTTGTGGCTGGCAAAACTTCCGCGCCGCAGCCAGTTAAGAGAACCATTTGTATGCATCGTGGAGACATTATGCAAATCGCTCAAATGACTCCAAGAACAGATACATGAGATATGTATATATATATATATAATTAATATAAATATTAATTGATAGGGCAGCTTGTGGAACTAGTCTTCCCCTAGTCACTGAACTAGCTCAAAAAATATATATTCATACGCTATTAAAATAATATGTTTCATCTATTTGTATTACCTTGGGTCAAAAATATGAACTAGATCTTTTGGAACTAGATCTTTAGTTTTTGCTCAAAGAATATATTAGAGATATACGTCTTTAACAGTTTTCTATACTCGATAATAGAAGTCTGGAACTAAAAATATAGAACTAGTTCACAAAATTCGGAACCAGTTCATTTTCTTTGGCTTTAATTTGAATATAAGCATAGTTGCCGAAACTTCTTCTGCACTCGCTAGCATAGCTAGTTCAGATTAGTGAACCTAGCTATGGAACTGGTTCATAAAACTAACGAACCTGAATATTATTATTTATTATTACCTAAAATGATTTCGCTTATGATATTGATGTAGAAAAAATGTGTGGAACTTGTTCCAGTTGTTCATATAGTTCCCGATTTAGCACTTCTATTAACACTTTGTCTCATTTGGTCTTGTTCTTACAGGAAGCGGACTCCTGGGTGGCCGTACACCATCTGCAGACACAGTCGGGCATTTTGGATCCCGACGACTGTGTGCGCGATGTGGCCGATGATCGGGAACAAATATTGGCCCACTTCGAGGATTCGGGGCCCGATCCGGGCGTCCCGCAGGGCGGAGGCGATGGCGCCTCGGGTAGTTCCTCAGTTGGCACCGGTTCGCCGGACATCTTTCGTGATCCCACAAACACAGAGGCGCCCACGCGCGATCTCTCCACGCCGCACATCGAGGTGACCAGCACCACGTCTGGCCCATTGGCAGGCATGGGCGTCGGCCTGATGGTGCGTCGTAGCAGTGATCCCAATTTGCTTGCCTCACTGAAGGCGGAGGGCAGCAATAAGCGTTGGTCGGCGGCGGCGCCGCACTATGCGGGCGGCGATTCGCCGGAACGCCTAATGCTGGACAAAGCCGGCGGACAGCTGTCGCCGCAATGGGAGGAGGAGGACGACACAGCGGCACAGCTGAAGGAGCAATTGCTGCAGCAGCAGCAGCAGCAACAACATCCACATGCCGGTGCAGCCGGTGCTCATCAGCCATTCGCCCGATCCGGCCGTCTATCCATGCAGTTCCTGGGCGATGGCAACGGCTACAAGTGGATGGAGGCGGCCGAGAAGCTGCAGCATCAACAACAGCCGCAGCCGCTGCCGACGTCGCTGCCGAACAGCGCCTATTCCAGCAAATCGCTGCCGCGCGAAAGCAAGCGCAAGGAGCCGCTCGGTCAGGCGTACGAGTCCATACGTGAAAAGGATGGCGAGATGCTGCTCATTATCAATGAGTATGGTAGTCCGCTGGGCCTGACGGCCATGCCGGACAAGGAGCATGGCGGCGGGCTGCTCGTGCAGCACGTCGAGCCCGGCAGCCGGGCCGAGCGTGGCCGTTTGCGTCGCGAGGATCGCATTCTAGAAATTAATGGCATCAAACTGATCAGCCTGAGCGAGTCCCAGGTGCAGGAGCAGCTGCGTCGTGCCCTCGAATCGTCCGAGCTGCGCGTGCGCGTGCTGCGCGGCGATCAGCATCGCCGCCAGCAGCAGCGACGCGACTCCAAGGTGGCCGAAATGGTGGAGGTGGCTACCGTGTCGCCTACACGCAAGCCGCATGCCGCGCCAGTGGGCACCTCGCTGCAGGTGGCCAACACACGCAAGCTGGGCCGCAAGATCGAGATACTGCTGAAGAAGGGACCCAACGGCCTGGGCTTCTCGGTGACCACGCGCGACAACCCAGCTGGCGGCCATTGTCCCATCTATATTAAGAACATTTTGCCGCGCGGCGCAGCCATTGAGGATGGGCGCCTCAAGCCCGGCGATCGACTGCTCGAGGTTGACGGCACGCCCATGACCGGCAAGACCCAAACGGATGTGGTGGCCATTCTGCGTGGCATGCCCGAGGGCGCCACAGTTCGGATTGTTGTCTCCAGGCAGCAGGAGCTGGCCGAGATGCCCGTTGGCGTAAGTCGAGCTATTTGACTCTGTTTTAAAGCGCATTTAAACGAAATCACTTTTTTTATAGCCAGCGGAACCAGTTGAGAAGGCAGTGCCAGTTGCAGTTGCACCTGTTCCAGTTCCAGTTCCAGTTCCAGTTCCAGCTTCGGCTCCGATTCCGGTGCAAAAGTCGAGCAGCGCTCGTTCGCTCTTCCAGCAACAACAGCTGCAGCAGCAGGCACAGCTCAATGAATCTCAGCACTTTATTGATGCGGGCAGCGAGTCGGCGGCCTCCAATGTAAGTGGCTCATGGAACTAGTTCCAGCATTAGGGAACTGGTTGCTCCAGCTTGTGTATCTGATCAATGTACTAAGTAATGTTTACTTCATTAATTTAATAGTAAATATTTCGGTTCCGATATAGGAACTAGTTCCGGAATGTGGCAATTTAATAATGTATATAGATGGTACTAGATGAAATCCGTTTAAAAAGAGATGAAAGCTGGGTCTAACTCATTATTAACTTTTCAAATGAATTAGATTATAAATCAATTCACTAGCTGTATGGAACTAGTTTATGTGAACAGAGCTAGTGTTCGAGCACAAAGAATATTTATATATCTGTAGTCAGAAAATGGCATAAAACTGACTGAAATTCAGATTATTTTCTATTTGGCCACTTCAACAGAACTAGTTCATTTGAACAGACCTAGTATTAAAGTACAAACGATTTTTATATCTGTAGACATACTATGTCATAAAACTAGCGAAAATTTAGATAATTTTCTACTTGGCTGATTCAAAAGAACTAGTTCATGCACTTCAGAACAAAACAGCGGCAATATCTATAGTATTTCAACATATTTTAGACTCAAATACCATAAACTAGTTCATTCACTTTGGTATATTCTGTATTTCCAATGGAGATCACAAGTTTCGAGCAGCATCAGTTGAACTAGTTCATTTGTAATGGCGATTAGCAATTGTTGTTCTCACTCGCTAACACGTTCACATCTTTGCACCCACAGGACAGCCTGCCGCCGAGCAGCAGTAACTGGCATTCACGCGAGGAGCTGACACTCCACATACCTGTGCACGACACCGAGAAGGCCGGCCTTGGGGTCAGCGTGAAGGGCAAGACGTGCTCCAATCTGAACGCATCCACGCCCACCACCAACAGCAGCATGAAGCACGACGGCGATCTGGGCATATTTGTGAAGAACGTGATCCATGGCGGTGCCGCGTCGCGCGACGGACGCCTGCGTATGAACGATCAGCTGCTGAGTGTGAATGGCGTTTCGCTGCGCGGCCAAAACAATGCCGAGGCCATGGAGACGCTGCGTCGTGCCATGGTGAACAAGCCGGGCAAGCATCCGGGCACAATTACCCTGCTAGTCGGACGCAAAATCTTGCGCTCGGCCAGCTCCAGTGACATATTGGAGCACAGTCAAAGCCATAGCAACAGCAACAGCAGCAGCAGTGGCGCCAACAGCAACAGCAACAACAACAACAGCAGCTCCAATGCCAGCGACAACTCAGGCGCCACGGTCATCTACTTGAGTCCAGAGAAACGCGAGCCGCGCGGGTGTGGCAACGGACCAGGCAGCGATATGAATAGGTGCGTTTTGGCGTAGAGCCGCCCGTAGATATTGTCATGCCAACTAACTCTCTCTCTCTCTGGCTAACTTTTCAGATGGAGCAATCCCGTTTTGGATCGTCTAACCGGTGGCATTTGCTCCGCCAATTCAACACAGCCAACGCAGCAACAGCAGCAGCAGCAGCAGGTGTCGCAGTCGCAGTCGCAGTCGCAGTCGCAGTCGCAGTCGCAGTCGCAACATCGTCGCTTGCCGCCGCCGCCATTGGGCGGCAACAGCAGTGCTTTGCGCAATGAAAGCTACTACATGGCCACCAATGACAGCTGGTCGCCGGCGCCGCTGCAGCTGCTCAATGGGCATGGCAACACGGCGCTGCTCATCGAGGACGATGCGGAGCCCATGTCACCGTGAGTTGGCAGCTGCAATTTCAATTGACTTTCGTTTACCTTGTTTTGCTTGCAGGACACTGCCGGTGCGCGTACACGATGGCCAGCACTGCAACACGAGCAGCGCGAACACATCGCAAACGAGCGTCGGCATGGGACAGACCAGTGGTGGGGCAACGCCAGCCGTGGCTGGCAATTTCGATGCCACATACTCGTCCCAGCTGAGCCTGGAGACTAACAATTCGGGCGTGGAGCACTTTTCGCGCGATGCGCTCGGCAGGCGCAGCATCTCCGAAAAGCATCATGCGGCGCTGGATGCCCGCGAAACGGGCACCTATCAGCGCAACAAGAAGTTGCGCGAGGAGCGCGAACGCGAACGTCGCATTCAGCTAACCAAATCGGCTGTCTATGGCGGCTCCATTGAGTCGCTGACGGCGCGCATTGCCAGCGCCAATGCCCAAATGGCGGCCGCAGCGGCTGGCTATAAGCACGCCAAGACTAGCTCCCATATTGAGCAACGTGAACAGCAACAGCAGCTGCTGCTGGCCGCCGAGGCCGAGGCGCGCGATCAACTGGGCGATCTGGGTCCATCGCTAGGCCTCAAGAAGTCATCGTCGCTGGAGTCGCTGCAGACCATGGTCCAGGAGCTGCAGATGTCGGATGAGCCGCGCTCACATCACGCGCTGCGTGCACCACGCGGACGCGGACGTGAGGATAGCCTGCGCGCTGCCGTCGTCAGCGAACCGGATGCAAACAGTGAGCAGCAGTCGTAGCTATTAGGTGGCAACAACCGTTTAGCCAGACTTGACTAACACACTATGTTCTCTCCATTTGCTTTCAGAGCCGCGCAAGACCTGGCTGCTGGAGGAGGGCGATCACGAGGGCGGTTTTGCCTCGCAGCGAAATGGACCGTTCCAGAGCTCCCTCAACGATGGCAAGCACGGCAGCAAGTCGCGCGCCAAGAAGCCGAGCATCTTGCGGGGCATCGGCCACATGTTTCGCTTTGGCAAGAATCGCAAGGATGGCGTTGTGCCTGTTGACACGTATGCGACCTCTTCAATTGTGTCATCCGCGCAGCTAGCGAATGGACAGTCGCAGCAGCACCAGCACCAGCACCAGCACCAGCACCAGCAGCAGCACCAGCAACAGCAACAGCAGCAAATACCAGCCGCAGCGCTTGCGGCACTGGAACGCAATGGGAAACCGCCAGCGTATCAGCCACCGCCGCCACTGCCAGCACCAAATGCAGCCGGTGGCGGCGGTGCAGTGGCGTCTGTACGTGACACAGGTGCTGCCACACTAAACGGTGGCATACATCAGAATGATATATTCAATCATCGCTATCAGCATTACGCGAACTATGAAGACCTGCATCAACATCAGATTAGGTGAGCTGGGCTTTTAGCTTGGTTGCGTTCACTTCACTACTCACTATGTTTAAGCGGTGCTGGTCTACAGTTAACTAACTTTCTGTATATGTTGAGATATGTGTTAAGCAAGACAGCTTAGATAAATATACTCAGATAATATGGCAACTGTTGGCTTTATAGAACTATATTCAAATTTGATGCTTCAGCTCATATACAGATGTATCACAATATTTTGAATGTTACTTGAATGCATCGTTAAATTTAGTGTAAACTTGGTTTACATAGCAACCTGAATTGTATATAGCCTAAATTAATTGATACTAGAGCCATTTGTCGTAGGATACTTTTGTAAATCATTTTACAGTGCAGTTTATAATGCAGAATGATAGGGAGTCCAGCTTAAAGCGCTTGTCATATAATATTTTGAGAAAATATTATTATAAATTATGTTAATATAAAAGTAAACTCAATGTCTATGACGACTTCATCTACAGTCAAAATCAGCTCAGATCTGATTAGGTTTTCTGACTGTCGGTGGACAAGTCTGTCTTATATAAGCTTTATCTTTGTTTTATTTCATTTGTTGTATTTGAATCGAAATTGACTCTATTCATGTGTTTAGCACTGTTCCATGTTTTTGTTATTAACCTGTCACTGTCTTTCATATCTCTTTCTCTTTCTATTCTGTGCTCAACGTGTCATTGTCATGTACCATATATGTCTGTTTCTCTCTTGCCCGTTCATACACTACACGACCACTCACACACGACACGAACACATCGCATCATACACCATGCTCATATCCTATAATTAATGCATTAACCAACACTGGACACACGACAGCGACTGCGTTCAAGAGACGCTCTCGGAGTCGACGCTCGAGTGCATGCGACAGCAGGTGATCAGGCAGCGCATCAAGGTCGAGGCCGAAAGGTAACACACACACAAACACACACACACACACACACACTAACACGCAGCTATGGTTTGGATTAGTATATATCACACACACACACACACACACATACTTGAGCACATTGTCCATTTGTATTATATGCGAACTTTGCCTTTTGCGCTTTTGCAGTCGCCGCCATCAGCATTACCATTCGCAGCGCAGCGCCCGCTCCCAGGACATCAGCCTGCATTCGAATTCCAGCCAGCAGCCACCGTTGCCGCTGCCGCCGACGGCGGCAGCCGTTGCTGCGGGACACCAGCAGTCGAATGGATTGCGTCCGATGAGCAGCTATTACGAGTACGACACAGTGCAGCAGCAGCAGCGCGTAGGCAGCATCAAGCATAGCCATAGTCATAGCCATGGCCACAATCATGTCCATCACAATGGCAACGGCTCGTCGACGCCCATCAGCGTGAACGTGGCGCAGCCGCACTGGAAGGCAGCGGCGCTCAATGGCTACTCGCCGGCATCGCTGAACAGCAGCGCACGCAGTCGCGGACCGTTCGTCACTCAGGTGACCATACGGGAGCAGAGCGGCATGCCGCAAGTGCAGTCGCCGTCTCAGTCGCAGTCGCAGTCACAGTCGCAGGCACAGCAACCCACCTACCAGACCGTGCAGAAGATAGCGACGGCGCAATCGCAGTCGCAGTACGGCAGCGCTGCCGGCGCCCAGCCGCACGCATCGAAGGTGTGACTATAGGTGCTGGCGCATGCGCGCGCCACACGCGACGTCCTCGTGGAGGGCCAGCACAGTCGCCACTCTGAACTGAGCGAGGTGGAGGTCTTCTACTATGCCACCGAGTGCTGACTGTCAGCCAGGGGCAGGTCGCAGCGTGTGAGTCGCCAGCGGCCGGCAAAGCAAGCAATCAACTGGAAAGCAGTTACCATTATATATATATATTTTTTTTTTTTTTTAATTACATATAATATATATATATATGTATATAAATATATATATATAAATATTTTCATCATTTGACAAAGGGGCAAGATGTACCCCAACACACATACACACACACACGCATAGTTAAGCTCATTAAAATTACATTATACAATGAAAGTATTCTATGTAGAGAGAGCGAGCGCATATTGAAGCGCAATCGAAAATGCTTCATCAAATACAAAAATATTGAAAACAAAAATATGAAATATATAAGTACTTATATATATATATATATATATATATATATATATATATATATATATATATATATATATATATATATATATATATATATATATATATATATATATATATATATATATATATATATATATATATATATATATATATGAAAAGATTTACCAATGCATTGCGCTATAATTAAGCTAAGGCATAAATTGTATTAATCACTAAGCCGAAAGTCAAAGACCGTGTAAATAATTATTAAATATAGTTCGAACTGTGTGTGCCCCAAGCGAAACGAAAGTGTGAGAGCGAAGGTAACTGAAACTTAAGGAACGAACCCATATGTATATCATATATCATAGAATAGCTATTTATATAGGCTGCATTCGAGTCGCAAAAACATCGTAAAGATTTCTTCAAATATTCCCTAAATTATGCTAAAATTGATTGTAAAAACGAAAAACAAAAAAAAGTTAAAAATACTTGAAATTGTATTAGGCGCTTCAACCAAGCCAAAATCATGCTGTAAATATATAACTGGCATATATATCTATATACATACATACAAACACACACACACACACATACATATATATTTAAACATACATTATATTAATCTACACATACCATTAAAGACGTATTTTTTTTTCGTTTAGCTTTAAAGCAGACGCCATTTTGTAAGCAAAAGAAAAAAAGATAAAGATAAAGTGAAACTTAAGAGTCCCAATAATTTTTTTTTTTATATATTTACATACATATATATACATATATTATCATTGCGTAAGCTACAAATATATGAAAGTACTTATAAATATGAACTTAATTATGCATTAGCAATAAGCATTGTGCAGCTTAAAGATGCCCCATCATAGCATTTGGGCGCCTATCGAGAGAAATTCAAATTAGAACGTATTCATATAGAAACCATACACATTACGCTGCATATTGTAATATTTGTGTAATTTGTGTGTATTGCGAAACTCTGTTGCGAATTAAATATTTAAGTTTCTATACATATATCAACATCAGTGACTTTGTGTTTTACTTTAGCGTTAGTCAACTAGTATATGTATTGCATTATATCTTTAAGAGATGCTAGCATATCTTAATTCAGTAAATAATCAATTTGGTTTATTAAGATCGATAGGCTTAGGTTATGCTACCAACGTAGTCGATGAGCTCCAATGCAAGTTGTTTGTAACGTTTTATAGAACGATTTTATAGCTTGAAGCCATTGAAATGCGAATTTAGTATAAAATGCTTTTACGAAAATGTATGTAATAGACAGAAGAAGGCGTGGCAGACGAACTGAGTCGATCTAGCCATGTCCGTCTGTTCGTCGTTCTATCCGGCTGAGTGACGGTCCATCTGTATGAATGTAGCGAGCTCATAAGCCCACGAAAGCTAGAGACTTGAAGTTTAATATATATATATATATATATATATATATATATATATAAAAAAACGTATTACAAGTACTAGAGTACTTGTACAAGGCTTTGGCAAGTACACACATCTGAGTGTCAATATCATGCTATATTAATGTGATTAAGAAATTCCATGCAGAAGAAAAGTTATTCAACAACTCAGTTTACTCAGTTATACCCATGTGTATGTGCATATGTGCGCATGTGTGCATACATATATTATATATATTATATTTATATAAAAGAAACGTAGAATGATTGGAATATGAGCACTTCGCAGGTTGCCGGATATCTCTTGGTCGAGCAGTCTCGACTCGAGCACTTTTACTTGTTTTATTATGCATATCTCGACAATTTCTGATTTTTGTTTAGGACCATCTAAAGAACTACTAACGACATACAGAAGTCATTATATAAAATATGTATATTGGGAATATTTTGTGAACAACTCAAAACAAATACCAAAGTCTCCCACTATTTTTGTTGTTGAATTGCCACTGAAATCAAATTTATTAACATCACATATCGTGCGCAGCGAATGGGAACAGTTGAAGGTTCAGTTCAGTATACTTACCCCGAAATGGTGATCAATTCTGTTGCACTCAGTCTGACCGGCAGGTGTACCTGGGTAACTGTCTAACCGCATTTAAATGCCGAAATTTAACTGAAATAATTTTTTATTTGGACACCCGCTTCGATAACGCGGCTCCATTGCCGCGTTTCGTTGCTGACTTCGATTTCGGCTTCGATTTCTGGCTTATTTTTTTCGACTCAACCGTCTTTCTGTTGTTGTGGCTCTGCACCATGGGCCGCATCAGCGCCGATGTTCCCGATGGCAGCAGCAACTTGGATGCCACCTTGGCCGCTGCCAAGGGCACCGCGCCGCCAGCCAATCGGTTAATCGCGCTTTTGTGCTTGCGATAACAGAATCCATTTTCACCAGCTCCGGCTAATGAAGTGGGTACTCGGCATCGATTTGGTGTCTTTGGCAGCTCCACGGGTGTTATCAGTGTAAAGTTCTTTAAGGACTCTTGGCTGGGCGTCTTGGACCATCGTTCGCTGTTGAGCATACGAAAGAGAAACTGTCTAGGATATAGGGCTTTGGCATGGCTAATCCATATACTTACTCGGGCATGCCACCGGGTGGTATAACCACGTCCAGGACGTTATCGATTAGGCGCGTTTTCAGTGTGCAATCGTTCTTGGTGGTCGAGTGTATGGATGGCGATGTATTGATCTCGATAAGCCACGGCTTCAGGTTGTTATCGATAATTATATCATAGCCATACACCTCAAAGCAATGTCGATCATTGGCCATCACCGGGGCGACAGCGTCTAAAGAATGCCGTATCGTTTCCGATATGCGGCTAGAAAGTTTCTTCGATACGCCCTCGCCACGTATGCTGTCCAAGTAGAGACATAGATTCTGCATTGACCATTTGCCGCCATGTATCGTATTGTACTCCTTCTGCAGAATGATTGATGATGATCATTAGGCAGAGACAATTTAGCAAACGATCGCATTCAAAACGGGACTTACATTGTTCTTTTGTATGCTAACATTCGTGAGATGCATGAACACATTATCGATCTCGGTCTGATCGTATCTCTGTGTACAGAAGCGACAGAAGCCCTCGTTGTACAGATAAGCCTTGATCGGATTGAATGAAGTGACCAGCACGTACAGTCGCAGATCAAACTTTTTGCCACCAATGAGGAGGGGATTGTCAATGTACTTGGAGATGACGCAGGTGTCGCGATGAAAATGGGGATAGAATGTGCGCGCCTCATAGGCGAACCTCTTGAGCTTGGATAGTTTGTTGATCAGATAGATGCCAACGCCTTGTGATTTATCGGATGGCTTCACAATCCACGTGCTCGCCGGATTCTTATGGAATTGTTCGACAAACAAATTGTAATCGGCGGGCAGTACAAATGTCATCGGTATTATATCTAGGTGCATGTAGCGTGTGCCACCGACGCCCATTTTCGTATTATTCGGATGAGTCTCAGCCAGTGCATCGCCCTTGCGCTCCAAGTCTTTGCGATAGCGCTTGATGTTCTTAATCAACAGATCCTTGCGTGACAGCTCCATCGAGTTGGGAAAGTGATTGATTATTCTGCAGAAATATTCTCTTTTTTAGATCCTATATCTATATCTAGATCTCAATACAACAAATCTACGTGTGTAGCTCTTCACCTCTCAGTTTTCGTACCATTCTATAAGTCTCTATATCCCTATACTTATATATCTATGCATACTTACTGATCGGATCGCATGTGATACGGATGTATCTATATCTAGATCTCAATATAACTAATCGACGTGTGTAGCTCTTCACCTCTCAGTTTCCGTACCGACTATAAGTCCCTATATATATCTATGCATACTTACTGATCGGATCGCATTCGATACGGATGATCGACCCCAAAGATGTAGCGACAGTTCTGCGCGCACGCCCAGTACAGATTCCATTCGCCGTCAAATGCGGGAACCTTGTGCCAGCCTCGCTTCTGAAAGTTGTTGATCAGCGCCGTCTTATCGCAGTCAGTGCTATAGTAGACGCAGTTGCGTTCTTTGCGCGGCCAGGGCCTCTCCCTGGACACCAGTCCGAAGATCGGCAGCGGCAGCGGCACCGGCACCTCCAGCGTCGATTTGCTGCTGCTGCTGCAGCACGCCATCACGTCTCTGCTGTAGCTGCTGCTCTTCTTTTTCTTGAATCGACATCTCATTCTGGCAACTGCAACGGCAACAACAAGGCTACGTACAATTTAGAATTTTGTGTTCGCAGAATGGGTCCAGAATGGCGCTAGACGTTTATCTACTATACAACTGAGAATTTTTACTATTCTTGATAGAGCTCGGGCTCTGTGTGTAATTTTTGTTGGAATATTCAGTAAACCTAATCAAATTGTTTTTTTTTTTTTTTACTTTTTGTTGCTTTTCTAAACAATTAAAAGGCCTGCTGTCTTCCTTTCAAGAAAATTTACATAGCATCAGGATAAGTTGAAGTCAGAAAGGTGGGGATGCTCAGAGAGTGATCAGGCTTAAGTTTCTGATTGGAATATACCCATTTAAATCAGAGATTGCCAAACTAAGAATGGAAATTTAAATCGAATTTAGATAGATAGAAATCAAATCGTGTGGCCAATCAGAAACCGAGATACAGTTAGAGGGAAATGCTAGGTGGCATTCTGATTGGACCCGAGTGTGTGCAGCTGCCACTGGAGGAAAGCTTTTCTCGCGTGGAATACCAGCTGATGTTTGCCTCATTGAGCCGTGTGTATTTTACAGATTGGATAACAATGAGCTACGTTATATGGCAGCAGTGCATATATGTTCGTATTGATGCCAAGCAGCTGTGCAAAGGCAAACAAATGTGATTCGTGTGTGTCCAGCTGATCAAGCATTTGGCTGATCGCTGATCATTAGATTATGCAGGCAGCGATGTTTCCTCAATTGAAAGCGAAAGTGTTAATTTCCCTTTAACGCCCATTAGCAATTACAATATGTGACATTCTCCCAAACGATGAGACCATTCACAGCTAATTTTTCCTTTTCGTTTCTTTTTTCTTCGTATGTATACCGGATACAGTTGGGTTGGGCTTGTGGGTTCTAAAGGTGATCACCGCGCGGCAGTTAACCACAGCTAAGTAAATAGACATATTTGACATATTTGCAGCATTTCGTACTGAGGCTTAGCTGGTTAGTTGGTTGCTCATTAAGCAATTCACACGTTTGACCAATGCCCGCCAAAGGGCAAGCCCGGCAACCGGGGTGCCACAACAATAGTCATCCATTGTCCGCCCTCAACTCGCTGCTGGCTATAAATGCCCGCTGGCGGTCAACAAAGTTCAACAGTCAGCCAGCACAAGGTGCCCAGTCGAGTTACCGTAGCAGCTACCAAAAAAAAAAAAAAAAACAGGAAAACAATTCGTGGATAGATAAACCCAGGTCTAACTGAACAACATGAAGATCTATGCTCTAACGTTGCCCGCTTTGCTGCTGGTTGCTCTGGTGGCACCTGGCGAGGCGACCTTTGGCAAGCTGGGCCTGGTGGTGGGCGGCACTGGTGGCGGCTATGGCGCTGCCTATCCATATGCAGCGGGCGGTTATGGCGGTGGCTACGGCGGTGGCTATGGCGCTGGCTATGGCGGAGGCTACGGTGGTGGATACGGCGGCTACGGAGGCGGCTATGGCTATGGCAACGAGAACATTGTCAAGGTGATCAAGGTATCGGTGTTGCCCGGCGGTGTGGGCGGTGGCTATGGAGGTTCCGGCTATGGCAGCGGCTTTGGCGGTGGCTTTGGAAGCGGCCTGACTGGCGGCTATGCCAGCGGTGGCTTTGTTGGCGCTGCACCGGCCATATCCACATCGGCCGTCGTCACGCCCGTGGTGACTTCGGTGTCCACACCTGTTATAGCCGGCGGCATTGGCGGTGGCTATGGAGGCGGCATTGGCGGCGGCTACGGAGGCGGCTACGGAGGCGGCTATGGAGGCGGTGCAGCACTGCCCATCTCATATGGCTATGGTGGTGGCTACGGTGCCGGCGGTGGCTTTGGACTTGGCTTCGGAGCGCCCGCTGCCTTGGGCGGCGGTGGTTGGTGCTAGACGGCGACTACTGTAACAACTGAAAACGACTTGTTTATACATATAACACATACAAATATCCCTTAATAAATATCTTTTTTTTTTGTAAACTTTAAATAAACGAAACGTAAATTATGTAGAAATAAATTGTTTAATTGAAAATCGCAAATAACTATCAAAAGAAAAGTCTCTCATAGCTCTAAGCTCAGCTTGAATCGGAACTATGGCCATGGATTTTGGGCATTTGTGCAATTGAGTTGCGTAATGTGTCGATTACCAAATTTGTTGGCCAACAATTGCCACACGAGCCGAAGATGTGCGCTGACCTTCAAATTGGTCTGGGCGGGTGCTCGAAATGAAATTGAGAGTAGAAGAGAGTAGCCCAGTAAGTAGTCCGGCCAGAGAGCCGCTGTGCTGTGCTGTGCTGTGCACAGCCTCGCAATCCGTGTGGACAGATTCACTTAGCTCGCAATAGTCACAAAATGGTAATGAAGTGCCAAACGAGCATAGCCAAACCCAAACTTCGAGCCAAACAGTGGCCCAAGAATATGGTGATGGCACGCCACTTGGCTACAAATTACCTTCACTCGAAGCGGCTCAAAAGCTCGAAGTCTGACCAATGTGTAAATTAGCTATGATTTCATATTTGCCAAGTTCAAAAAAAAAAAAAAAAAAAAAAAATCACAAGTCGGACAACAACCAAACACTTTTAAATAGTTGAAGTAATTTATATGCAGCGGGGCATAGACAGCTTTCTTTTGTCTATATACAGAGATAAAGAACAGCTATGCGTAAGAATCTATTCAATCTTAGTTTTATGTAATACATAAGTGTTCATGAAAATAGTAGTGTGCCTGAGTTTGAAGTCTTGGACAACGAAATTTAGTGATAAGCACAATATTTTGAAAACAATTTGAAAAGAATTTTGAAGAGCGATAAATTAATGCATTTTTTATTAATTAAGATATTGCTTTTGATAAGAAGTTCATGAAAATAGTAGTGGCCACTTAACAAAATGTAGTTGTTCATAAAAATAGTAGTGGCTACTGCGCGAAATGTAGTTGTTCATTAAAATAATAGTGACAAGATGAAGTTGTTCATAAGAATAGTAGTGGAAATGTATCAGAAAAGATGATGCATATGTTGGGAACATCCGGGCTTGGTACTGCTTAAATTAATGTCATCTTTTAGCCAAAGTGTTGCAATTATCCCATAAAGCAACGAACTATGTCCACTCCACACAGAGTTGTGTTTACTAGCTAGTTTAACTATGTATAAAACAAAGTCTAGAACGCGCTACATTCATAGAGTTTGTTTGAGAATTTATGAAAATGTTGCACGCGTCCCATAAAAACCAGCGGCATCTAGCGAAAATGCTGTAAATTGATATGCGAATCAATTTGCATACACGTTTAGGCCTAAAATAAAAAAAAAAAAAAAAAAAAAAAAACAAGTATTACTAATGGGTCTTAGGCGTGGGCCCCAAATATGGCAGCAATACGCGCCCTTTGCATAGTGGACGTGGCTCACGTTTTAGACTCGACTTAACTTAAAGCCGAATGCTGGAATCTGTTTGCACAGCATTTTGCTCGCTCGGTTAGCACATCGAGTCACAGCGGGAGCTGAGGCCAAAGCCGCCTGCTACGTGTAGCCATGCACAAGATCTGGCCTGAATGAGCGACAATGCGCGCTAGGGTCGCAGCTCCTCAATACATACAATCGGCGATATACGAGTATGTATGTAGATAGATGTGCACTGAGAAAAAATATACATCTATATATGTAAATATATATTTATATTGGTAGCAATCGAATGCCAAGGGAAAATCCTAATCGAGTGTGAAATGCAAACAACAGTTTTATGACGCTCATAAAAATCAAGTAAATTTTTATTAAAAATTATAAAACAGCTTGCCCGATTTGTTTTAACAAAAAATAGAAAACAAATAAGAAAAACAAGTTCAAAAATAATTGAAAAAATTAGTTAAGTAAACGTAAACATAAAGGAAATAAGAAGAGTAGCAATAGAAAGTTTTGAAGTTTCTAAAGTCTTTTAACATATTTAACATTAATTAAAAGTTATCAATCTTCATCAAGAACTTAAGCCCAAGCATACACTACAACAAAAAAGAATCTAAATAACTAACTATAAAAATATTAATAGGAATATTAATAGGACTCCTCTATGAATATGGCAAAAGTGTGGAGGGATTATTAGGAAAGTTTAGTTTTGAAAAATAAAAAAAAAATTTTTTTTTAGCTATAAGATAAACTGAATAAAATATATTTTTATATATAATGAAAAATTGTAATTAATATTAATATTATTTAAATTTATTTTTTTATATAATATAATTTTTTTCTGAGAAAATGAGAGATCATTTTGATATCCATGCATATATATATGTATATATACATTAAAATGTATATATAAAAATAGATCAGCTGTTTCTTGCAGTGTAATGACATTTTGGGAATTACCTGCGCTTCTTGCGAATCGTTTTGACGGCTGACAGCAAACGCAAGTGTTATTTGCCCAGAGAGGTGAGAAAATATCTCAGTTTATGGTTAAGTAGTAGACTTGACAGACACACATAGAGGCGACAGGGCGACATATCATTGGATAGCTATCCAAATACACACACACACACACACACACACACGCACACACACACACGCATACACATACATATGCATAGTTAGCTAAAAAGCTATCTGTACGGATGGATGGATGGCTGGCTGTCTGGATAGTTGGACAGTCAGTTAGCTGTTGGGACGCGCCTTAGTTTTTGGCATATCGGTGTGGCCCATAAGTAACTATTTATGAATTAAGCAAACAGCTTGATGAGCTTCAAAGTGTCGCTGCTGCTGCTGCTGCTGCTGCTGTAGCCGCTGTTGCTGTCGATCGGGTCCAGCTTAAAGCATAAGATTTGTATTATTAGAACCACACACGCACACAGACAAACAGTGGAGAGGCAAGGGACAGCGTCGCAGTCGACGCTGGCTGCTGCGTTGGCCTATAAATTTGTGCGTATCGGCATTTGGGAACATCAGTTGAGTTTTGCCTAGACCAGGCAGCGCACGCACATATCCATATCCAGTCCAGTTTGAGATGAAGCTCTTCGTTTGTATCGTTGTTGCTGTGCTGGCGCTCGCTGCGCCCGCTCAGGCCTTCCTGGGCGCCAAGCTGGCCTTGCTAAAGGCCATTAGCGGTGGCGGCAGCGGCGGTGGCGGCACTGGCGGTGGTGGCTACGGCTACGGCAGCGGCGGTGGCGGCTATGGCAGCGGCGGTTACTCCGGCGGATACAACCAGGGCTACTACACACAGTCCAGCCGTCCAGTCTATAACAGCTATGGCGGTGGTGGCTACAGCAGCGGCGGGTATGGCGGCGGCTATGGCGGTGGTTATGGCGGTGGTTATGGCGGTGGTTATAGCGGCGGCTATGGCGGCGGCTATGGCGGCGGCGATCAAGTCATCAAGGTCATCAAAGTGATTGAGCAGCCTCAGAGCTATGCTCGTTCCAGTGGCGGCTATGGCGGTGGTTACGGCGGCGGTTACGGTGGCGGCTATGGCGGCAACTACGGCAGCAGCTATGCCACCTCGACCAGCTATGCCAGTGCCGCTCCAGCGCCCGTGCAGACCTTTCAGACCAGCGCTGTGGCTCAGGCCGTGCCAGCCATTACTTACTCCGCCCCTGCCCCCGCACCAGCACCAGTGACGTACTCGGTGCCCGCACCACAGCCCGCTCCGATTACCTATTCGGTGCCCGCACCACAGCCCGTGGTGCGCGTGCAGCCAGCGCCAGTGACATACAGCGTGCCAGCACCACAGCCGGTGGTACGCGTGCAGCCAGCGCCAGTATCGTATCCAGTGCCGGCACCACAGCCGGTGGTGAGCGTGCAGCCAGCACCAGTGTCATATCCAGTGCCCGCACCACAGCCCGTGTCGCGCCAATACGTGAAGACCATCAAGGTCATTGTCGATGATGCCAACAGCGGTGTCAACCATCTGCCCAGTCCAGTCTATGGACCGCCAGCGGGCGCTGGCAGCAGCTGGAGCAACGGTGGCTGGAACAACGGTGGTGCCAGCTACAGCGGTGGCGGCAGCTACAACAATGGCGGCTGGAACAACGGCGGCGGCAGCTACAACAACGGCGGCTGGAAGAGCGGCGGCATCTGGGAGAAATTGGCGGCTGGCTGCTAAGCTCAGCATCTCCCTCTCACCCCTCACCCCTCACGACACGCCCACGCCAACACGAGCTTGCTAATCTAACTGCCCACGATCTATATCTACTCAACTGTTTACAATTTTTTTTTTTTTTTGTTTAGTTTTAAATACATTATCGAATAAATTTTCTCCCAAATTGTTTGTCTTCCTGTATGCGCGCACTCAACTTGAGTAAACAGCAAAAACCGAGAATAAAAGTCAGCTTATTGTGTAATATCCTCAAATAGCCGCAAATTATTTTGACCTTACATGGTTATATAATCGAGAACTTGAATAGCCGTCGTTGTATTTGACTTTGACTTTTTTTGGGGGTTTTGGGCTGGGTTCGAGGTGTTCTACATATATATATATAAATGTATTAGACAATTATTTATCACCTAACTGCTAAATGTAATCAAGCGCGGATGCTAACCAATCGCTGACACTGGCGCTGACGTGGAACTGAGTGGGACAGCGGCGGGCTGTTCCGAGTGACATTTCGACACAGATCATGGGAAATATTTGGTCATAAACCAGAATTCATAACGTTACGTGGTGAATGGAAATGCAAATGGTATCAGTTCAATATAGTTTTATATAAATACATTATGTAATGGAAGATGGTCTATTCTGTTTAGCTGATCCGGCTGACTTAATTATTTATGAATTTAAGGAGCTGCATTTTTCGATAGTTTTTTAAGTAAAAAGTATTGGCGGCATGAATAAAAGATTCAGGGTTGTCGCTGCAGCTCGAAGATTCGCTCACTTGGGCCTGTTCGACATTGTTAAGCTTCACAATCTTAGTGGGAGTGTCACACTCGTCAGTCATTGCCTTCCTCTTCAAATATCTACGTTGAGGCGGTTGATTGATTTCGGATATACAAATTATCTGCAATGGTGGTGGAATATGGTAATACATCTTGGTGAAAGAAATATTTTTTTTTTATACGCCTAAAGTTATTAGAATTTCTTTTCTTTGGTTTTGTTCAAAATATATAAAAATTGAAAAACAATAAAGTTTACAGTTTTATATTATAAGCACGAGGATCAATTTTGTAATGCGACTGGCTTCAAATCTGTTCCAGCACGGGCAAGTAGACTCGACAGTAGGATCAATGCGTACTTGATTTCCATTTTATGTTGACCCTGAAAATCTAGTTATTATTTAAGGCAAGAACATGTGGCCGGCTCTCATGAGAAACAACTCAGTATAGATCGTTGAAGCTCATTCATCTGGTAACTCGAACCGAAGTTTCGAAAGTTTGATCTTTGCACTACACTATGAAAATGAATTATGAATCTGTAATTTGATGTTAAATATTTGGTCATAAACCAAGGTTGAATGGAAATGGCATCAGTCTAATCTAGTTTAAGTATGATGTATGATTAAAGATGGGATGCGTTGATTTATTCTGTCTACCAAATGTGGCCGAATGCATTCTTTATTAAATTGCGTCGTGCGTCGACTCAAAATTATAAAACGAAATGCAAATCAGATTGGCTTGCAAGAGAAGCAGCGCCTTGTTGTCGCTGCAGGTCAGAGGGAAATTGAACACCTTTGGACGCTTGACATCATGGGTGGTCTTCAACATCTTATTTGGAATGGGACAATCGTCAGGTCTGGACTTCCGCTTGAGAAGACGACGTCGATTCGATATATTTATCACAGGAGCTGGAAATGGATGTTGGTTATTCATGCACAGCTAAGTGAGTTGCTCAGTACTTACCATTGAAGCTATAAGAATAATCCATGTTTGTTTTGCTTACAAAATATAAAAGTTGAATTTTTACTTATGCTTGTAATGATGCTGTTCTCAAATCAGTTCCAGCATAGGCAAGTAGTCTCAACAATGGGATCATTGCGTACTTGATTTCCATTTTATGTAGAGCCTGAAAATCTGAAGTTATTGTTTAAGCATGAGCAGGCGGTCGGCTATAAAAAACAGTTCAGCATAGATCGCTGCTGTTCATTCCTCTGCTCCTTCGATCCGCTTTTAGTATTCCCCAACAGTAGCAAAGCCGTAGCAGCACCACAAAGTCGCTTTGCAATGCTCGAAAAATACGATGTAGATTTCGGTGATATGCTAACAAGTCAAATCTTAACTGACCAGCCTATCGAAATCAAATCTGTGGCATTATTATAGCAGCAAATTGACAAAGCTATCGAAGCAAAGTCTTTTGTCATCAAACCAAGTTGAAACGATATTGGAGTATTAGCTCAATGCAGTGATGAATGTCGAGCAGTCATAGACCATTTTTCACGGCTGCTATCAGCTTATGAAAGACAAACACCACAGAGTTTGCTTTAAAGGGCTTCACTGTAGTACGTTGATGTGGCTCAGGCTCCCAACAATAAACAAGTTATCTGCAGGAAAAGTTGCACAGTGGAGCTGGCGAGAAAATGCAATCATCTGACGCAATGTCATCGGTGTCAAGAATTTTGACACAAGCCTTACTACCACAAAGCTCTCTCGTGTATGATATGCACCGGGAAACATGCATCCAAAGATTACTCTTAGGAAAAGGACTAAGCACCTACTTGCTGAAGCGCGCAGGCTTCTGCAGTCACCTAATGCACTAAACGGCCCACTCAGAATTGCTCAGAATTTGCTGAAGCCTCCAGCAGACTATCGTACAGCAGCAAGGCTATATTCTTCACAACCTTCCTTCCATGCAATACCTTTATGAGGCTCTGCTAAGCGGACTTCAACAAACAAAACTGGAGCTAACTGGCTTGTGAGAAACTTATTGCTACATAGGAATTTAGCAATTCCTACATTCGCAGAACTCATTGGGCGACACAGCTCCAGATACGCGTGCAGACTGGCAGCGCATCCAAGCTATCTGCATCTAATCTGGCTATCAACGACAACAGGCGAAGGCTTAAAAAACTACATTTTCTAGACCGTAGGGGAATAAGCTTAAAATAATATTGAATAGAACAGAACAAGTAATAAATAAGTCTAGATTTAATATATATTGGCATACAGGACCACTCACTAGTTGAGGCTAAGAGCTAAATGCGCAATAGAGTCTAAGATACTCCGACAAAGTGGAGCGACAATGTGTGCATCATACGTCGCTTTGGTTCACTCATTGGAGCGAAGCAAGTTCAGTTATTTACTTTTCGAACTTGTACGAATCAGAACTAGCAAAGGCTTTTAAGATAAAATCGAATTGAACCACTTTATTTGGCTTATTGTTGCTCAATCTTTGCATATTATGAATATGAATTATGAATCCGAAATTTCATGGGAAATATTTGGTCTAAACCAGATTTCGTAACGTTACGTGGTGAATGGAAATGCAAATGGTATCAGTTCAATATAGTTTTATATAAATACATTATGTAATGGAAGATGGTCTATTCTGTTTAGCTGATCCGGCTGACTTAATTATTTATGAATTTAAGGAGCTGCATTTTTCGATAGTTTTTTAAGTAAAAAGTATTGGCGGCATGAATAAAAGATTCAGGGTTGTCGCTGCAGCTCGAAGATTCGCTCACTTGGGCCTGTTCGACATTGTTAAGCTTCACAATCTTAGTGGGAGTGTCACACTCGTCAGTCATTGCCTTCCTCTTCAAATATCTACGTTGAGGCGGTTGATTGATTTCGGATATACAAATTATCTGCAATGGTGGTGGAATATGGTAATACATCTTGGTGAAACAAATATTTTTTTTTTATACGCCTAAAGTTATTAGAATTTCTTTTCTTTGGTTTTGTTCAAAATATATAAAAATTGAAAAACAATAAAGTTTACAGTTATATATTATAAGCACGAGGATCAATTTTGTAATGCGACTGGCTTCAAATCTGTTCCAGCACGGGCAAGTAGACTCGACAGTAGGATCAATGCGTACTTGATTTCCATTTTATGTTGACCCTGAAAATCTAGTTATTATTTAAGGCAAGAACATGTGGCCGGCTCTCATGAGAAACAACTCAGTATAGATCGTTGAAGCTCATTCATCTGGTAACTCGAACCGAAGTTTCGAAAGTTTGATCTTTGCACTACACTATGAAAATGAATTATGAATCTGTAATTTGATGTTAAATATTTGGTCATAAACCAAGGTTGAATGGAAATGGCATCAGTCTAATCTAGTTTAAGTATGATGTATGATTAAAGATGGGATGCGTTGATTTATTCTGTCTACCAAATGTGGCCGAATGCATTCTTTATTAAATTGCGTACATAAATTTCATTTTGACGGTTTAAAGGGTCGTGCGTCGACTCAAAATTATAAAACGAAATGCAAATCAGATTGGCTTGCAAGAGAAGCAGCGCCTTGCTGTCGCTGCAGGTCAGAGGGAAATAGAACACCTTTGGACGCTTGACATCATGGGTGGTCTTCAACATCTTATTTGGAATGGGACAATCGTCAGGTCTGGACTTCCGCTTGAGAAGACGACGTCGATTCGATATATTTATCACAGGAGCTGGAAATGGATGTTGGTTATTCATGCACAGCTAAGTGAGTTGCTCAGTACTTACCATTGAAGCTATAAGAATAATCCATGTTTGTTTTGCTTACAAAATATAAAAGTTGAATTTTTACTTATGCTTGTAATGATGCTGTTCTCAAATCAGTTCCAGCATAGGCAAGTAGTCTCAACAATGGGATCATTGCGTACTTGATTTCCATTTTATGTAGAGCCTGAAAATCTGAAGTTATTGTTTAAGCATGAGCAGGCGGTCGGCTATAAAAAACAGTTCAGCATAGATCGCTGCTGTTCATTCCTCTGCTCCTTCGATCCGCTTTTAGTATTCCCCAACAGTAGCAAAGCCGTAGCAGCACCACAAAGTCGCTTTGCAATGCTCGAAAAATACGATGTAGATTTCGGTGATATGCTAACAAGTCAAATCTTAACTGACCAGCCTATCGAAATCAAATCTGTGGCATTATTATAGCAGCAAATTGACAAAGCTATCGAAGCAAAGTCTTTTGTCATCAAACCAAGTTGAAACGATATTGGAGTATTAGCTCAATGCAGTGATGAATGTCGAGCAGTCATAGACCATTTTTCACGGCTGCTATCAGCTTATGAAAGACAAACACCACAGAGTTTGCTTTAAAGGGCTTCACTGTAGTACGTTGATGTGGCTCAGGCTCCCAACAATAAACAAGTTATCTGCAGGAAAAGTTGCACAGTGGAGCTGGCGAGAAAATGCAATCATCTGACGCAATGTCATCGGTGTCAAGAATTTTGACACAAGCCTTACTACCACAAAGCTCTCTCGTGTATGATATGCACCGGGAAACATGCATCCAAAGATTACTCTTAGGAAAAGGACTAAGCACCTACTTGCTGAAGCGCGCAGGCTTCTGCAGTCACCTAATGCACTAAACGGCCCACTCAGAATTGCTCAGAATTTGCTGAAGCCTCCAGCAGACTATCGTACAGCAGCAAGGCTATATTCTTCACAACCTTCCTTCCATGCAATACCTTTATGAGGCTCTGCTAAGCGGACTTCAACAAACAAAACTGGAGCTAACTGGCTTGTGAGAAACTTATTGCTACATAGGAATTTAGCAATTCCTACATTCGCAGAACTCATTGGGCGACACAGCTCCAGATACGCGTGCAGACTGGCAGCGCATCCAAGCTATCTGCATCTAATCTGGCTATCAACGACAACAGGCGAAGGCTTAAAAAACTACATTTTCTAGACCGTAGGGGAATAAGCTTAAAATAATATTGAATAGAACAGAACAAGTAATAAATAAGTCTAGATTTAATATATATTGGCATACAGGACCACTCACTAGTTGAGGCTAAGAGCTAAATGCGCAATAGAGTCTAAGATACCCCGACAAAGTGGAGCGACAATGTGTGCATCATACGTCGCTTTGGTTCACTCATTGGAGCGAAGCAAGTTCAGTTATTTACTTTTCGAACTTGTACGAATCAGAACTAGCAAAGGCTTTTAAGATAAAATCGAATTGAACCACTTTATTTGGCTTATTGTTGCTCAATCTTTGCATATTATGAATATGAATTATGAATCCGAAATTTCATGGGAAATATTTGGTCTAAACCAGATTTCGTAACGTTACGTGGTGAATGGAAATGCAAATGGTATCAGTTCAATATAGTTTTATATAAATACATTATGTAATGGAAGATGGTCTATTCTGTTTAGCTGATCCGGCTGACTTAATTATTTATGAATTTAAGGAGCTGCATTTTTCGATAGTTTTTTAAGTAAAAAGTATTGGCGGCATGAATAAAAGATTCAGGGTTGTCGCTGCAGCTCGAAGATTCGCTCACTTGGGCCTGTTCGACATTGTTAAGCTTCACAATCTTAGTGGGAGTGTCACACTCGTCAGTCATTGCCTTCCTCTTCAAATATCTACGTTGAGGCGGTTGATTGATTTCGGATATACAAATTATCTGCAATGGTGGTGGAATATGGTAATACATCATGGTGAAAGAAATATTTTTTTTTTATACGCCTAAAGTTATTAGAATTTCTTTTCTTTGGTTTTGTTCAAAATATATAAAAATTGAAAAACAATAAAGTTTACAGTTATATATTATAAGCACGAGGATCAATTTTGTAATGCGACTGGCTTCAAATTTGTTCCAGCACGGGCAAGTAGACTCGACAGTAGGATCAATGCGTACTTGATTTCCATTTTATGTTGACCCTGAAAATCTAGTTATTATTTAAGGCAAGAACATGTGGCCGGCTCTCATGAGAAACAACTCAGTATAGATCGTTGAAGCTCATTCATCTGGTAACTCGAACCGAAGTTTCGAAAGTTTGATCTTTGCACTACACTATGAAAATGAATTATGAATCTGTAATTTGATGTTAAATATTTGGTCATAAACCAAGGTTGAATGGAAATGGCATCAGTCTAATCTAGTTTAAGTATGATGTATGATTAAAGATGGGATGCGTTGATTTATTCTGTCTACCAAATGTGGCCGAATGCATTCTTTATTAAATTGCGTACATAAATTTCATTTTGACGGTTTAAAGGGTCGTGCGTCGACTCAAAATTATAAAACGAAATGCAAATCAGATTGGCTTGCAAGAGAAGCAGCGCCTTGCTGTCGCTGCAGGTCAGAGGGAAATAGAACACCTTTGGACGCTTGACATCATGGGTGGTCTTCAACATCTTATTTGGAATGGGACAATCGTCAGGTCTGGACTTCCGCTTGAGAAGACGACGTCGATTCGATATATTTATCACAGGAGCTGGAAATGGATGTTGGTTATTCATGCACAGCTAAGTGAGTTGCTCAGTACTTACCATTGAAGCTATAAGAATAATCCATGTTTGTTTTGCTTACAAAATATAAAAGTTGAATTTTTACTTATGCTTGTAATGATGCTGTTCTCAAATCAGTTCCAGCATAGGCAAGTAGTCTCAACAATGGGATCATTGCGTACTTTATTTCCATTTTATGTAGAGCCTGAAAATCTGAAGTTATTGTTGAGGCATGAGCATGTGGTCGGCTCTCATGAGAAACAGTTCAGTTTCGAACTGTAAAGCTGTAAAGGATACAGTTTTTCCTGATTTGCTCCGCCTTCAATGGGCGTAGATATATGCGCCATATGTTTTTGATATTGTGTTGTTAACGCAAGTACATATTCTAGATTTCAACTCTAACACTGCAAATAACAGGGTTTCTGAGATATCAGAAAAAGAATTTTCCTGTTTGCCACGCCTCTAGTGGGTGTACCCGGATAATCTAAGCACTTTATCAGACGGACGTACACTCGAGTATATCTTTTAAATTTCTAGTCTCTAGCTTCAATAGCGGCGAAATGGACGGACAGCAAGGCGTACTCTGCACAAAACCAATATACTCATTTCACTATGCGAATGAGTATAATTTTGAATTCATATCATGGGAAATATTTGTTCAAAAGCCAGAATTATTAAATGGCATCAGTCCAATATAGTTTCATATGTCTTATGTGATGAAAGATGAAATTCGTTGGTCTATTCTGTCTAGCTGATGCGGCTGACTTAATTTTTTATTAATTTACAGAGATGAATTTCTCTTCGATAGTTTTTTATGTAGAGATTTGACAGGAGCCTCGGAGCTGTCGCAGCAGATTGGAGGTTCGCTTAGTTGTGCCTGTTCGACATTGTTAGGCTTCACTATCTTGTTGGGAATGTCACACTCGTCTGGTCTTGTCTTCCTTTTCACAGGTCCAGGTTGAGGCGGTGTATTGCCATCCGATGTATCCATCTCAGGTGCTGGAATATTGGTCGAAGTTGGTAATTCAGGTAGACGTTACTTTCCTTACCCTTAAAGCTATTAAAATTTCCCATACTTATTTTTGTTCAAAAAATATAAAACTTGAATGTTTACTGGTAGATGTTTTTAGCTCGAGTCTCAATTTTGTAATGATAGCCTCAAATTTTCAGCACGAGCAAGTAGGCTCGACAATGGGATCAATGCCAACTTGATTTAAATTGTATGTAGAGCCTGAGTATCTGAAGTTATTGCTTAAGCATGAACATGTGGGCGACTCTCATGCGAAATACTTAAGCATAGATCGTTGTAGCTCACTCATCTGAGTATAGCATAGATCGCTGTAACTTAATCAGTCGGCCTTTTACGAATCAGAATTATCGCCATTCGATATGGCTTTAGAGACAAAATCGTATCGAAACTGAATCACGTCAACTTGGCTAATTGAAGTTTTATCTTTGTAAATTATGATTATTAATAATGAATCTCTATTATCAGTTGTTTAATCTTCGAATGCAACTCTCGAAGAGGCAATTGTTGCGACTTCTTATTGGCATAGTTGTAGAGCAGCTAGTTGTAAGTTCTTATCTACACTTGACACGCTCGTTGATAGCTGATCAGCGCTGTAGAGCGTTGGTGGGGTGAAGTTAGGAGTTGTCAACGCTGGGACCTCAATGGGCGTTCAGCCAAGACGCGAGACATCCGCTGGCCGAGCATATAAATTACCTATGATTGTGTATTCTGGCTGACAGTTGGCCCAATACACAATGTGCAAACGAGGCGTATGCTTAATGCAATTGCTGGCGCTGGAGCTGGTGCTGGCGTCTACTGCAGCTTTGCCACACCATCGACAACAGCAGCAGCACCATCAGTTGAGCAGCGATGTCCAACGCATGGACAATGGTACGTATACGTAATCTCATAATGAACTTATGTTTATATCTGATATATATATATTTATATATATATATATATATATATATATATATATGATCTACTATCTATCTTCGTTAGAGTACACTCCGATAATACACATCAGTTCAGCCGTGTTGCAGCTGGCGCCAGATGAGCAAACGCATTTGCTGCTGTCAGGCAACGGCAACGGCAACGGCAACGGTCACAGCGGCTCATCTCAGCCAGCTGGCACCATCGTTCACTGGCCGCACATCTACAGGCTGGAGGATTTGCTGCCTGTGCGCACGCCAGCAGCTGCTGAGCCGCGGCTCACAGTCACTGGCAATCTGGACTTTAATACAAAGAGCCCGCAGTATGTGCAGTCCCATGGACGCTGAATGGATAAATCAGGAATTACATGACAAACTTAGCTGATTTATTGCAACAAAAAAAAAACGTATCGTTATATGTTATATATATTATATTTCTGTATTGGGAATAAAAAAAAATTTAGCTAGTAGAAACGTTGACTATCACAGTCTTAGTGAGAGTCCAGTTGGTGTTCGATCACGTGCTGCTGATGCTCCAGCTCCAGCTGCTGTTCGATGTGCTGCTCCTCAAGCTGATGCTCCAGTTGATGCTGCTCGTGCTCCTGCCTATCCTTGAACTCGTAGAGCGTGCTGTAGCTGAAGGCGCCCTTGCCGTGATCAATGCCGGGCACCGGCTCCTCGGCATGGTGCTCATGGTGTTCCAGCTGCAGCTCCGGCTCCGGCTCGTAGTGCGCATGCAGTTCGCTGGCCTCGGCATACTCCACGCCCGCATCGCTGCTACCATAGTCCGCCGGAAAGCTATGCTCGCTCAGGTGATCGCCCAGTTCGCCCAGCTGCTCGTGATCCGCATGCAGTTCGCTGGCTCCCAGATCCAGCTTGGCCAGCGCTTCGCCGCCGCTCAAGGCGCCCGCATAGCTGCCTAGCAGTCCAGCGGAATGTGTACCAGCTGCCACCTCACCACCAATATAGCCCGCTTGACCGCTCAGCGCCTGGGCCAGCAGCAGGATTAGTTTCAATCGCCAGGTGAACATGTTGACGATAGTTGCTTATGGATTTTTGTAGTTTGTAGTTTGTAGTTGGCTACCGACGCGGCGAAATGGTTCAAGTCGACTATTTTCTTTTCGACAAGAGCTCTGCCATTTATACGCTGGCTTTTGGCACACATTTTCCTGCATTTTCCAGCCGCAGCAACAACTCTAGCAACAACAAGCAAGCAGCGCTTTTGTTTGGCTTGGCTTGGCTGGGCCATCCATGTTGCAATGGACATCTGCCGACGACGACGACGAAGACGAAGACGACGACGAGGCGGCCGCTTAGCTGCAGCTGATAATTTTGTGCACTTATTGTGCGGATTACGTATACGCCAGTGCGGCTAGCGCGGGCAGCTCACCCAGGCAAGCCGAGCCGAGCCAAGCCAGCCGGCTGACCATTGAATAGCCGCAATTATAAGAGGCGCCGACACCACCGCCACCACCGACACCGCAGCAGCTGTTGCAACGTGCGTATACGTAATGTATTTGCGGTTGGCCCCAGTTCTATGCAGGCGCAAAGGCTTACATAATCACAAACGGCGTCATTCATTCGATCGTTGTCTATGCTGATCTTGTCAAGGCGCGCACCATCGATGCGGAAGCAACAACAGCAACAGCAGCAGCTCAAGCCGCCACGCATCCAACTCCGGGCAGCACCCTGGCACCAGCTCGCACTCACACGCCAATTGGCAGCTAATTGAGTTGATCAACAAAACGGAAACGGATGGCTCAGAGCGTAGAATCGTCGAAACTGGCAAAACCACCAACGAGGGTGGCTCGATCAGTGCCGCATGAGCCCCATATATATGACCATATAATCAGTTTAATCGTTGCAGTTTAAGCGATTGTGCAACCTGTGCAGCAACAATAACCCAGCTCTGGGGTGGCAATTAAGAGCGTTACCAGAGCGACCAAAATGCAGTCACAGATACAGATGCAGCTGCATGTCGTGCTACAGTTACACTCACACACACTCACACACGCATACATAGAGACATGGCAATGCCTACAATGCGCACTCACTTGCCAAATGTTTCTCAAAGATTGCAGAAGCCAGCAACAGCAACAGCAACAGCAGCAGCAGCATGTGTGTATAGATACATGTTATACACATACATAAGTTATGTCTCTTTGTAAACAATCTTGAATAGAGCAGCCAAACAATTTGCCATTGCACTGAAAAATGGCGAATTTTTTTACGTTGTGAATACACCCCAAATATAAGATTTACTTTATTTATTTTTATTCACTTTTTTAGTTATAAATTATATAATGATATTGTTCAGCTCCTATGTGCTTAGCTTATACATATATATTTTATATATTGTTGTGTTCATGAAAATAGTAGTTTTTTCCTCTTTAAGTAGCCACTACTATTTTCATGAACAGCTAAATTTTGATTAATTTCTCTTGCTCAAGCTCATGCTCCTAAACTTGCAAAATAAATTAAAATTATTAAAAAAAAAATATTAATATTTTATACTGGTTTCAAATAGTTTCAAAAATTCATTCAATCTCCTTGTTCAACAATTACTGCTCAGTCGCAGTACAATTTTTATGAACACAGTTGAATATACATACTAAACATATTGTAGTATATCTCTAGTAACTTTTATTCGAGTCTCTGTTTTATTTGCAACTTCTATTATTATTTTTAAATCTACTTTTACAGCAAGGAACAGTTAATGTTATCTGCAACTTTGTGTATAAGCAAACAGCGTCAACTTCCTCTCTTGAGTTGCGATATATAACTTGACTTTGGTTTTGTATATGAAACATTGTTATAAATGATTTTTGAAAGACTGCAAACAAATTTCATATGCAATATGATTACTAGCTTAATCAGATATGATTTTTTTTTCGTCTATCTGATATATTTGATGTAATCTGATATATATATATATATACTATAAATATTCTATAATATTCTACAAAGTGCCATTTATATTTATAGTTGATGCTAAATATGTATTGTGATATAAACAGCTAAAGCTAATAGTATATTGTAGGCAATTACATTTTTTTTCATATATTTTATGCATAGTTGATCAAAATACGCGCTGGCCACTCTTTTGAGGCATAGCGAATGCAAGTGCAATCGACTTGGAGTGTTATAATTAGTTTACACTTTTATTCATCAAATCTTTTGACACGTTGCCTGTTACAGCTACAAGCGGCCGCTGTTGCTGCTGTTAGCGTGCCAGCAGTAGCAGCAGCAACAAATAGTCACAACAACAACAGCAAAAGCAACAACAGCAGCAACAGCAATAATAATGGCAGCAAGTCATGCGGGGCAGTGGGGCGCCCCACAAAACTTTTGCGCACACAAATTACCAATGTAATAAGTTGTTGCTGTTGTTGTTGTTGCTGCTGCTGTTGTTGTCAGTGATTGCTGCGCGTACACCCACGGCGGAGCAACAACAGTTATTAATTCGCATTTTGTCGGCAGCATTTCCTAACGCAAATATTTCAATTTTTTTTTTCACATTTCTTGCTGTTGCTGTTGTTGTTGCTTTTCGTTTTGTGGCTTGTTGTTTCTTTTTTTTTCGCCAAGTCGGGAGCACCCACAACGAGCTGTTGCAGCAATGGGCCAGCTGGGAATGAACTGATCGCTGATCGCTGCGCGTTGGGCAAACGCTTGGTCAATTAGATTTTTGTTAGCCCGGTTGTTAAACAGTTGGAGCACATGATCTGTGCCCATTGTAACTGGAGCAGCTGATTAAGCGCAATTCTCATGAAGAAGACCAAATAGCGTTTCATTTGCTGTTGTGTGGCTTTGATCAATATTAACATGATTGTCCGGCCATTTGGCCGGCCCTATATAAGGCTGTGCTCCGGCTCCAATCGGCAATAGAATGAAGCCCTTAACCTTGTTAATCGCAGTAGTCGTCGTACTGGGCGTGGTCGATGGCCGGAACTTAACCAGAGCTGGCAGGCGGAATGCGGAATCGCGACGCCAGCAGCTCAACCAGCTGCAGGACCAGTTACGTGGTTTGATTTTGGGCCTGCCGATTGACATCCCTTCGACGGCCTTAACGTACATCTGCAGCACCATCATGGATCTGGGTCTGGTGCAGCCCAAGAACGTGCCAGATATGTCGCTTATGAACTTTCAGCTGCGTCCAGATGCCTGCAAAAATATCAGCATTCCGCTGACCCAGGCCGGCGAGCTGTGGGATACGCCGGGCTTCTATCAGGACAGGCCGACGGTTATCTTCATCACCGGCTGGGGTTCCACGATAGATAGCTCCAACAGCGGCCCGGTGGCCAAGGCATTTGCCTGTCGCAACGACTCCAACTTTGTGGTGAGTCTGGGTCAGACGCTTTCTTTTTCACTACTAACTACGATATACATATGCTGATCATAAGTCATAAATATACCGTTGAACAGGTGTTAGATGCAGCCAACTATATAAGCACCCTTTATACTTGGTCCGCATTAAACACGGAGGCCATCGGGCTCTATGTGGCCCAGGCGCTGATGCAGCTGGATCGCGAATATGTGACAAAGAATGTGCACGTCGTTGGCCACAGCCTGGGCGCCCAGATAGCAGGTGCGACAGGTCGCAACTATAAGCAGCTGTCAGGCGGCGCAATATTATCGCGCGTCACCGGCTTGGATCCGGCCAATCCATGCTTCTATGATGGCAATGAGCTGCCGGGCGTGCGCCGAGGCGATGCCGTCTATGTGGATACCATAACCTCCAATCCGAACGTAGCAGGCACTCCCGATAGCGCGGCCGATGGCAACTTCTTTGTGCAGGGCCTGACTCCGCTCAAGTCCGGCTGTAGAGGTCTCAATGCCGTCAGCTGCTCACATCAGCGCGCCGTCGACTACTACGTGGAGTCTGTGTATCCAACGAATACGGAAAACTTTGTGGGCAGACGTTGCGACAATTATGTCGATCTGTGGACTGGCGACAATTGCAGAAGTGACGACACAGCCTTCATGGGCTATGCGGCCTCCGAACTGGGCATATTCTACGTGGATGCCAACGCAGAAGAGCCCTATGGCACCAATGCCGATTCGGACAGCTTTACATCGGCCGATAGCTCCTGCGGCCTGTGCAGTGCAGAGAACTAAACGTCTCAGCTAATGTGGCAATATATTACTTACTTTTTCTTCTCAAAATCTATATGTATCCAGTTAGAAACCATAATCGAATCAGTGAATATTAAAAAAAGAACATTTATTTAATGTGTATACCGAGGGGAAATTATTGCAGATATTGTGCCTGGAATTATTTGCCGCCTGACTATAAATGTGCACGACCATTAGAGGTCTGACCTTCGGAAGAGTATACAGAGGGTATATTGGCTAGGCAAAACTTAGAGTAGACTAGTGGATTTATGAGAGTTTATGCAAGAGATTTGTGTGATAGTTAGGCTCAAAATTTGTAGAACCAGGCTCAGGTAGATTACTCATGGCTCATCTTCGGCAGGTAGAACAGGTTTACTTCACCTTGCAGCTATATAGAGCCTAGAAATAACTCATTCAACTATGAGTTTATTTATTTGATATTTGATCTAAATAAGTTATCAATCACAATTCAAATTGGATCATTTCCTGTTTGGGAAGAAAATCACCTAAATCAGAGTAAGATCAGCGCAGTATCTGGCAATTGTCTATCGTAAATAAATCAGAATTTTGTCGCTTTTTGATTTGAAGTATTTAATGATGGGAAATTCCATATGCAATTTCGTTTGCCATTCAAATTATTGACAAGTCACACAGGCGAGTAAATGCTCTTTATGAAATACACTTGCTACACTCAACCCAAGATAACAAATCTGTATTGGAAATGGAAATTTATAAAGTTGATCAAATCTTGACTATATAATTACGGCGCATGTTTGTTCAGCAACTTGAGCAGTTGGGCAGTCGTGAGTTGCCTTAAGAATTTGATGACTGCGCTGATGTCAACTAGTTCTTTGTGACGTTGGGACGTTCGGGACACTCCATATGGGGCGGTTGTAGTTCGCCAGCAGCATAGCAATGAGTGCGGAATACCCCCATTAATATGATATTGTCGTAGTCAGCAGCAGACTATTCCAGTGCGCCGCATCAGGTCGTTCGATAAGGTAGTAGATACCCTCAGAGCTGTGCAGTAATCATGATATTGTCGCGAAGGCTGACCACCTATATAAGTTAAATAAGTTATTCGCAAATCTTGTTTACTCGTAATCAACTAAAACAATAATTTGCTTGAGTGGAGTCGAGGTGATCTCTAGATTCAGCCTGCTTCAAGTAGATCAGCAAAGCTGATGATACTTGGAATATCAAAACAAAACATGAAGAGTATCTTGGTTTGTGTTTGAAAATGTTCTGCTTATGAATTATTTACTAACAGATTGTTTGGCTAACAAAAGAGAAAGAGAGAGAGAGGGAGAGATAGAGAACCGTTTCGATTCAGATTTAAGATGCATATTAGTCCGTTAGTCTAGGAGTGTGCGTGTGTGAGTCGTTAGTGATATTGTGAAATCTAATTAAGAGACAAGTGCACCTTATCTGATTGCCGTGTTGCGCATGAAATACACCTATATGGTCACAGTTAGGCTGGCTGTTCTCACTCACTCTCACCATAAATGTCGCACTCACTCTCTCCGCGTTGTTGGTGTGCGCCTTAAAGGTGCTGACCGGCCTATAAATACTTGTTCCGTATGACTTTCGGTATTCATTGCGCTCGGAACTGTCGTTCAACATGGGAAGTACGAACCTTAAATTCAGCACCTGCCTGTTGCACCTGCTGCTGTTCGCAGCATTGGGCCATGGCATCGATTGGACGGTGCCCGATGTTGTGGGCTCGCTGCGAAATGTCGGCTCCTCCATTATCGATACAAAGTCGCTGCCCACACCGCAGGGCCTGCTCGAGGGTAGCAAAAATCTAATCGCCGGCTATCCCTTCGAGTATGTCTCCACCAGCATTAACTTCCTATGTGAGTATCAGCTGCAATGCCCATAACAATGTTACATTTTGTGTGTTCATTTCTTTGGCAGGCTCTCAGGCGCTTAGCTCCAACAAAATCAAGTCGAAATTCACACCGGACATACACCAAATGAAATTCCAGCTGCGCACCGCCTGCAACAAGACAAGCTTTCCCCTGCTCGAAGCGGATTCCATGTGGCGCAGCCCCGAATTCGATCCCAAGAAAGAGGTTGTCATACTCGCCACCGGCTGGACGACCAGCATCAATGATACGGACGATACCATTGACAAATTCGCTCAGGCCTACAATTGTCGCGGCGATGTCAACTTTGTGGTGAGTCCCGACTTTCACATACCCTGCTTCTAGTTAGTCAAGAGCCAGTTTCGCTAAGCATCGTAAGCTGAATGTGGTCAGAGACTTGAGCTTAGTGTTATTCAGACTACGGGCTAGGGATCTTGTTGAACCTTATCCATTGCCGATTGTCTAGGTTTTTGGAGACTAAATTCTAAAGGTAAACTGCAAGTCATAAATGAAAGCGTATATACCCCGCGTCTTTTTGAAAACGAGATGAAAATCTTGAACTTGAAACAATCTAATTGATAATCCATAAGTAAATTATATTAGCTAAGGTCTATTAAAATGTCATTTAATTTACATTTAATATTTTTTTTGCTGCAAATGCAAAACATTTCAATTCTTATCAATAATATAACAAGGCCGAGCTCTCAATGCCAAGCAAAAGTTATGATGCGGTTTTCGATAGCCTATGAACTTGAGCAGTTTGAGAAGTTGGCAAAAGTGTTGTAGTTCAAAGTGATCAACCATCAGATACCCTCTACGTAACGTAGTGCAATGTGGATAGTAAAAAGATAGATAAATGTGTAGAGAGTAGAAGAAATGCTTTTTTTACTATGACTTAGAATCTTTTAACTATCATATGATGTAATATGATTTGGCACCATCTATATATCTACCTGTATGTCTATCTATCTATCTATCTATCTATCTATCTATCTATCTATCTATCTATCTATCTATCTATCTATCTATCTATCTATCTATCTATCTATCTATCTATCTATCTATCTATCTATCTATCTATCTATCTATCTATCTATCTATCTATCTATCTATCTATCTATCTATCTATCTATCTATCTATCTATCTATCTATCTATCTATCTATCTATCTATCTATCTATCTATCTATCTATCTATCTATCTATCTATCTATCTATCTATCTATCTATCTATCTATCTATCTATCTATCTATCTATCTATCTATCTATCTATCTATCTATCTATCTATCTATCTATCTATCTATCTATCTATCTATCTATCTATCTATCTATCTATCTATCTATCTATCTATCTATCTATCTATCTATCTATCTATCTATCTATCTATCTATCTATCTATCTATCTATCTATCTATCTATCTATCTATCTATCTATCTATCTATCTATCTATCTATCTATCTATCTATCTATCTATCTATCTATCTATCTATCTATCTATCTATCTATCTATCTATCTATCTATCTATCTATCTATCTATCTATCTATCTATCTATCTATCTATCTATCTATCTATCTATCTATCTATCTATCTATCTATCTATCTATCTATCTATCTATCTATCTATCTATCTATCTATCTATCTATCTATCTATCTATCTATCTATCTATCTATCTATCTATCTATCTATCTATCTATCTATCTATCTATCTATCTATCTATCTATCTATCTATCTATCTATCTATCTATCTATCTATCTATCTTTATCTATCTATCTGTCTATCAATATAAATCTCTATCGATCAGCCTATCTGTCTCGGCCTACCTAATCTAAAATCCATTTTGCAGGCAGTGGATGTTGCCAAGTTCATAGATACCCTATATACTTGGTCTGCATTCAACACAGATGAGATTGGCGAGAACATTGCTCGGGGCTTGGTGAAGCTGTTGGATGTGGTCAAGGTGGAAAACATTCATCTGATTGGCCATAGTTTGGGTGCGCACATTGTGGGCTCGGCGGGACGCTATCTGCAGCAAATGACTGGCAAAACGTTGTCGCGCATCACCGGCCTGGATCCGGCCAAGCCGTGCTTCAATGAGGGCGAAGTTCTGTCGGGCTTGCAGCGCGGCGACGCAAAGTTCATTGATGTCATACACAGCAATCCGGGCGTGCTGGGCAAACGGGATCCCATGGGTGATGTGGACTTCTATCCGGGTGGTCTGGATCCCCTGCCCTCGGGCTGCTTATCGGTGACCTGCGCCCATGCCCGTGCCTGGGAGTATTACGAGGAGTCAATTTATCCGGGCAACGAACGCAACTTTCTGGGCACACGCTGCAGCTCGTTGAGGAGACTGCGCGATGATCTCTGTTCGGGCGAAAAATATCCCATGGGTTTCGCTGTGCCGCACAACATCAAAGGCAACTACTTCCTGGAGGTCAACAGCATCAAGCCCTATGGCAAGCAATCGTCTGGTACGCGTTCAGCACGACTCGAGAAATGCGGCGTTTGTGGCAAGTAATGGAGACACCTCGTGATGAGATCCCAACTGAAATCGATACCTGAAACCCGTTCCATTTGCATTGCCTCTGATCCGAGCTGAATTAGAGAACGCTGAAATACTTAATCTGAGCTGCTTGCGAAAGGAAACTTATAAACTAATATATAGGCTTAAGAAATCTTATGAAACCCGATAGCAATTCCGTGACTGTGATAAGTCGATAATATCGCAGTTTCGAAAAGTTTTTTTTTCTATTTTTTTTCCATATTTAATTCTTTCTATACATAAGTTGTTTTTTTTTTTTTCTCAGATGTTGGCTTGGCCTGATCTCTGGGCCCCCAAATACAATTTGCATGTTAAGCGTTGACAATTCAATTAATTTTTGTTTATAATGCCTATGCTAAAAAAAATAAAACCTCATAAGTAGAAAAACAATTCACAGACATCTATGGAATAGAGGCCGCCACACAGAGATTGCAACGAGCGTCTAGGCGCCAAAGTACAGTGCGCCCCAAAAGTTGCGATCGAATGGGCGAGGTCAACGAGAATGAGTTAAGAGAATGTTGAAATGCGATTAATGACAGCCAAGGAATACATCCTGTTCATTAACGACACTTCAAAAATGACCGCAAACAAGTAATTTACACTGAAATAAAAATAAATCGAAAATGTAATTCAAATTATTGGGCATAATTTAAATATTGGTAATACATAAAAAATAGATATAAAAAAAATAAAAATAAAAATAAAATATAAAAATAAATTTAATATAAATACTAATATAAATTAAAAAAATATTTTAAAATTTCTGTTTTTTTTTGTTTCTCAAATCATTTAATATAATTTTAATATTTTAAATTGTAACATACAAAATATAATTTTTAAACAGCAACTTGATCCTATTATAAGCTCATTAGCACCAACTTAAAGATGATCACAATGAGTAATTTACACCGAAAAATAAACTGAAATTTTCTGCTGAATACTGCGAAAACTTGAAGAAAAGTTTTCCAGCCAAATTAAAATATACAAATAAATTAAACAAACAGATTAATGATTATATAGAAATAAAAAAATTATCAAACATAAATGCCATAGAGTTAGTATGGAATTAATATGTTTGATTGGGGCTCAACTTAGGACTTGGCTGTACTAAGTCTAGTTCGAGTTATTCTCTGCAAGCTAGTGGCTACTGTGCTGTGAGCCGTTGCGGCGTTGCGGCGCTGTGGCTTGCAGTTGGCGGGCCCCTTCACCTGGCTGAGCTGGCAACATGACAAATGAGTCACCCGTCGCGGGCTTCTGTGGTGCATATTGGAGATTAGGCTTAACCATGCCAAGCAGCCGTCAGCTGTGCTCGTTGTTTCCGCCAGCCGACAGAAGTCAGCAGCAAGAGGCCAACCGCGTGGCGAGGAAATGATCCATCAAGCGTGTGAGTTATGCGCAATTCGGCAACATGAACTGGCCGCCATGGGGCAAGGGGGGGCAAGCGGGGCATGCGGTGCTTGGGATGAGCTGCTGCATATGCCGCTGCTGTCGGCTGCCGCTCATGTTGCTGTTGCCAATGAGGCGGTCGTAAAGTGCTGTAAAGTAGTTGACCCTGGTCAAGAATCGGACGCTCAAAGTGGTTTAATAAACGGCAATGCAATTACCTCGCTCGTCTCTCACTGTGTGTGCGCAGCTGGTTTATTTATCAGCTGACCAAGACCAGGCCATGGCAGCCCCCACCTGCAAAGCGGTGCGATTTATTTTGTGGATTCTTGACTTGATGAGCCGCTCAGTCGCTCAGCCGGCCGGCCGCTCCCCCATGCATAATTGGCGGACGCTGCGGCTACGCAAATCTAGATAAATAGCGTATGCTGCGTGTGTTTTGAGATCATTCAATTGCCACACTTCAAAACTCACACCCACATCACAGTCAGGCAGGATACACCGATCTGAAGATCAGCAAGATGAAACTGTTCATTGTACTCAGCGCTTTGATTGCCTGCAGCTCGGCTGGACTTATTCGCAGCAGCGGCTGGTCCGGTGGTAGCAGCGGCTGGAGCTCGAATCCTTGGGCCGGCGGCAGCATCAGCACCGGCGGCTGGAGCTCAAGTCCTTGGGGCAGTGGCGGCGGTGGCAGCGGCTGGAGCTCGAATCCTTGGGGCAGCAGCGGCGGCTGGAATAGCGGCTGGTCCTCCCAGCCCAAGATCATTAAGGTTATCAAAATTGGCGGCGGCGGCGGCGGCAGTGGCTGGAGCAATGGAGGCGGCAGCGGCTGGTCCAATGGCGGCGGCAGTGGTTGGAGCAATGGCAACAGCGGCTGGAGCAATGGCGGCGGCTGGAGCAATGGCGGCGGCTGGAGCAATGGTGGCGGCTGGTCGGGCCAGAGTATCGGCAGCATCGGCAGCAGCGGCTGGTCCAGTGGCAACAACGGCTGGGGCAGCAGCGGCTGGTAGTGAGGAACGCAGGCAAAGGCTCTGGCAACCGCGCGCGCTGACTCGAATTGATTATTGATTTTTGATTTCATATTACGTATATGCATAAGAGAGTACATTTTTTTTCTAATTTTTTTATACAAACAAATCTATTTTTTTTTTTGTAAACAAATACAAATTGAAAATTGTAAAAAAAAGCAAGAAATCGCATGATTTTTCTTCGACTGCTGGCAGATGATTGACGAGCGAATGTTCTAGGCACGTTTCGGCTTGCCATATTTCATTTCACAGTGGAGAGCAATTAAAAATATAGTTTTGAGTACAGATATTAACATAGATGCAACATCTTCAAGTTCAAAACCTCCCGCTGCTGCCACGTCTGCCTGGGAACCAGACCGAGAATTGGAACTGGTCGGCCCAACAGTGAGAGGCTGTTTTGCGTTCTCGCTGATCTCGAAATTCACATAAATGCCTTTTTGAATTATGGTCCATAACAATTAAAATGCTAACCTGACGCCGTAATTATTGCTATTACTTTGTGCATTCACAATGCTCGTGGAGCATTCAGTGCTCATCACTCATAGAGCTGCACACTGACACCAAATGCAGCAATCACTTGGGCTTCTCTTTATCAATTAAAAATATATATATGTAGGGCCTTTCTTGATTAGAAAGAAAATGCATCGGATACTAGAGGATGTGACTAAAAATAAGAAGTAATTGAGTCACAGAGTGTGTGGCCAATAGACGCATACGCCTCAAAACAGATGCATCTGCTGCCTGAGCCTTATTAACAGCATTCCTTAACGTGATTGAAATGTATGCTTCAAGCATGCTCGTCTTCTGGAGTTAAGGCTATAAATATTTGGTTGCTTCATGATTTGTAGTATGAACTATCCTAAGCTACTTCTTCCATAACTATATGGATCTAGACTTTGTTTGTAGCCTTTGGTTCGTCATATACTAAACCAAGCTCAATGCTGTTATTTATATTTTTATTGCCTTTGATCAGCTTAAGCTCAGCAATATTTGACTGGAATTGCGCTGTCAAGCCAGTTTTGTTAAAACCTTGTATCAAGAATATGTTTATAAATTTTATTCAAAATTTTCGACAGAGAAATATTTTTAAAAAAATCTTTCTGATACCAAAATAAATAAATAATTGCGCTAGAAACCTACAAATCTCATGACAGCCTTGAGAAAACAAAAAAAGGTCTTGCAAACAGGCAGTTCTGAAAGCTAAGATCAAATGACAGCTTCGCGAATGTCTTGAGTCTTGAGTAAGCAGTAAAGCTGCTAAAGCTAAATTAAATTTAATTGAAATATATATTAATATTTATTATTATATGTATGTAGAGTTTTTCGTCAATTTGTTTATCTTCCAATCTAATTCTATACTTTTACTGCTGCGCCTAATAATGAATTCCCTGTGTGCTATTTTTTACAATTCGCTTATCAAGACTGACACTTTCGAGTTGGTTCTTTTCCTTCACTGACTGTCATAGGGACACTGTCCGATAGACCCAAGTAGCCATCTTGTACTCACTAGACAATAGCCGGGACTACGTTCAGCAACAGCTATCTTTGTTTCTCCCTCACGGAGTGAGCATAAGAGGACTCAAAACGAAAACGACCCACTCACTCGGATGACATTCTTACAACAGCTCTATACACGCTCTCAGTGTCACACTAATACTACTGCAACGGCAGGAGGAAAATACGACACAATTGAACAGAATAAGGAAGCAGAGTAAACGGACTTTCATATTTATTCTGCCATATGATCACAAGCTGAACCTAATCAAATCTGAGCTGGCCAATAAACAAAAATATGACTTTGCTGGAGTTTTGTGTCCACTGTGCGAAACATATTCGTTGCTCAGGCGGTTGAGGTCGTCTTGTGGATTCGGTTGTGGGGTTATTTGTGGCTTTGAGCCATGTTACGCTGCCGCACGCGTTGAATGCAACAGAGTCAGTGGACAAGTTGCGGCAATATATGGTAAGTAATTCACTTGAGCAGGCAGCTCATTTGTTTGGGCTTTGACTGCGTTTTTCCCCATCTGCATCTGCGTCTGTGTGTGTGTGTGTGTGTGTGTGTGAGTGTGTGAGTGCTTGCACAACAATTGACATTGAACTCGTCGAATGCGAATGTGGTTGAGTCGTGCACCACACACACATTTGTCTGGCACTCGCATTGCATGCGAATACCGACAAAACTAAGCAGCGATCAGCACACAGCAAACAGCAAACAACAAAAATCAAATTAATTATGCAGAAAAATCTGAAAAATATGAAAAATTACAGAATTTAAATTGTAAATTGTAAAACAAATTGTGCGGCGCTGGCAAAAAAAGTGTTGCTGCACACACAAATGCTTGTAATTAATGACATCGCTATGGCTCAGCAGTTTAGAAGTGCTGCCAGCCACGTTGGCTGGCTGCGGTTCTGTGCGGCGTATGCGCAGAGTGTTCCCAACATAAACGTTGCGTATGCGCCGCGTGTGCCGCGCTCTTGACAGCGACTGCAGTGCGCGGGCTTCGACAGCCACTTGAGCGCACAGTTCTCAGCCTTCCGAGTAGCCTTTGGGTGCGTCGCCCCCCACACACACTTAGCACAGCCCACCACAGTACAGCACTGATCGCATCTCACATTAGTGCCTTAGTTTTATGCCCAATCAGTGTTTGGGAGCAGCATGACTCAGCGGGAGTTTGATTTGTTCCGTGCAGCTTTGACGGCTATAAAAGCGCAGCGCTGGGCCTGGTAATGGCATCAGTGAAGCTAAGGTTCTAACAGCGCCAACAGCAACAGTTCTAACAGTTCATCTAATCAGTTCATCTATCGGCGGATTTTGCAACTCAACATGCGCTACGCTCTGCTCGTTGTATTCCTGTGCGGTCTCATGTTTGCCATCGCCTCGGCTGGTTTGCTGGGCGGCGGCGGCGGTGGTGGCGGCTATGGTGGTGGCGGTGGACATGGCGGTGGTGGCGGCGGCGGTGGCAAAGGCGGTTGGCAGAAGAATGGCGGTGGCGGCGGCGGCGGTGGACAAGGTGGCTGGCAAAAGGGCGGCCAGGGCGGATACGGCGGTGGTGGTGGCGGCAAGTCTCTGGCCGGCAATCGGGGCAGCTCGGTGTCCTGGCAAGGCGGTAACGGAGGCGGCGGAGGCGGCAAGCACGGCGGAGGCGGCGGCGGCGGTGGCGGCTATGGAGGTGGCGGCGGCAAGCACGGCGGTGGCGGCGGCGGTGGTGGCAAGCACGGTGGTGGTGGCTGGTAAAGTGAACTCCACAGCCACTCAACGAGAACTCCAAGACGAAACGAAATGTAAATACTCCGGCTGCTCCCTCGGCTGACATGTGTTCTACGGCATCTAGACATAGAGCTAGAGGCATTTCCCAACTTTTTTTTTTGCCTACCTACCTAGTTGTACCCAAAGTTTCACAAGGCTATTCCTCCCTTTCGTTATGTTTAATTGTACTAATAAAGAAATGTTCATTTTGCTAAAATTCGCTAAAAATGCTATTCAAGAGAAGCTGCTGCATCCAAGGAACACAGTTCAGGTGGCTTTTAAGACTTCTAGCTATACTTCATATACTAGCCTTAGGATTGTAGGGATCAAGTGTTTATATGATGATCTTAGGATATGTTCTAGAGGCAAGGATCGTCTCTGTTTTGGAATAATCCACAAACAGGACTAGCTGAATCATCATCATCATTATCAGCTAATCATTGGTCAAGTATTCATGTTCTGAAGCAGCATTTGAGCTGTTGAAAAAAACTCATGGATCATCTTTTCTTATATGAGCAGCATGATATGTTCTAAGGATAAGAAAGTTTACATTTTGGTTCATTCAAACATATATACAGAGCTAATTAAATCACCATAAAGTATTCATGTTCTTTAGCAGCTGTGCAGCTTCGGTAGCATCTGAGCAGTTGCTACCAACTCAGGATGCCAGCTCTAGCTGCAGCCAGCAAAGGCAAAGGCTTCATCTGATAAGAGTGTAAAATGAGCTTTAAAACAGGAAGACAACCAAAAGCATTTGTGCATGTGCATGACAAATATGACTCCTCCCATGACTGGAAGTAATTTTAAGATTTACATGTTAGTTATATAAGACTATGACTTTAAAAAGGTAGATCAGTTCGAAATCCATGCTCAAATTCTATAAATGTAGATCTGTTTTCGTTTGACTCTCTCTTGAAATATTGTCTTCGACTCTTAGCTCCCGCTTACAACTTATCAATTGTAGCTGCCTTTAGCCACCTGTAGCCCTGCAAATTGTCTAAGTTGCAGTAAATACTCCCATCGATTAGATTATCGTATATATTTATTGGCAGATTAAAAAAAAATAAAAAAAAATTGCTAGTTAAAGCATAAGAGATTGTTTTTTATGTACAGTTGCAGATCGTTTCTAGTGTCGCCTCAGTGTTTCGTTATGGACAGGTTTCTACCAGCTCCAGCCGTCGCTGGAACCGCCGGAGGACCAGCCGCTGCTACCACCGCCGCTCTTCCAGCCACCACCTCCGCCGCCACTTTTCCAGCCACCTCCGCCTCCGCCGCCGCCAGATTTCCAGCCGCCGCCACTGCCGCCGCCAGATTTCCAGCCGCTGCTAAGGCCAGACAGTGCTTGAGATTTCCAGCCTGAGAGGCTCGACAAGGCGCTAGACCAACCAGCACCCAAACCGCCGCCACCACCGCCTCCGCCGGAGCTTAGTTTCCAGCCGCCGCCGCCGCCGCCACCTCCGCCGCTCTTCCAGCCACCGCCGCCACCACCGCCGCTCTTCCAGCCACTGCCGCCTGAGGACCAACCGCTGCTGCCGCCACCACCGCCTCCGCTGGAAGGCCAGGCACTGATGCTTATCTTGCTGGGCCAGCCAGAGGAGCCGCCACCCGATGACCAGCCGCCCCCACCGCCACTCTTCCAGCCGCCGCCTCCGCCACCACTAGGCCAGCCACCGCCGCCACCACCACTAGACCAACCGCTGCCGCCACCGCCGCCCGATGACCAACCGCTGCCGCCGCCGCCACCACTGCTCCAGCCATGTGGCTTGGCAAAGACGCAGACGCTCAGCACGGCCAAGAGACCGACAAGAACCAAGCGACGTATCGACTGCATCTTTGTGAGAAATGTTGCTTTTGTTGTTGACTGTTGTTGCTGTTGCTGTTGCTGCTGATGTTGCTGTTGCTGCTGATGTTGCTGCTGTGCACTAACTAATTTACAACTGGGCGCACTCACGGCTATTTATACAGCCAGTCGAGTGCAGCGCATCTAAGATTCTAACCGCCAGCGGTGCAGATGCTGTTGTTGTCGTCGTCAACGACGCTGCTGCTGCTGCTGCTGTCGGCAGCGACGCGTCGCGACTCTGGGACTGCAGTGTAATCAGCTGTAATTGCCAAATCTGGCGCTCGTTCCGATCTTGGCTTCGTGCAGTTGGCCCTCATTATGCCAACTTTCAATTTCGTACGCTCTGCGGCCATCTATTGTTGTTGGCAACGCCCCGCCACCTTCCACAGGTCCACCTGACTCAGCCGACTCAGCTGACTTAGCTGACTCAGCTGACTCAGCTGACTCGGCCTAGACTCAAGATTCTGGCTGCCATGCTGACAAATGGCCAGCATCGATTTATTGGCGCGCCATTTTTATGTAACAACTCTTTGGGGGCAAATCGATTGACTGGCGGCCCATTCTTTGTGGCTGCCATTAACTGAGCACAGCTGAGCTCTTGAGCTCTCATAATCAATGAGCTAGCCGCTGGCTGCACACGTGCTGCTGCTGCTGCTACTGCGGCTACTGTTGCCACACAGCTTGCAACAGTTTCGTGTTGGGCTCTAAAATCGGGTCAACGGCACAGCGATCAATCACTCAGACCATCAATATAAAGTGCCATGAATTATACAATGAATGCATTTGCCAGAGTGCAGACAGAGTATCAAAATTTGAATATTTTGCTAAGCAGCTTTAAGATTTCTATTTGCAATTTAGTTGAGTTGGACAGAGAGTGGAGCCGCTGCTGCCCCCACTTGATCGGTCGTGCAGCTGAACCTGTTGACTCTTTGTTTGCCGTTGCTTTGCGGTAGGCGATTTGAGAATTTTCATGGGCGGCATTAAGTCAAAATCGGGCCTTTGTGCTATCGATTTCGATTGGCAATTGGCAGATCTATCAATGGCGGGCAATCAATCACTTGACTCGCTGCGAATTCCGTAACAAAGCGTTCAACTGTCGAGCGCTGCGATTGCACCAACTGGGCCCAGGGTAAGCTGTTGGGCCAGGCCAAATTGAATTGTCTTCGTCTTTGGGCCCATTTACGGCGCTCTATAAATGTCGCATTAGACCCCAATTGCAATCGATGCCAATTAAGTGTGCGCAATTCAGTCAAGGCAGCCGGCCGCCTCTGCCTCAACGCTCACCTCACCTCATTGGGCATTGGGTCAAACAGGAAGCAGTTTGCCAACCAGTTTTAGGTGGTGATGCCTCATTTAAAAACCGTCAATACAAATTGGTCATATTTCTCTGAGTTGTATTCAGCTTATTATTAACAAAAAAAATTGTGTGTAAAAACATTTAATAAAAAAAAAAAATTGGAACTTAGAAATAATTGAAACACATTGCAGATGCTAGCTTTTTGGCTCCCTGTTTGAACTTGTGTGTGAGGCCATTGCTGGGCCGCGGGCATTTACCAGCCCTTGTTCCAGCCGGAGCCACCGGAGGAGTGACCGCCAGCCGAGGCGTAGCCGCCCGAGTAGCCACCACCGTAGCCGCCGGAAGAGTAGCCGCCATGACCGCCGCTCTGTCCCTGGTTGACCACCTCGAGGATGATGACCTTAGAAGGAGCTGAGTAGCCGCTGGAGTGGCCGCCGGAGTAGCCACCGGAGTAGCCGCCGGAGCGGCCACCAGAGTAGCCGCCAGAGTAGCCGCTGGAGTAGCCGCCGGAGTAGCCACCGGAGCGTCCGCCGGAGTAGCCACCGCCGCCACCGCCGCCGCCGCCGAGCTTACCGCCGAGTCCACCGCCAAGTCCACCACCGAGTCCTCCGCCGAGTCCGCCACCCAGACCGCCTAGTTTGCTTTGCAGCAGCTGGACAATTCCGCCGGCACCACCAGCACCGCCGCCGCCGCCACCACCACCGCCGCCGCCAAGGAGACCATCAAGCGTGGCCTGACTGCCGGCCAGCAAGGCAACAAGGATAACGAAAATGCAGGTAAACGGTTTCATACTGCTCCAAACTCGAATCTCGATCACGATCTTAATTTCAATTTCGATGTGGTGCTTAAGACAAACAGAAGCGTTGACTAATTCTGCAGCTGTGATACCTACACGCATTTATACCAAAAAAGCGTGCTCGGAATCAATAGTCGAAAATACAAGTATTGAACAGCATGAATAAATCAATAGCAGATGCTTGTCAATGCCCAGCATCAGCATCAGCATCAGCATCAGCAACAGCAACAGCAACAGATTCAGCTTCAGAGGGAGTTCGCATTGAAGATAGAGCAAGTGCTGATGCGTAGAGATGGGCGCGTGAGACCAGCCAACACGAGCACGGCGAAACAACTAGTGAATTTGATATTGAGATAAGCAGCTTAAGCTTAGCCTAGGACTGCGCTTAAGACATCAGTTATTGATGCAAACGGAACAAGACTGAGTTCTGTGCGCTTGCCTTAAGGCTCGACTCACAGTCAGCGATAGAAGTCATTCGCCACGAAATATTGGCACTCACGAACGCTCGTGGCACGAGCTCGACTTTAACAATTAGTTGCCTTTGATCGTTTAAGCAATTAAAAGAATTAATAACCCACATTTTGGTGTGTCTGTGTGTGCGACGATGTTGAAGATATTTGATTTTGAGCAGCTGCCGACGGGCCTTTGTTTGCTGATTGTCTCCGATAACTATGCAAATCTTTACGCATGCGCGACTTGGACTTGGCCATTGTTAATACCCTGTAACCATAGAATGGGCGTAGGATATGCCACACTGTGTGCACGGGTCGAGTCGAACAGCAGCTTCGCCTCACAGAGGCGAAGAGAAGAGAGATAAATAGAGAGAGAGAGAGAGAGAGAGAGAGAGTGAGCAACTGGAAGAGTAGAAAGAGCAAATGTAACAAAGATGTTCATTTAATATATACGAGAGGGTATTGAGAGCTTAGTCTAGCTACAGGGTATTTGCCAGTCATCAAACTTCTTCTCATATTCGCTATCTTCTCAGACATAAGTTAGCAACGCGCTGCGTCGATCGGTTGGGCCACAAATCAAACAAATTAACGCCGTTTGATCACATGCAGACCGAAAGACCGAAAGACCGAAAAGCATAGCATCAACAATCGATGGACAGTTTGTCAAGCAGTCCACAGCTGAGCTGTGAGCTTGCACAATTGATAAATGATATTTTGACAGGCAGTACTCGCTCGCCAGCTCGCCAGCTCGCCAGCTCGTCAGCTCGTCAGCTCGCCAGCTCGCCAGTTGTTCTGCTCATTTGCAGATCAAGGTCTGCCAGCGGGCAGAAGCTGGCGAAACGACAAACTGTAACGCTAGATCAGGTAATCAGGAAGCTAGTAGTTAGTGGCCTGCGCGCTACAGTTAGCATCAGCCGAGGCTTGGCCCACTGTCTAAACGTTCCCAGCAACATCATCGCTTAAAAATAGGCGCAATCCAGAACCGGTTCTTGCACAAGCTCGCGCTCAGTGCTCAGATGCTGCCTGTGTTTTGGCACATATTAGCATAGTCAATAGACTTGCCAGTATGTATATATATATATATATATATATATATATATATATATATATATATATATATATATATATGTATGTATATATATATATATATAGATACAGAAACATAGGTATATATATACATATATATACATAAATATACCCATGTACTTTGCTTAGAGCCCGACAACTTGCCAAGTTCAATGCACCTTTAGGCTTACAAAACATTTATGCTAAGCTTCGTTTCGCCACACACATTCTCGTTGGGGGGTGCTTCTTAGCTATATTTGATTACTCTATCAATATGTATATTGCTATACATATATATAGATATATATATATATATATATGTATATGTGCTGCGTGTCTGCTGTAACAATTGATTCATTAACCATATCGATTGAGGAAATCTCTAGTTCACATTTGATATCTGCCAATTAGGCGAATCTTAAGGTCAGCCATAGAATAATTCCTTATTTCCTATAATAGATGTTTTTCTTTCCTTTTGTTTTTTTTGTCCAAGTATTACAATAACAAAAGCACTTTAAATGATATTTGTTAGTCAAAAATTTATTTCTTTGTCTTTGACTTGGCGAATCTATGCACATTGAAGTTGCGAAATATTGTAGAAAAAAAATAAAATAATAATAATGAAGCTAATTATGTGTGGAAAGATTGAAGACACTAACGGAACTTCTATTAACAGCTATATGATATTTTCCTATAGAGTAAATAAAAATGATATTTTGCAGTCAATTCATCACATGCAATGGGCTGATAACTCGAATTTTATGAGCACTAAAATTATATTAATAATAAAATTAATTAAAGTTGTTAAAGCGAATTGCATATGATTTATAAAATGAGATTAGAGCTGAGCGAAAAATATAAAGAATAATAAAATTTTTCATTTTGCATTGCATAAACAATTCTCACTAGCTTTACGATCTGTATATAAGGTCAACATTATATATTCACACATCCATATATACTCGTATATATTTTGATATATGGATATGCTTAGCTGTTTTGCCTTGTATTCAGCGATATTCTTAACCTGTTTTTTTGGGGCCTCACGGGCCAAAAAATTAAGAAAAATAATCATGTGCCTTTGTTTTTCAGCACGTTCATTAGATCCACAGACAGACAGACAGACAGATGGTGATAGATTCGTTTGGCTGGCGCGCAACACGTTTCGTTACAATGGAACAACATCCATTACAACCGCAACAGATATCGTAAAAAGTAGTTCCCATCGCATCGCCTTCAATACGAAGGCTTTCATCAAATTATAATATTTAATTATGCACTCAACCCATATGCAATTACTGGCCAAATGCACAAAAGTGAATGCAAACTTGCAGTTTATGGAGTCATTTATGCATCTTTTGTTTTTTTTTTTTTCGGTTGTGGTCTCATCTGCTTGCAGGCACATATATGACAGAGGCGAGCTCAATTGGTTTGCTGAACAGTGCCAAAACTGTCTGAGTTGGGCAGTGGAAACTGATCTGTAACTGAACTACATCAAAATATGCATAAATAGGTTGCGTAAAAGAGAGAGAGAGAAATAAAGAGAGAGATAGTGATTGCATTTAACAATGGATCAAAGTGTTATTTATTTAAGTAACTTTTTTGAGCTCAAGATCATCTCTATTTATCTTAGAAACTAAGCATTAACTAGTGAACGGGACTGTAAGGCAGCATATGTATATTTTATGTAGTCAAACATATTTCTTATACTCTTCTACAGTATTTCTAGTACTTTAGATTGCCTTGCTGTGAGGAGTATGCAATCTTTTCAGGCTTGGTCTGTTGTTATTGAATGCGAGCTATTTTGAATGCGCTGTCAGTCTACTCGCGTATCTCGAGCTATGTAGGCCAATGAGTTTCGCGAGTTAAGGCATTGGCTAGATCCCTTCATAGCACTCAATTCCTCACAAGTCAGTCATCTCTACTGCATCTTGACTAGATTTAAATTTTGCGTCGCAGTGTCCCATAGAGTTAATCCATATGGAATGTTGCCTCTTGCCTCATATGTATGCCTTCTACTATACTACCACTATACTATAGCATATGCTATAAACTACTACAATTTATATCTTTAAATTTTCAATTGAGATTTTCCTTGAGTTTTTCATTCATCACATAACATTCACTTCTCTCTCTCTCTCTCTCTACAGTTCATGTATTTTGACTGCCGCTAAAATCTTTATTGACATAGAACTTAGTTAGTTTTCGATCCACCCTCGCCAAGTACCGTGAATTGTTATTATAGGGTTGCGGAATTGATGACACTCATAAAGTAAAGCTAGCACAGGGTAATAATTAAACCTAATGCAGCCGTGCGGCATGCATTATAAATTCTGCTCGCACTTAAGCAAGCCATTCGTATACGTATGTGAATACATAACTGTGTGCGTGTGTGTGTGTGTGTGTGTGTGTACATATGTAATGTGTATATAGATATAGTTATATATATATATGTGTGCAAAACACTCTGCGCTGTAATCGATTTGCATAAACGATTGTCAGAGTCAGAGCCATAGCCAGAGCCGTAGTCAGAGCTTCCCAGAGCAATTACGTGCACATAAATAACCATCCATATTTGCACACATACATATACATATGTACATATGTGTACACATACATATGCAAAATTGCTGAAATTAACAGGTAATTGATGGGAATGCAAAACATATAAATTGAAATAGCTGTAGAATAAAGGCAACGCTCGCCCATAAATATGACTTTTTAATTGCAGCTAAATTCATTAGAATAATCCTGTTCAGAAGCTCAGTTGCAGAGGCAGCTCAGTAGCTGCGAGAAAGGCATAACGATCGCAATTAAACAATGATGCAAGTGCTATGAAAATTAAGAATTTTAATAGCAAATGTCGCATGCGTTTTGGATCTATTAATGTCTAAGGTAAATGCATAATATATATATATATATATATATATATATATATATATATATATATATATATATAATAATATACATAATATATATATATATATATATATATATATATATATATATATATATATATATATATATATATATATATATATATATATATATATATATATATATATAAAAAAAAATACTATTTTTTTTATGAAATAAGATTTGTTTGATAATCTATTTATTATTAAAAATAATTATAAATTTCGGTTTATATTCCTTTATAATTTTTTTATATAAATTACTAAATATTTATAAAAATTTGTCTGCTTTGCTTCAGATCGAAAGACTTTTTCTTCGTCAAGAACTTTTTTTATCAATTGACCTTGAACTTAGCCACATCAAATTTAATGTATTTTTCATTTATTGAATTTTATTAATTGCTTGCTACATAAAATTACGAAATAATTGCTCTTCGCTCAATGCCGCAATGTAAAGTTTGCACAGTGTTTGAGACAGACATGCAATACGGCAAATATTTGCTAGATGGCAAACCAGTTGAACAGCACCAAAACACATCCAATGCGAATACACAAAATGGCTGGAAAAAAAATACAATTCAAAATCAACAACAGTTGGCTTATATGTACGTATTTATTAATGTAATTATTTTGTTGGCTTATGCACAAAATGCACAAAGCCATTTGAATGCTTATGGCTTATGGCCAAGGTTCTGGGCACGTCTCATGCGAGACAAGACGACGCCAAAGCAGTTGAGCACCGCACTTGACCACACAGTAGACCACAAAGAAACAAACATACACACACACACACACGCAATTCAATATCAAGCAAATACAAAATGCAAAACGATTCAAACAAAAGCAAACGGCGGAAGCTAAAAATCAAAAAGGCAAAAAGCAAAGACAAATTCATACACACGTGGAGTGGCTGGCAATAAATCAACAAGAAATATAAACAAAGGTATGAAGAAAAAAAACAACAATAAACAAAGCGGTTTAATTGCTAGTAGCTTTATTGTCCAAATGCATTCAGCTTGAGCTTGAGCTTCAGTGTGCATTGCCTACAAGTGGAATAATACAGCCTGATGCTTGGCTTGTCAGTTTATCTTATCCTTGCGGCGTGACACTGAGCTGTCGCACCGTAGATACCGTTGTGACTGGGGCTCGTCCAAGCCATCGCTCAACTTTCGCTTTCCACAACGAAACGACGCGCTCTGACATTGAACTTCATTAACCCGGCCTGAATGCGGTGCAAATAGCGCGAGAGATGGTTAAGCGAACAGGTTTTTACCTTTAACGAAAGACTTGAGCAACGAACTTGCCGGCTCAAGAGCTGGCGCCATCTACAGTTGAAGACTTGACGACACCTGTGGCAGCCTCTACTGTCTAGTTTAAGCACTATGTTAACCAAGTGCCGTCTGCAGCTAACACGATCAGTAAATTGTAAGACGCAAGCAAAAGACTTAAGCCACGAATTTTCACAACTATGCCGCCCTCTAGCGTTAGCTAGTTGCAGTAGCAAAGCTGAGCTCAAGGCAAAGCTTTAATTGAGCTATGATTTCAGTACACTAAAAGCTTTTCAGCTAATATCGCAGATCTGGCAACGCTATTCAATTTAAATGGAATCTATGTGAGATTTACGCAATTATTTATTCGCTTCGTTAGTCCGATTTCTTGCACATAGAATATTCTTAGTCGTTCCACCAGCCAGCACCACCGCGAGAGCCGCCACCGACGGAGGAGCTAGCGCCATGGTTCACTGAATAATCGAAAGAGGCTGGATTGCCCCAGGCGTTGCCCGCACCACCGGCACCAGCGCCTTGCCAGCCACCAGCACCTGCACCACCGCCATAGCCGCCGCGTCCGCCACCAGCACCAGCGCCTTGCCAGCCACCAGCACCGCCGCCATAGCCGCCACCGCCGCGTCCGCCACCTGCACCTGCTCCCTGCCAGCCACCAGCACCGCCGCCATAGCCGCCGCCACCGCCGCGTCCGCCACCAGCACCAGCTCCCTGCCAACCACCGGCTCCAGCACCACCGCTAAATCCACCAACACCGCCATAGCCTCCACGTCCACCACCAGCGCCGGCGCCCTGCCAGCCGCCACCAGCAGCACCACCGCCATAGCCTCCGGCACCACCGCCACCGCCACCGCCATAGGCTCCGGCACCACCTCCCTGTCCACCGATGTGCACCTTTGTGTTGCCGTGCGACTGCGACACATGCGAAGTGAGTCCAGCGCCATTTCTGAAGCCACCGCCGCCGCCGTGGCCACCGCCACCGCCGCGTCCTCCGCCTGGCAGATAGCCACCACCACCTGCACCTCCGCGTTGTCCAGCATTAGCCAGAGCCAAGGTGGCCAGCAAGCAGACAAAGACCTGAAAGTGCAAACGTTAATCGGCCAGCTCCAAAGCAGAATCCTTTCAACAAATCCTTTTACCTTCATGTTGATAATCGAATGATTGGTTTTGACAGTTGGTTTGTTGTTGTTTCAGTAGCTGTCGGGGCGCTGCTCCAAAAGCTTGTGATGCTTCTTGGCTGTCAGCGAGCACAATTTATAGCTGAAAATTCCCTTCCACATTGCTAATGATCTTCGACTTCTAATGGAAAACATACAGAGGAACAAATAGACAAAGAAAAAAAAAAACAATAAATACAAAAATTAATTGAAAGAAGAAAACAAAAATATCAAAACTTAAAACATAACTAAAAACTAAACCAAGACAAAAAAAAAAAACAAAAATTGTTTATTTCAGCTGCCGCACAACAAATACACTTGATGAGGTTGATTATGTTTGATATAATTTATATATACTAAATTGAAAGGAGTTCTTTGTGGCTAAGTTTATACCGTGGCCTTTGAATCTGCTTCTGCAAAGGATTGACAGAAAACATTTGTGAGCCACTTGATCTTGATCTCTTTATCTTCTCTTGAGGACTGCTAGTCGATGTAGTCTTCGACCATTATCTGCATCATGCCATACTATATATGTATATATCTATACTACAACTCATCAGCCACACTGCTGTTTACTCCAAATTCGCATATGATCTGTGTCTGGTTCGCAGCTTTATTCCTATTCCTGCTGCACTTGGAAAAAGTTCGCAGATCTTTCAGATCTTCATTCTTCTTCTTTCGCGTATCGCAAAATAGCTGATATACTCACAGCAGAAGGGCATTCAGTTCGATTTGGTTTTGCTTTGGTGCTGCAATGCTCATCGCGCGATTCTAGTCGAGCGCCTGCCATCCATCCATTGCCGAGTGGCTTTGCAACGCAGCGTGTGTGTGTTGCCTTTAATTAAAAGTTTGAAGACAAATTAGATGACGAGAGACACCGAAAAACACAAATTAATTGTTGGCCAAAAGACGGCAATTAGACGGCAATTTGCCTGCGGCTCGCTTTGCGTAATCTGGCGCGCTGCTTGGCTTTAAAGCAACGCCGACTGGACGACGAGCCTGCAGTCGAAAGTTATGGTTGGGGATTTGCGCATTGCGCATTGCGCATACGCCGCGTGGGCCGAGGATAAACAACACAGCTGCCAACAGTGCGATTGTTTCCCTTTCCATTCCTTAATTTGTTTTGTTTTGTTTTGCTTTGTTTTTTTTTTATGTTTACACACATTTTTTTTTGAAAGTGAGCTCAGACGTACTTGAAGAGCTTTTGATGATGCAACAGCATGCTAAAAAACTTCCCGAAACATTTAAAACAACTAACTGCAAAATGTTAGCAAATACTGCAGCTGTCATATAAACTTGGCCCGTGACAGCTTTCAAGTAGCTCCGTGACTTAGGATAAGCGCGTTAAGAAACTCTACAAGCAACTGACCCAAATAAATACCATCAAAATCTAATCATATAACAATTCTGTTTACTTTCTCATACTAACTTAATTGTTCACTTATATTAGAGGTTAACTTTAGTCAAATGTAGCTTAGAAGTTGCAAAACAAAAGTTTCTTTCGAATGGAGTTGAATACTTTGATGTTTCATAGAGCTAGGGCAGAGGCAGATTCAGATGCAGGGGTAGCCGAAGGGAAAGACTTAGAGTTAGATGCATAGACAGAGGCAGAGGCAGAAGCAGTGGCAGAGAAAGGGGTAGAGGCATAGGAAGATGCAGAGACAGAGATAGAAGCTGATTAAAATGTAGAGGCAAATGCATAGGCAGAAGCAGATGGAGATGCTGGGACAGAGACAGAGATAGGGACAGAGACAGAAGCAGAAGCAGAGGCAGAGATAGAGGCAGAGACGGAGATAGAGGAAGAGGCGGAGGCAGGGACAGAGGCAAAGGCAGAAACAGATGCAGGGGTAGACGAAGAGAAAGATTCCAAGTCAGATGCATAGACAGAGGCAAAGCCAGAGCCAGAGCCAGAGACAAAGGCAGAGGCAGAGGCAGCGGCAGGCAACGAGGCAAAGACAGAGCCCAAGCCAGAAGCAGGGGTAGATGAAGAGGAAGATGCAGTCAATCTCTCCTCACAGTAACAGAGATAAAAACAAAGATGCAGCCAGAGCTAAAAATCTGTGACGACACCAGAAGGCAGAAGATACTTCCTGGCCATCCAGTAAGAGATAAGCCTGACAAGAGATAAGCCCACAAAGCAGTTGCAGCTATTTGTATAAAAACTACAGTAGCCATTCCAGAATGTTGAATAGGATCAGAGAGGCCTTAAAGTTTGATGATGTTAGCCAAACAATTTTCATTTACTCAGCAGCCATGAGAAGAAGACAAACTATTTAGTTATTGGATAAACTACAAGTGTTATGGGAATCAAATGGCTTTAAGCAGTTCGGGCACACGGAGAACCGTTACATATCGTTATCGATAAGCAAAGCATGTCCGCCTGCTGCGTATCCAGTGACTTCTGCAGCGGAACCACTTAAACAAATCGACAAATTATTAGCTGCGCTCAATTTGAATCTGAGCAGCCGAAAGTCCAACAGTAGCCGCCGAGATACTCGTATATCAAAGCTCATATTTCATAGCTTTATAGGGTGTTTCGCATGCACAGCAACTCGCTACTTTCTTCAGCTCCCAATGAAAGCCAACGAGACACACTCATGTCTTCACTCTCCCTCTCTCTCTCTCTCTCTCTCTCTCTGTGTGTGTTGCTCTCTCTGATGCTTTTACGCTCAGTGCAGCTGGCAGGTGATAGCTAGACAAGTGGGCAGCCGGCTTTGGGTGAGAGCTCTCTCCCCATTTCTCTCTCGCTTGGCACGCTCTCTCTTCGCTTGCCGGCGCCGCGTTACATGCGTTGGGCGCTGTTGTCGCTGCCGCTGTTGCCAGTTGCCTAGGCCGGGCTTCATTGGCGCTGCTGCAGATTTGGCCAAATCATTCCGTTGGGAAGTTGGAACTGGGAAACGTGTCTGACGGAGCGCTACCGCCGCCGGTTCACAGGCAACTGCCAACGTCGTGTCCATTGTCAATGTTTTCGTGCCTCGAGCTGCTGCAAGCGCGCGCATTGCTTGCAAGCTGTTTGTCCGCTTGACTTATTGCCGTTACGTGTTGCCAAAAAAAAAGGAATCCTTGACCCCAAGACGTTGCAAGTTGCACTGCCTCTAACAGAGCCAGAGCCTGAACCTGAGCCTGAGCCTGTCTCAGGTGTTCGTGCGCGTCTTTTGTGTTTGTTTTGTTTTGTGTCTGTGGTTTTTTTTTTCGTTTTTCGTGTTTCGTTTTTTTTTTTTTTATACAACATTCATTTACAACACGGCGCGCAATGCGATTAATTATGGTTGGCAAAGTATGTGCAAAAGCCAATGGAAAATGTTTTGTGTGAGCTGAAGTCGACAAGTATTCAAAATAGTTGCTTATCCATGTTTAATAAACAAACAACAATAACAACAACAACGACAGCGGCAATAAAAAAACGGAATAAAAGCAACAAGTTCAACAATCATTTAATTATTTTTGCAAACAATTGACGCAGCACGATTCAAATAAAAAAAGGTTAGTTATTTTTTTCTATTTTTTTCTTTTTTTTTTTGCAATATTTGAGTTCAAAGTACTTTAACATCAATTTGAAAATAATCAGGAAGACATAAGTGCGAAAATAGATTTTATAATAATAATAAAAAATAAATAAAATAAAAACAAAATAAAATAAAAATAGATTTTGTCGCCTTCCATCTCCTCTTTGAATCCCTGTTCATGGTCATGTGGAGTATGTGTTTGTGTGTGTGTGTGTTGATGCTCGAAACTTCGTCTGAAGTGTGCGCGAAATTTTCTATGAAAGTCCAAGTGCAACGATAACGTCTAGCTGCCGTTCATGGTCTATTAATTGTTGGTCTGCCGATTTTCTTTTTAATACTCATAATTTATATATTTGGCCATAGTTTTGGGGCTTCTTTGCACCGTGATTATGGAAAACGCTGAGAGAGTGAAGCAAGCAAAGCGCAACAGACATTGCCCTGCAATGGGGCTGGACAATTAGCGCTGACTGGACAATTCCTGTCTCCCATCCCATCCCATCCCATCGCATCGCATCGCATCGCATCGAAATTGAAATGAATGTGAATGAGAGATTTTCGCGTGCCTGCTAATGCGATTTGTTTCACACATTCGGCTGTGCTGCAGCTGTGTGCTGTGCCAATGTTTTGTTTAGCTTCGTGTTTATTTCTATTACAATTTGCGTGCAGAACAAAAGACTTAGGCAACGAACTTGAAACAACATGCTGCTGGAACGCTGAGCTTGCGGTTTTTCTTCTGTGTTCTTTTTTTCCATCTCTATTTTGTTGATTTTTTTTTTTTTTTTTTTGTTTTTGGGCAACCGCATTGCGTGGCTTTCTCCACTTGACAAGCCCAATGCCGATTCTAAGTGCCACCGCTAATAAGCCAACGCCAGCAACAACAATGTTGCTGCGTTGTGACAGGGCTTGTGTGTGGGTCGTCTTGTTGCAGCTGCGTTGGCAGCTGGAGACGAAATCGCATGCTTGCTCACTTGGAAAACAGTTGCTGGCTGCGAAAACTGAACTAACTGAAATGCTATTAATTGCCACTCGCACACACTCGCACACTCGCACACTCGCACACACTCGCACACACACGCAACTAGTTGACTTTCATTGTCTTTGCGGTTTGCCGTTTGTTTAGCTGGCTTATTATGCCGTATGCTTTATGTCTAATGCTCGGTTGCCTTTGTCTTTGACTGCGACGGCCGCTCGGTTTTTACATACGCGCCAAGTTAATCACACTTTTAACTCCATTTCGCATAATACTAATTTCATAATTTGCACCGCCACAACCCGAACGCACGGCCAACAGACAGCTGCCGCCAGCGACAGGCACATTGAGTTGTCATTCGCTCGCATTTTCACTTTTTTTTCTCTCTCTCTCTCTCTCTGCTCCACTGTATTTAAATAAATCTCCTTGGCGTCAGGTTTACATTTCATTAAACATAAGTGGAACAAGATTTTCTATTATAAATACACTTTGCTGGCCTGAGTTTACTCTTGTGTTCCCAGCAAGGAAGCTGCTGGGAACTGTTCGCTTGAGGGCGGCGGCTGCTGCCTAGCACCTCTTCCTGGGCGTCGTTGACATGCCCATGAGCAGTTGCTCAGCTAGCGGATCATAATTGCATAGCACTCATTCTAAGCATCTAGCTATCGTGTTACCATCGACATCGACACGACGCAGCACACATCCAGCCACTCACTCCACCATGCTGATGTGCTTGCTCATTGACTGCGCCGTGCCTAACTACTTGGCTGGGTACTATGCGACTCGCAGCATGTTTGCTGCGTCAACCTATGTGAACTGCTTTTTATTTGACTAGATTCAACAAACAGACAAACAGACTGTGAATTGCGAAGATTATAGATGATGTATATAGAAAGATCTGAAACAAAATGCCAAAGCATATGAATCAGTTGAGTTCTGTTCTGCATATATATATATATATATATATATATATATATAAATTTAATATTGCTGATAGAGTCTATAAGCCAAGGCAGGCACCTTTAGTAAATGTAAGCTTAACTAAATACAAGTTACGATTGCCTACATGAATTCCTAACTATCTATTTGAATATGTCTACATATGAACTCAATCAGTTAGTGCTAGTAACTTCTACTCGCCAACGCCGTTTCATGAGCTAGCTGAGATTATTTGCTAGTAAATATGCCATTGATTGAAGACAAATGATATCTTATTGAATGTATTTGACTTAATATTAATATAATCCATAAGTGAAATATATATAATAATTTAAATAATAAATATATATAAAATAAAGTTTTAAATATTATAAAAAATGTAAAAAATATATAAGTATGTAGCAAAATAATGACAAATGTATTATATGATTTATATATTTGTTTATATATTTTGTATGAATTTTGATATTTATATATACTTTTTTAATATTTTATACATGTCTTGAATGTATTTTTATAAAATGTATTTATTGCTTTATATAATTTTAAGTTAATTTAAATATATTTTTAAATATTTGATGTTTATTTTTTATACTTAAATATAATTTTATATAATTTAAATGTATTTTTTTTATTCTAAATATATTTTTTATATATTTTGATATAGTTTGTATATATTCTTATATAATTTATATTAATTTTTTTATATTTTTGTATATATTTTTATATATTTTAAATATACTCTTTTCTTATATATTTTTATATAATTTACATATATTTCTTACATATTTTCCTCTTATATATTTCAATATTGTCAGCATTCCATCTCAGCTTTATTAAGGTATTACAAATTCGTTATCAGCTCCATTTGTTGTTGTTTTGTTGTCATTTGTTGTTTATTTGTCGCTGTTGCTGTGGCACTTGTGGTTAAGGTGTCTTTTGCTGCTGCTGTTGTTGTTGTCTTTGGTTGGTTTTGTTGTACGTGCGCATCTGTCAGCAAATGAAATAGTACGTACCATATAATCAGAGCGCTGTGGCAACCCAAAAAGCCAACAACAAATGACAACAGCAACAAAGCGACTGGAAAATAACAGTTGAAGGCAACGCTACAAAATGTATCTTTATCACAGGGGCCCAAGAATGAAAGTCAGCTGCTGTTGCTGTCGCCGCTGTCGCCGCTGTCGCCGCAGTCGCTGCTGTTGCTGTTGTTGTTGTTGTTGTTGTTGTTAGTACCGACAATACACAAAACAGCTAAAGCCAAGTTCAGCTTAAAGCCGCATACTTTCATCATTGTTGCAACCGCTGCGGCAACGAAACGCAGACGCTGTTCGGGGGCAGGTACAAGTTCTTTTGTCCGCATCAAGGCGACAATTTATTTATTGCAGCAACATTTATGCCCTGCCGTGGTGGGGGGGGGGGGTCGGTGGGGCAAGGCGGTTGCCTTTATGCTCTTTTTTCTTCTTTTTGTATAATTTCGAACAATTCGGTTGGGCAATTAACATAATTATCAATGCTCGACTGCATTTCTCACTCTTTTCGTTGTCGCATTTGTCACACGAATTATGCATAAAATAATTCATCGTTTTTGGTATTGGTCGCTCGCCGTTCGCTGCTCGCTGCTTGCTGCTTGCTCTCTGCTTTCTGCTCGCTTTCGAATTGGAATTGAAATCGGAATCATTTAGACAAAACTACCCATCAGCGACAATTGTCTGCTTGGCGGTTTTGTTACCATTTCAACATCTGGACAACAATTCTGGCGCTTTTGTTAGCCGCCCTGTGTGCATGAACCCTTCACCTTCACCTTCGGCCCGTAGCCCCTGGGCCCGAAGAATGGGCCTCTCTGATGAGGCTCATCATCATTTTTCGGCATTTGCCAGCTGACACAATGTCAGATCGATAAAGGGCAACAAATGTAGTTTATGTATATATATAAATATAATATATATATATTTATATATTGTGGCATATTTGAAGTCAAAGTCGAATTTGTTGTTGTATTGTTTGCAGATCGAAAGTGAAATTTGCTGGCGCGCCAGAGCGCATTGTGTGCGATAATAAAAAAATATTTATAATAATATAATAATAATATATAAATAAGCTGCGGCCCAATAAGTCAGCACAATGCGGCTCAGCTCAAACAGCCAAAGAGCTAGAGCGACAGCGAGAGAGATGGGGGGACGGATGGCTGGCTAAGTCTAGCATTTAAGTTGGCTTATTGTAAGGTGGCATTAACTTTCCAACGATAAAAATCAAGCTTAAACCCATTAAATCAGGGCCACTCGATGCGCTCGACTTTAGTGGCTTTATTGTGGTCGGCTGGCAAAAACCTTTCGATTTTCATCCGAAGCGTGGAAAACTTTCGATCAATAAACAGTTTCCTAACCAATATGGTTTATGTATCAAATTTGACACCTAACAAAAGTGGAAAAGCAGCCAAGACTCTTCTCTAAACACACATGATTTACGTATAATACTAACTGGGTTTCTATTACGCATACATCAGCAACATTTGACCTTAATATTGTAGAAACACTTATCGGAGGCATAAAAATTCTGTTGAAATCAGTAAATCTGCTGTCTCAGGCGCAGACTGATGAATTGCCCATAAAGCCGAAGTGACTGTCTTCGGCTTAGCTGCAATGTTGTATGTTGCATTTGGGAGTGTTGCCCCATTCATCAGACGTCAAATTGCAACTGCAGTCACAGCCGCAACACCTGAAAACGGGCAATGCTTGTTAATTAAAAGTTAAGCGCCTAAGAGGTCAGGCCACGGCAGATTATGCGATTATGCTGATGCGCCTGTGCAGCTTTAATACCCTGCATGGCTGCACGCCTGCTGAGCCGACGCTGACCTATGTGGCCTGGGCCAGCTCGATTGACACTAAAATCCAGATAGGCGCTTGACATTAGCTGGAAGAGGATGTTGTCTTGTGGCACGCTACACAGTGTCGTGCCTGTTACATAATTGCGTTTTGATTTGATTCGGACTGCCGCATGGCATATAAAAACAGCAAAAGACAATGGAAACAACAACAGCAACCGTTTTACAGTTTGTCCATTTGGCATTTTAATGGCCATTCGATTTTGCGCTCCGAAACAAAAAGCACAAAACAAAAACGAAAAACAAAAACTAATTTCGCTGTCAACAAAAGCAAACTAAGTTACGAGCTGACCAAAAAACTGTGTGAGCGAGAGGGGCGAGAGGGGCAAGGGGGGAAGATCCCAATAATGTTGCAAGAGATTTATATATACTTATGCATAAATAATTTGCTTATTGATTGATCGTTATGCGCTAACTTCGGCACTTCCGTGCCGAACAGCCACAGCTTCAGTCGCAGCTCCAGCTGTGACGTCTTGGGTCAGCGTCATAAGCAGATCTTGCGCAAGCCTTGTCGGTCATTTCCGGCTCCTGCTGTCATTGACCAAATGCAGACCAAGGCGGCTAACTGCCTGCTGCCACTTTCGGATGTCACGACTTGTTTGCTTAGCGCCGCTCGCGTCGCTCTAGTCGCTCTCGTCGCTCTCGTCGCTCTCGTTTGGCTTTTACTTTCGGCCACATATTTGGCAGCCAGAGCTCGTTGCAAGTGGCTTTTGTGAATCGCACAATACGCTTTACTTTTACTATTTGCAAAAAGGTATTCATCGTGCTCTAACGCAAGCCATAAGCCCCCCAAAAAACACACAAATGGCATTCAAATCGAATTGCGAATACTCTACGTGGGATACATGAAATTTTTAAATTTATAGCAATATCATTTTAGTGGCTAATAGTTAAAAATATAACATAATTAATTACACTAACTATTGAGATGTTTTTCTCTTAAGTGTATTTATACCTTGAACCCATTGAAAATGGGAAATCAGGGTATAATGGTTTTGTGAACATGTATGTAACAAGCAGAAGGAGGCGTGGCAGACCTCATAAAGTATATATATTCATAATCAGGGTGACGAGCTGAGTCGATTTAGCCATGCCCTGTCTGTCTGTCCGTCCGTCCGTACTTATGAAATTTTTTTGTAAGGTCTGTGTATAAAACGCGCAGATCTAGTTTCTTTCAAAAATTCAATAGCTATTCCCGTTTTAATGTTATCAATTAACAACTTAATCGAAATTCAGTTTTTAAATCATATCTCGTACATCTGTGGAGCTAGAGTCGCTAAGTTTTGGATTTAGTTTCATTTATACATATGCGTGTTTCATTGCATCGATTTACATGCAACGTTTTTCCAAGATTGCTTGATCAATCGACTGACTTATGGCAGATTTAATTTGTGCCCGTAAACTGTTTGCCATGTCCTGTCGTAATACTTAATGGTTTCTAGCTGACTTTCATATACTTGGCTATATGTTGCCTATTATGTAATCCTAGTAAACCTAAAGAACCGAATTCTTGCAATATGCGCTTGAGTTTGGTAACAAGATATGTATTTATGCCTTTTAACAGTTTTTGGTGTGATGAAGTTTTTGTTGATTAGTTGAAATTCCCATATGGAAGCAAAACTGTCAAAAACCAATGAATTCTTACTGCGATTTCTTTTATAATTCTTTTTTTTTTATATTCTATTCTAAGCAAAAAGTGGGCAACTTTCTTTTAGTGTAGTGCAGCACTACTATTTTCATGAACACTACTGTATGTGTAATAAATATAAATTGGTCATACTCTCTTCGAGTTTATTATAGTCAGATAATAGTCAAGATATCTTACAGATAAAAAAAGTTCTATATGCATAATATGATATTCATCATATGCATGATAGCATTATCTATATATGGTCTAGTTTGTGCAACACACGGAATGATCTAAACAAAGTTGAATGAGTTTTGTCTGCATAGAAACAGATAGCAAGACTTATGCCCATTGCTGAGCCGAATCGATGTTTGATCCTGATTAAATATATATGTATATACATAAATCGTATTGGTCTTCTAATTAAAGCAAAACCCATTTCGAGACAAGCTCATGTTCAGCTTCAACTTGATGTCAAAAATTAATAACAACAGCTCACTCAAAATAGCTCGTCTATGATGTGTGATATCATGAGCCGCTCGCTCTCATCTCGATTGGGTCGTCACTGTCATTATCATCGTTATGCCGTGTGTGTGTGTGTGTGTGTGTGTGTGTGTGTGTGTTTGTGTGTAGAAGTTTCAACAATTTTGTGCAGCTCCATGGAACGTATAATCGCTGAAAACGCTTTTAATGACATAATTAGGCGTAGCTTTTGAAGGCAATCGAGGCGCTGCGAAAGGTGTTAAGGAAAAATAAAAACAAAAAAGAAAAACAAAACAAGAAACAGCTAAGAAAACTGCAGAAGATAAAAAGAAAAAATTAATTAGCTGCCAGTTTGGCAGTTTGGCAGCTTGGCGGTCACAACATGAGTAAACCTAACGCAAATGAAAAATGTATGACAGCGTCGAGGGTAAGCGCGGCAGTGGCTGTGGCTATGATGGAACGAAAAGGCATTTGGCATTTTGGCCAGGTCGCCGCCCAGGCTGATTGATTTGACCCGGCTAGACTTTCACCGGTGCGCTCAGTTCGCTATGCTCTTAATGCAACCACTGGCAGGCAGGCAGGCAGGCAGGCAGGCAGGCGGTTCACTGGCAATCGCTGGCGTGACAGGGTAGCCCACGGCTATTCCCTACCCCGACCCAGCCATACCGATCGCATTGTCTTGAGCTTGGCTTGAGTTTATGTATTATGATTATTCCCAATTTGGAATTACCAAAACGCATTTCGTGATGTCGTGCCCGTTGCTGCTGTGGCAGATGCTGCTGCGGCTGCTGGTGCGGCTGCTGGTGCGGCTGATGTCATCATTCGCATTGGCATTTGGGAGCAGCCGAACACCGCAGGCCTCTGTGAAATCAATTTGTGTAATTATGTAACTGTAACTGCTGCTCCAAGCTTCACACACACACACACACACATGTCTATCAATCAGCATTTTCGTCAAGTCACATCGCTGCTCATCAGCGCCAGTTGCTTCATTAACACACAGACAGACAGACACGCACGCATACCTTGCTGGGCCCAAGGTATTTCTCAAGCCACAAACTAATGCAAAAGAAAACTCTTTCCAATCAATATTATTCAATCGAAAGAGCTCAAAAGCTTGCCTCTGCTGCATCGCATACCAATCAATATGGGCCAAGTTGACAGTCATTCGAGGTGCCAAAACTGCACTTGTCTCAGAGTCACTCAGATAAGTTATGTATCGTTAACTATTTCGGATTCCGAATGCTTGTAGAACACATTTTCAGCAGAGATTTAGGCTGTGGCTGTGGCTTTACACAGTCTCAGCATTCGATTTCATGGCCAACTAGCTGCGACTAATCATTGGGTATTGCGCGAATCGCAGACATGCGCGAATACAGTTAGGTTACCTGTGCATCATTTGGGCACAGCTAACGGCCAAGTGGCTAACCACAAAGCCACAAAGCCAATAAGCAATGAGCCAATTCAAAATAGAAGCCAAATCTTGTGGCTGAAAATCAATTTGCTGCGCTGAGTGAACCATTGTCAATTGTGGCCAATTGAACCGAGGCGTGAGTTCAAAAACAATATCAAAGCCAAAGCCAAAGCCAAACTCAAAGCCAAAGCCAATTGACAATCGGGAATTGGCTATTGGCAATTGGCAATTGACAATTGGCATTTGCTTGAATGCAGTCGCTCGCGCACTTGAACACATTCAATTAAAAAGAAATGCAACAGCTTAGTGCAGCGGCGCGCTAATGGATGGACAATAAACTTGGCTGACAAGTGGAAGTGGATGCAACAAGTTGAATGCACTTGCAACAACTGCAGTCACTGCAGACTGGCACCTGTTCGGCGGGTGGCTAGCCGGCTGGCTATCTGCCTAGCTGGCTATCTGGCTAGCACTTGCTACATTTGCATTTGTGGGTCAGCAGCGGTTCCGGCCATGGCCATGGCCACGGCCACGGCCAATGCGACAGCCTCGACCCTTGGTCAGTGCCCGCTCGCCAAGTCTGCGCCCCAGTTCATATGCCCAAACTGATTATGTGATGTGAACGATGCTTTCGGTTAGATATTAGTTACTATGCAACGGCATATGTCACTTGGCCAGTGGCTCTGATTTGATTCACGTTTCAAATTAAAGAACTCTAAGCTTTAGCATCAGGCTATTTATTGGATTCATTTTAAGCAAACACAAGAGTGCGTTAGTTGAAAGTGACTGACTAGAAGATACCCTACTCTAGCAGATATCCTGAATATATACAGCTGTGTTCATAAAAATAGTAGTGCGACTGAAATGTTGCACAGCAAAATGTTGTGATAAAGATAATATTTTGAAAGCAATTTGAATATATATATGTTAATCTTAATACTCGTATCAAATTGTTTTCAACTATTATATAAAAAGTTGCACTACTATTTTTATGAACACTGCTGTACATATACTGTACTGTATATGTACTGTATATACACTCTAGCATATAATAGTTTAAAGTATATACATTTCTACATAAAAAGAATGTAGTTCGAACTCGTCCACAACTCGAACTTGTCTTTACGCAATCAAATCTAATGTAAGCCATCGACAAAATAGTTTTTCTTAATTTCGTGAAATGTTTCTCAGGATTCGAACTTGTTCTTCCTCCACTCATACACATACATATATAATACAATCACAGCTTGAATGCACGCGTATTGTATGTGTGCACGAATTTGCATCAATTGCAGTTGCGATTTTATTAATTGAACATGGAATTCACACATTTGAATGTCTGCGTGCACATGCTTGGAGAATAAGCCTATGCTGAGCGCTCGCTAATTGCCAATTCGTTTCGCCAATATGATCAAACGTTTTCTTTAGCAACATCTGTGTTACTTAACGGACTTCAACAGAGAAGTCCCATTATTCCATTGAATATGTGATAATTGCCCCATAGAGAGAGTCTTCTTTAACAATGTGTCGACTTTATTGACTGTATTTAAGATTAGGATTAGGAGTGAGTATATACATACATATGCACATATGTAGATGTATCTTATATATAAATTTCATGGAAACGAAACAAGTAAGAAATCTTTAGTCGCGGTGCCAACGGATAGACGGGGCTAAATGAACTCAGCTTGTCAGCCTGATCAAGAATATATGTATATACTTAATAGAGTCTGCCAAGCCTCCCTCTCTCCCTATCTCAGATTAAGTCTCGAAACTACACCTGACTTCATTCATGTTAGCAGTTGGAATCGGCTGCTATAGCTCAGGTATGGAGCTGGCTATAAATGTATACCAAACCATTTTCCTTGGACTTCGAAACGCCTGCAAGTTCGGCCTATATTTTAAAGAAAACTTGTGGTTAATCAAAACTATTTGATATCGATAATGAGTCAAGTTCAGTTCCTGCACAAGGTCGCAAAGTGTGCCAAAGCTGAACCAGATCGAAATTGAACAGCGGCAAAATAAGCCACTGGAACTAATAATGGAACTAATATAGACAATGGCAATCGGCCATATCATTTCTAGAGCAATACGTGTAGGTACTTGGAAAACTTGGCTTATAATTGAAAGGTAGCGCAGCAAACAACAACAACAGCAACAACACTAACAACAACAGAGACAGTCAGGCAGACAGCGATTCAGACAGAGTTCGGAGACAAGTAACAAATTAATTTCACTTTCTTTGCTGCATTTGTTGCTGCTGTTGCTTGTGGCACGTTGTCTTTTTCATCACACAAAATTGGCTTGGCTGCCATTGTTAGAGAGCGAGGGGCGCAACACCAGCAACAGCAGCAGCAACAGCAGCAACGAGGCTGCTCGCTCAGGTTTATTGACTGCTCGCATGCGGCAACAACAACGTTGTCTGTGCAATTACAAACTGCTCACTGCTCGCTGCTTGCTGCTCTGTTGCGCCTCAATGGGCCGCACTTGGCCCAGGGGGCTGGGCCTGGCCCCCCTCCAGCGGCAGCGCAACATGAAAATTGCCACAATGGGCAAACGAAGGAGCCGTCGCCAAACAGGGCGCTGCCGCAGGCTTGACACTGACACTGACTTTGACGCTGAAACTGACGCTGACTTAGTGGCAGCTGCATTCCATGCACTTGTGGCACACATATTTTCACCCAGCAATTAAAGTGCTGGCATATTTCATGCCACGCACCACGAGCAGCAGCAGCAGCAGCATCTGCAGCCAAAACATCAACAAAATTTTCCATTTTGGTCTTTTGACAGTCGCTACTTAGAATAGGTAATAAGTCAAGTTGAGCTAACCAGTCAATCCAGCAATCAATCATCTAGACTATCTCTTTCTATATGCATAAAGAAGATCAATCATTGTTTATACTAATCAGTCTAACTCTTTGAAATCTCTTTTGATCATCACTTGGCAACCACAATAAATTCTAAAAGATCAGATATTCATTGCAACTGTCTAAGATGATTACCAATCAATCACTGAGTCCGTCAATCAGTTAGTTTATCTACATCGCAAGTCTTCACTACATCCCCCCCCCCCCCTCTCACTCTCTAGATTATCAATCATTGTTCACACTAATCAGTCAATAAGATTATCAAACAATGATTATACATATAGTATATGGCATCTTAGCATCCACAACAGATTTTCTGTAGATCAATTTTCCATTTCAGTTGACTGAGATGACCAGCAATCAATCACTCAATCAGTCAGTCCGTCAATCAGTTAGTTTATGAAACGAAACAAACTCATTTATGCACTTTGGTTATATTTACATTATTGTATTTTTTTATTTGTATTTTCATAGCCTTCATTACATACAGTGAGTATGCCTTCCTCTCTCTCTCTCACTCTCTCTAGAGCTGCGCTGCAGAAAGAGCATCAATTAGTTTACCAATTCGAGTAAACTGTTGAGTATTTATGTAAATATATATATATATATATATTATGTGTATATAATAATACATAATAATAATACATAAATACAGATATAATACATATTTTTACAACTGTGCTCATAAGAATAGTAGTGCAGCTGAAACGTTGCACAGACGAATTCTGTGATAAACATAATATTTTTAAAGCAATTTGTATATACACATATTTTAAACTTAATACACGTTTCAAGTTGTTTTTCAAAATATTATATTTATCACAAAAATTTTGATGTTGCACAGCAGCTGCAGTTGCACTACTATTCTTGTGAACACAGCTTAGTATTTTTTTTTTTGGTTACATTAGCATCCACAACTGCGTTTCTCTCTCTCTCTTTCTAGAAAATCAAATATTTGTAACATCTTAACTTATAATACAAATTAAAGATATGCATAAGCTCTTTCAATTCGTTAAAGCATAGATTTACTTTTATACTAATACTGAACAATATTTCGATCAATATTTGATACTTCCATTATATAAATAAATATATATCGAGAGAGAGAGAGAGAGAAAAAGTGTGTGTGTGGAACTGTATAACTAGATCTACTTTGCATGTATAGTTAATAAGTTTATAGTGAAGTATATTATGTTAGTACGTACATAACATGTATATATCTATGTATTTATATATATATATATATATATATATATATATATATATATACGTATGTGTGTGCTTTAAATATTATGTCTTAGATAATATACATATTTGAGATACTTTCGGAATGTACTATATATAGTCAACATGCATATCTGTGTACAGGGACACATTTTAAAATAAACTTCATTTAATGAATCGATTCACATTGTATACAATTCAAGATTAGATTTACAGTCAGGGTGCCAGTGTGTCAGCGTGTCAGTGTGTGTGTGTTGAGACATCGAATTTTAGTTGTTCAATTCATTCATCTGACAGTAGGTAGGTGTCGTCTTTTAATTTCACAGTATAATTTCAATTTGTACAGTTAGTAATACAATAGATCGAAAATGCATCTATGATGAACATGAGTCCCGCTGTAAAACTAGTCAGGCGTTCTCTACACTCGATAAAAAAAAAAAAAAAAAAATATAATAAGAATTTAAGTCATTTTTCAACTAAAATATAAATAAATTTGCAAGGATTTGGCCTCAACTTCTAGTAAAATATTATATCTGTGGCTGAAAGGCCCGACTGGTCGGTGTCAAGCTCCAGCAGTTTTTGGACAAAGTCAACGGATGGACAACGAGTTGGCACCATGGTGCGTGTGGAGACCATTTCGGCAAACTCCTGGGCCATGTGTGAGCGCAGTCTGATCAACTTGGCGCCCAGCTCCGTTGAGACGCGAATACGCAGCCAGGTGTCCAGGCGCAAAACGCAGTGCTCCACTTCATTGTAGGTCTCCTGCTCGTTGAACAGCAACTCCGGCACGTATGGCTCCAGCTTGACCACCTTGCCACATTGCAGCGCCACCATCAGCGTGCTGACCAGCGTGGCATTCTCAATGTGCGAAATGAGTCCAGCTGTGCGTGTCTTCTCCACATATACGAGCCACTCACTCATGCTGCTTCTCTGCCGTTTGGCAAAGCATAGCGGCAAGCTGGAGTTTCTGGAGAGCTGGACGCGCGGATCGCTCTCGTCAACGAGACGCGAGTGTCGCGAATGATCGACGTAAACAATGCGTGGATATAGGCCAGCTGTCAGGGCCAGACGTACCATATTCAAGTTGTTGTCATACCGGGTGGTCATGCGCATATCGACAAATTTGATCATGCGCATTAGGGTGAGGCGCAAGGTCTGCACCGCCGAGACAAAGAGATCCATGGATTTGCGGCACAGGCAGTTCTTCTCGCAGAATCTGTCCATTTCGCGGCTGCCCCTGGTGTCGGCGGACATGTAGGCATGGTATAGTTGAAGTATGCCAATCGAATCGCTGGACACGTCCAGGCTAAAGAAATCGCGCGATTTGCGCTGCTCAGTGCGTACGGTACGATCGCTGGCTAGCACAAAGGGATCGCGTACCGAATAGTAAGCGGTAATGATGCTCAGGCTGCCCACGCATTGATAGTAGATGCCATAAACCAGGCACTTGGCCAACTGCACATCCAGCGGCAGTTCGGCTATGATGTGGCCCAGCTGTGTGACGCTCTCGTCCTCGTCGCGCAATACGCCCAACAGCTTGAGCTTGGAGCACGACTGAGCAATGGCGACCGGTTGTGGTCGATCCAGGGCTTGGGATAGGAACTGCTCGATGGGTTTGTTCGGTGCGGCAATCTTGGCCAAGAGGCAGACCTCGTCGAGTGTATGACGCAAGATCTCCGGCACGGTAAAGCGATTGAACGACTCAAACTGACTACTGCTATACAGGCGATAGCATATGCCATCCTTGCGCCTGCCGGCGCGCCCAGTGCGCTGCTGTGCATCTGCCTGAGATATCCAGGTGCAGGCCAGATGCGAGGCGCCAGTGGAAGCATCGTAGGTCTTCATCTTGACGCGACCCGTATCGATCACATACAGCAGATCGGATATAGTGATCGATGTCTGGCCAATGTTTGTGCTCAGCACCACCTTGAGCTGCACATTCGTATATTCGCGAAAGACATCCTTCTGTCTCTGGCTGTCGACCTGGCTGTGCAGCAGCATCACCTTGACCAAGTCCATGGGCAGAGCCGAATTCAGCAGATCCATCAGTTTGGTCATATCCTGATAGCCAGGCAAGTATACGATAACAGCGCCCTTCTGGCCCATCAGCAGCAGCACCTGCAGCAGCGACACAATCAACGAATTATCAATATCTTGATCGTTGAACTGATGGGCCAGAGAATAGGCCCTCAGCAGTTGCTCCGCTTCCAAATTCTGATGGTTGCCCTGCAGACGTGCCATCTGCGGTGTCAAATAGCCGGTCATATATAGTATATGCTCCAGCGAATAGACGCGCACATTGAAGCTGCGACCCTCCACGTTCAAGACGGGCGCATCGCCAAAGTATTTGGACAATGCCATGAGATCCATTGTCGCCGACATGAGTATTACCTTGAGCGTACTATTGCGCTCCAGTTCCAATTTGATGGCCAGCAACAGGAAATCTGTGTCCAAGTCGCGGTCGTGTACCTCATCGATAACCAGATGTGTAGTGTTCTCAAAAAACTCGGAGCCCTTCATGGCCAGTGTGCGCAGCAGACAGCCACTTGTGGTCAGTGCCAGCACCGTATTATTGGTGAACTTGCCTGCATTAAAGATTGCAAGATTAGATGAGAGGAGTTGTGTGGGAGCTGCTGCGATACTTACTCTCCATGCGTATTATGTAGCCAACGGTGTCGCCGAGCGATTCGCCACGCTCTTCAGCAATGCGTGCGGATACACTGATGGCGGCAATGCGGCGTGGCTGGCTAACCACAATGCGTACGCGTTTCTTGTTGCATGCCGCCTCCTCCAGCAGATATTGTGGCAATTGTGTCGACTTGCCGGAGCCAGTGGCGCCATTCACGATGAGCACCTAAACACACACGAACACACACACACACACACACACCGAGAGACAGACATACAAGTTGTGAAGCTGTTAATGGCCGAACTAGTTTCACTTACCTGCGACATCTCGAGCAGTTCGAATATCTTATGACGTTTATCATATATGGGCAGATCCTGGCGTTCGGCGGCCAGCGTCGGGTTGATGGGGCGTGGATGTGCTGGCACACGCGGTATAGACAGCAGGCCGCCGCTTTGGATGACCGGTTCGCCGCGACGTTGCGGCTGCATGGGATGTGTCCTGCGGCGGCCCAATTCCCTCAATGCCACATCGAGGACGCTGCCGAACTGCAAGGACACGGCCAGCTTAACCTCGTCCAGGCACGTGTTCAGCCGATGGACATTGGTGCGACTGAGTGTCAGCACGCGGTCACCGGCATTGCTACGGCTGCGCGTCTTTAGGCCATGCTGCCGAGCAAAAAGATGTATCTCTTTGCGCTCCAGGTTGCTCAACCCAATTATTTCCTGGCACTGCTCGTCCCCTTTTATAAAATCTAGAACAGTCTGCTGCAACAACTGTAGCTCTCCCAGGTTCAATTTCTGTTGATCAATCTTGACAGTTTTGTCAGTATTTGATTTAGATTTTTGTTTAGTTTTTGATTTTGGTGTTGGTGCCGAAAAAGCCTCGAGGCCATCGCCAGCGTCGGGTTTCGACTTGTTCTTGTTGCGGCGACAACGGCCGATCTTTGGCTTCTTATTTGTCATTCTGCTAAATTTGCAGTACCTATTCTAATTCACTTACTATTGCTTTTTTTTTTTTTTTTTTTTTTTTTACTCTTTTACGAAAGGCAAATACAAACCTCGGCTGGCGGCTTGCGAGCAACTGACTGTCGGCCTGAGCTGAATGCTATAGCAGTTAGCTTATGAGCGATAGCAATCGATTAAACTTAATCGATTGCAGCTTTCACGAATTTCATCAGTCAACTCAACAAAAAGCTGTCGATTGTATATGAAAGCTGTGCGTGAAAGCTTTTGAGCGGTTTGTTTTTGTTTTTTTGGCTAACAAAATGCAATTCAAAACGAGCTTTATTCGTTTTTAAGTGCTTTAAATAATTTCATATTTAATGTGTACTAAAAAAAATGTTTCTATACTCTAAATGCGCACAGTTTTAAGGCAGTTATTTCTTTACAGTTGTATCGATAGTTTTAGGTTTTTGTTGACTTTCCTCGCTGTCCTCTTCACTGCTGTATTCCTCCGAATCGAGTTCTGATTCTCCCTCTTCATCCTCATCATCCTCGTCGTCATCGTCATTATAATCATCGTCTTCTTCGGCGAGATTCAGCTGTTTGATCTTCTCCAGCAGCTCCTCGCGCGTGTGCCTCACACGCGTTGCCTTCTCTTGCGCCTCCCGATCCTCTCCGTCGAGCGGCTCCTCGGTCTCCTGCTTGCGTCCCTTCTCCATGAAGCGGAGAAAAGCACGCCGTTTACGCTCTGAGAAGGATTTGATCAATCTATCCATTTCGACCTGCAGCTGCTGCTCCTCCTGCGGTGTTGGCTGTGGCGCCTCAATTTCCACCTCGTCGGCGCTCTTTAAGCACTTGGCGCACACATGATCCTTGACAGCGCAGTCCCGGCAGATGACATGGTACGCCTTGCGGACAGTTCGCTGCTGGCAGCGGGCGCACGTCTTGGCCTGGGTGAGGGGCTTGTATTTCTTGTACTTGATCTTCCACTCGATGACCTCCTTGCAGCGCTGGCATACGGTCGACACGTGCATCTTATTGAGCCGCATCTGCTGTGGCGTCTTGTCGTGCAAATCGTTTTTGAAAACATGACGATTTTTGTGTTTTTGTGCACGTGTGCGAGTCGCGTTCCCGCGCTGTGTGCTCATATTGCTGTGCCTGTAAATGTGGCAGAGCAGAAAATTAGCTAGTTACAATTATTGTTCTATTGCGCAGTATACTTACTCAAGATTTTATAAGTAACGGCGTTTGTTTGGTTTTGATTTAGTAAATTTTATTAAATGTTTTGGTGCACACCAGAAACTATCGATAACACGTTTACTCAATTTGGTTAAGCCAGACGACTGCTAAACATGTGCTCGCTTACGCTTGCAAGCTAATTGCTATGTCACGAGTCTGTAATATTAAATAATTCGTAATTATTGTGTTTATACTAATATAGCTACTATAAATATCTTATATTTGTTTAGTTTATCATTTCAATTAATCAATAAAAAAAAGTTGCAGAAATGTAACAATTTGTTGTATTGCTTGCCCAATGTGGTCACCCCTCGCCGTGCTCGCGCACACAGGCTCATTGCTATAACGTAGGCAGAGCTTTTGCTTTTTGAAAATGAATCGTGCAAAATTGTGCCTATTTATATTGATTATTATTATTGTTATTTATTAAGAAATAATTTATTTAAACGATTTGTTTTTTATTGCAGACGTTCAGCCAGGCAACGCGCTCATGCCGATGCAATGCGCGATCTCAAGCAGCGCTTGTTCGATCTTCTACGATCCGGCGGCATATCAGTCGGCGAGAACAACAACAACAACAATGGCAATGGCAATGGCAATAAGAACAGTGCAACACAGCAACCGCAACAGCAGCAGCAGCAACTGTATTCACCCCATCATCCCATACCGAAACCGAAAAAGCTGCACGAATACACTGCAGCCGACTGCAATGCGGCCTTTTTGCGCAAATATCATGATCTGAGCATCAGTAGAGCGAGGGAGAGAGAGCGCGAGCTGGAGCTGGAGCCGAATGGCACCTCCAATGTTATATACTTCAACGAGAACCTGTCGATGACCAGCAAGTACAATATACGACAGTTTCCGCTGACACGCTACCCCTCGTGTCCGCTGAGCAGCTTCGGGCTGTCGCCTCAGCGGGCGGAGGGCAGCGCGGGCAGCAGCCTGGCCGAGGACACGGAGAGCGATAGATATAATTTCTGCTCGGATGGTTCGGAGGATCAGAGCAGTAATGCGCATACGCTCAAGCTGCGCTGCCACAAGCATCTGCATCTGGACACGGATGCAGAGATGGAGATGGAAGTGGATGCGGATGCGGATGCGGATGCGGAAGCCGATGGCGATGCCGACGACGCAGACATGGATGGTGATCATCTCGATGATGATCATGCCGAATCGCAGCTGGACTCGTTTTGCACGCTCTGCACCTCAACGTTCAGCTACAACAAATGCTGTCGCTTCTGCGACAATTCGCTCTGCGGCTCCAAGTGCAACTCGGAGCGTGGCTCCCATGCGAGTCGGCTCAGCTGCAGCAATCGCAACAACAGCAATAGCAGCAGTAGCAACAACAACAACTACGGCCCCATCGACAATGAGCTCGACTTTAGCGCTCAGCAGCTGCTGCTGCATCCGCAACATCCGCAGCATCCGCATCATCATCAGCAGCGCTTTGGAGGCGCCACCAAGCTGCACCCGCCCAATGTGGCAACAGCAACTGCTATCAGGTAACCATATGCTATACGCTATACTGTGTTCTACTACCCTAACTTATCTATGTTTACCAGTCTAACAGGCTAGCATAGCTACGCTGGCGAGGCCGAAGACTAGATATACCTTTAATATGATATATATATACTAACTATACTATATATTTATCATATATATAGTTCGATTTCGAATAGTGCTGCTGAATATAGAAAGAAAAATAATTATAATTTCATATAAAAATCATTGCCCGACCAATTTTATCTATAAATCTGAGCTGCATTGAAATAGCTGAAGATAGAATGAAAAATAATTATAATAAAAATCATAAAATACTATTAAATTAAATTAAATATTATAAATTACAAATATATATACATAGATCATGTTAATTTTGCCTATAGATCTGATTACTATATCATGTTTATTCTAGCTATAGACCTGTTATCTGATATATCATGTTAAACTGCCTGAAGCATGATAGAGTTCGTATGGACCGAAATGATTAGGGCTTGACTGGGCAACAGGAAACTTTTTCATGCAGGGAATACCGAGTATGCGTTGAGATATTCTTAAAACAATTTTGAGGCACTGTAAAAGAAAAAAACATTTTTGTTCGAAAATGTAGCTAAAGTAAATGGAAGTATAAGCCTTAGGCATCCGAAAAAACACCTTAAAAAAATATTTAAACAACTTTTTTTGTCAACCAAATATGGTTCGAGTAGGGAACTAGCAAAGGAAAAGTATTTGTTGTTTAGTTACTGAGTCCTGTAAACCAGTGTAATTCACTGCATTATAGTGTATATGTATATACATATGTACATACACATGTATAGACGATACATATACATATATATACGATTCATGTAAGCTTCAAGTTTATTTCAATGAACTTGCCGCCAAAGTCTATAATTTTGCATTAATTTTCAAAGTGTTCAAAATTAAGTTTCTATGATTATTAGCATCATTATCATCAATGATAATTAGCAATAATGCAGTTGCTAATGAAGTGTTTTCGCATTAGTTTTCAATCAGTTGACTGATTGCATTTAAATGAAACGCAAAGATCAACAAACGAACTACAAACTGAACTAAACTCAAATGAACCGCACGACGAGTCGAGCTGAACTGTGAACGAATCGGAACTAGAAACTGTGTTCAAGCCAAAATTCCAGTGCAGAAAACCAATTTGAGGCGATGAAAGGGAGTTTTGGAAGTACATGGAAATAGATTTGAATATCTGCTTATTGGTATTTATGTAAATGGAATATGTATCTTAGCCATGACTATAAGAAGAAGAAGGAGAAGCAGCAGCAGAAGAAGAAACGCTAGTTCCGTTAGACAGCGAGCCAAACAATGGCAGCTAAACAGCTCAAGCTCAGCCCAGCTGCCCAGCGGCCTGGCTGCCTGGCTGCTCAGCTGCCTAGAAGCGCATGACGCGTCTGTGGCTATAAAAAGCATTCAAAAAACATAAACTCGATTGAATAAAGTTAGCTGAACAAGTAAGAGTCGAATAGTGGTTGACTACAAGATACCCTGTAGCAGCAGCTAATGTAACTAGAAATAGTTCAACTAAAGCTCAAATTTCTTAAACATATTCGATTACTTAGGAATAATAAAATCCTTGAAAATGCCAACTTGAGACTAGTAAAGTGTAATTAGGCTTTAAATAATATCACTAAATCGAACCGATCAACATAAACGAGTCAGTTTTCACATTTACTAATAGTTCTTTGAGTATTTACAGAATATACCTGTTACGACAAGTGCATAGGGTATGGGGTATAATTTAAGATAAAAATTTCGAAAAGCGTAAAAAAGAGAGCGAGCAGAAGCCAGAAAAAGCCCAGCAGTGCGCAAAAAGCGCATCGACGCATCACAAACACAAATACACACACACACATACGCTTACACATAAGTAGTTACAAGTAGCCACAACAGTAATAACAACAAATACTCAATGTAAACAAACGAGCAAAAGCTTTCGAGCTTTCACGCCTACCGCTACGACGCTAGCGCTTTGAGCGCAGAAAGCAACAGCGGCAGCGGCAGCGGCAGCGGCTTTTACATTTCTTTGGCGACCGGTGGCCAAAGCTGGAGTCAGAGTCGAAGTCGAACTCGAAGTTGAAATCGCAGACTCGGCGACCGCAGACTAAAAGATTCAAGACTTAAACAAGCGTCGACCATTGTTCGCATAGCACGTGCCGCGCGCGCGTCTCTCTTTCAACAGCGCTACTCGCCGGCAGCAGCAAACAGTTAACACAAATTAACCGTTGCCTCAAAATGTTGCATCAATTGTGTTAGTTTAGGCGTGCATATCCCCACTGGTACTAGACGTTATTGTTATTATTTTTTATTGGTGCTTAATTTTTGTTTTGTTTTGTTTTGTTTTTTTTTTTCGTATTTTGCAAAAGTCGCGGATCAAACGTTTTCGATATTTGTAAAGCTGATGCTATACATGCACGCATATGTATGCGCGTATGTGTGTTTGTGTGTGTGTGTGTGAGATAGTGCGCGCCCGTGTGTGTGTGTGTGTGTTTGTGATTACGCGCTGCACTGTTATTTGTAAGCTTTTTTCTTTGGATAAAGCAAATATTCAGAGTAAGTAATTTGATATTTTAAATAAGAAATTTTGAAGATTAGAAAAATAAAAGTGAATTTAATTAAAAATATATATGTACATATAAGAAATTAACTTAATCAAAATGTATGTTAAATGCTAATTAAATATTGGCAATATATCGATACTTATCGACTGAGCAATAAATGTTGATTATGAACATATATATATAAAAATTGATATATGTCAATAATATATAATAATAAATATATATAATAATATATGTATTAAATTTATTGAACTATTTGAGCTCTGCAAATAGTTTTAGCTACGCTCAATCAGAACTTTTTGATTTCCTTTGCGCTTGCTTAAAGTGAAAGTTATTTTAATTATTATAATTCAATTAAAATGCCCAATGCCCAATAGCTTCTAAGGCGTGTCAGACAGAGTTTTGAATATACAATTAGCCATTTCTCTTAACTTTATTTGAGTGAGCCACAAGCTGTGATAATTGCACTCCGGGAGAGCACAGCTTTGATTTTTGATTTATAATTGAGCATAAATTGAAGAAAATTTATAATTTTAATTTCGTTTCTAATTGAAAGTTTTTATAATAGAAAACAAGCTAGACCGTATGAGATCTGTAATTATATATGTAGCTCCAAGAATAATGGTCTAGATTATAATATATCGTGACACGATATAAGACTTAACCAACTCGTCTAGTACCCAGAGAGTGATCAATTTTGTCCATAAGCTTAAATTATCCAAGACTATAACAGCATAAAGTTTCTAGCCCAGTCATACCATCTATCTATCTATATTTCGGAGTACCGTACTATGCCATACTCTATATCAACTGCTACAATGCCCTATATAACAGCTTGGAAATCGAACTCTTCTGTACGAACTATTCTGCTATAGCACTGACATCGTATCATTATGTTTATACTACATATATATATATATATATATATATCATATCATATCATATCATAGCTTGCTTCACATTAGACGATTTCAGTCTATATACTATATGTATGTATATCTGTATATATGAACGGGCAGCTATCCATATCCATGTTTACTGATGTGATCAGAGCGCGGCGCTGTAGAATTCGAAAAGCGCATTAAATTGTATTTTGTTTCGGTGTTGCACACGCCTGTTGCCTGCCTGCCTGCCAGCCGCCGTAGCTAACCACCCGCCATTACCACTTGCCACCTGCCACCTGCCACCTGCCACCTGGCACAAGCCACTCGGCGTGGTCTTAGCGATTATTTCTTTAGACATAGACGTGAAATACTTACTTTAATTATTTTTCTTTCGTTGTTGTTGCTGTAGCCAGTTATTGCCACATTTGAAATTGTTGTTGCTGAAGTTGCGGAAATGCCCTAGAAGTAAACTCAAGCTTACAGAATATAATTTAATTTTATTTTTTTCTTTTTTATTTATTTGGCAACTGCGAGATAGTAATAATAATAATAATAATAATAATAATAGCAATAATCATACGGCAGATCACGGCGCCAAAAGGGAATTTCTCCAAGCAAAACTTTCAAATGCAAAATACAAAGATAAAAACCTGAGCGCCGATAAGAAAGAAAAGCTAATAAAAATTTCTTAATTAAGATACTTTGAAGTGGAGCTGAACAGATTGTTCATGACTGTGCTGTGGCACACTTAGATTAATGATACAATGATTGCAACACTGTATAAATATATATAATATATATATATATATATATACATATATATATATATATATATATTGAAACATGTAGATATATATATATATATATATATATATATATATTTGTATAACTCTTATAGCTCAGCATTATATTTGATAAAGACGTGACTAGATTGAGGCAGAGCGCAATATGCAAATATAAATATTTCGAGTGCTATTCAAAATTTTGTTTAGTTTAGATAAGCTTAGAGAATGCAATTTAAGCTAGAAATCAAGCTAAGCGCACCTTCAATTTCTTTATTAATAATTATCTTCTTAGGCTTGACTCGGCTGGTTGGCCTAAGTTATTTACAGGGTATTCTAAGTGGGGCGTGCTGAATATTTGTTTAGTATTTTATGTGTAGCTTGCAGCATTTACTGATAATGAGAGAGATAATGATCACAAAAATAGTAGCTAATATATATGTATTTATTTAAATATCTAATATATATATATATTTATATGTGTATATCTGTTATAATATATATAATGTATATAAATAATATATATACAAAATATATACATATATACTATTCTTGTGATCATTAGAGAGATTAGAAGTCCGTGTGTCTCGGCCCAAAGCCTTTTCAATTAGGGTCCAGCGCTGTGCAGCCACATTGCGCCGTGCAGCATAGATCGCATAACGCATTGCAAGTTGCGCGAGGCGCGTTGCACGTTGCACGTTGCGCGTTGCGCGTTGCGCGTTGCGCGTGGCGCGCTGCAGTCCATTCAACTTGCGTGCAGCAGACACATGGAAATTGAAAAGAAAACAAAACAGAAGAAAATGAAAGATAAAACAAGAAAAAAAAATGTATTTAAGTCGGGGATTAGGCAAACGCAATCACACAAGATAAATGGCCAAAAGTGGCAAATGGCCAACTGGCCAAATGGGTTTGTCTTAACGTGTATTTAGTTATTATTTTACGCCTTGCCTGGCGCTAATTAGCGACGCTCTCTGATCGAAATCTCGAAAGCTTGCAGCTTAAATGATATTTATATATATATAAAAATATATATAAATAAATAATAAATATAAATATAATGAAAAAAATGCCAGCGTTAAGAGTCGAAGAAAAGTGAAATTTTTTTTGGCCGGCTTTGGCTGGCCGCAACTTGTTTTTTGGCCCGAACCGCTGCGCCTGGCGCGCAAACTGAATTGAGCCACGCCCCCTCCCTCCCACTGACTGCGTCTCGCCGGCTAGCTCCTGGGCCTGGCCATCCTTTTGCTTTCATTGGAGCCGCGGTGCGGGCGATGCCTATTAGCCATAAGCGCGCCGAGCAAATCTCTCGGTCAACAACCGGCCCAGGTCTGTTGTTGTTGCCGCTGTTGTTGACAGCGCTGCTGTTGCACTTGTTGCTGCTGCAACTTTCCACCAATGTCAATTAAGTATTAAGGCAAAGCGTTTACATACGACATTTTTAACTCGGTTGACTAGAAATCGCCGCCGTTGTCGATGTTGTTGTTGCTGCTGCTGTTGCTGCTGTTGCTGCTGCTGCTGTTGATGTTGTTCATGTCTTTGGCTTTTCATTTTCCATATTAAAACGCAACACTCAACAGGTTTTCCCATGCTTTTCATGTTGCTGCGTTTATTGCAGTCGCTGTCATAATTGGTCATTTGTTCACCCGGTTTTCCTAATCCAAGCTTCAATACGCTTCAGAAATTGATCGGTTTCATATCAGATTTTATTCTTAAATTTACAAAAAAAAAAAAATAAAATAAAATAAAAATATATGTATTAAATGCAATAAATAAAAATATATGCTTAAAGATAAATAAACAGAAAAAAAATATAATATAAAAAAATATTTATTAATTTTTTATTCAAAAAAAAAAAGAAAACAATAAAAAACTAATAAAAATTTGTATATATAAAATCAATATATACATACATAAAAATATAAATAATATTATTTTTTTTATGTATGCATATATAGTTTTATGTTTTTATATTTATTTTGTTTATTTTGTTTTATTTATTTATATTTTTAAATAAAAAACAAATAAATATATAAATAAATAACTAATTAAAATATTTGTCTGCTTAAGAAATATCAAATGCAAAGTCTAAAAGAAAGTTGCAGCAGGGCGCAACCGACAACGTAGTAATCATCTTTCTTTGATTCAAAATCTGAACTGTTCGACTTGCCACACCCGAGTGGGTGGACTATGTAACTTATTGATTTATTAATAGAGCAGGCATGAGCCTGCACAGCTTTGGCATTCTAGCTTCATATCAATATAATTTGTAGTGAATCTTTGAAGAAGTTCAGCACTGAACGATTTGTCACACTTTTGGCTTGAACCAGCTCAACTGTGGAAGATATATATAATTGCTATGGCCGCAATGGACGCTTCCAGTCTTTATATATATATATCTATATCTATAATAGTCAGACAATGCGAACAGACAAACCTACAGCAAGACGAGCATTGCGCAAAACCAATATGCCCCTTTCACTTTTTGAACGAGTACAAAAGGCATACACAATGAACGCTGAAGACCGCTTTGCACATTCCATTAAAATACACCGAAAAATACCAAATTAAATACTAAACAGCACAAATTGCATAAGAATAATTTGTCTTTAGTTGAATTTGGTTTGATTCGCTCAGCGCTGGAATGACTCGCACCTGAGGCGGCGGCAGCTGCCACAAGATGCAACAAGTGCTCGCATTGCAGCTCATTTGATGCATCTTCAGTTGTCTTATCTGTGTGCGGCATGTGAATTGTGCGCTTCTGCATGAAGTCTCCGACGCGACGGTGGCAAGTAGCAAGTAGCAAGTAGCAAGTAGCAAGTAGCAAGTAGCAAGTAGCAAGTGGCAAGTGGCAAGTGGCTGATGTGGCAGCTGTTTGTCTTGTTGTCAGTTTGTTTTGCTTTGTTGTTTACCTGCTGCTAGTTAATGCTGCTTTTCTCTCTCTCTCTCTGTGTCTTTCTCTCTATCTCTCTCGTATTTCTTAAAGAAAATGTTTTGTTTGCCTTGGACTTTCACGGCAGTCGCCAGTCGCCCAGAGGCCTCCGCTGATGAACTGATTGAATAAATGAATGAACGTCTGTTGCACGAGCATTTGACTGATGAATGAACGGCCCTGCGAGTGGCTGATTTGGCAATGTCTATTAGCCAATTCAGTTTTGATATTTCCATTTCATTTGACTGTGAATATGCGAGATTATGGGGAATTGCGTTAGATTTTGGACGGAAGCCAGTTGATCAGCTTCAGCTTCAGCTTCAACTTCAACTTCCTCTCGGTGGGTCTATCGCTCAGTGCGGCAACTAGATCGTGAGTCTAAAGCTGAGGCAATTTCTTTCACTTTTGCTTTCTTTTCTGTTCGAGTGCGGAAAGTGAAAATTTGTTCGCCTCGAAAAACAAAGCACCGATCGAGCCATCGATTCTTGGAGCCCATTTGCATTTGAATGGCGGCTGACGACAATCAAAACGAAGACGTCGACGGGCCAACTAATGTTGGTCATTGCTACCTGATACCGTTACACCGCGCTCAATGCTAGCGGTGTTCTGTTTTTGATAACAAAGCCGAAAAGTAAAAGTGTCGAGACCGCCTTGCTCCGGCCCTGCCCCTTGTCCCCACCATCCGCCACAAAACTCACAAATAACTCAACGCCGGGAGAAAACGTCAATGAATCTAGTTTGTGAAATATGCCAATAGATTGATATATAGTATTCATATTTCTATATATTGTTTATAAGTTTGTTCTGTTATAATTGACTGGTTGACTGACTGACTGACTGAATGATTGACTGAGTGACTAACTCATAGTAGTTAGGGTTGAGAGAAAACTTAAATGAATAAATTGATACTCAAACCGATGGAGTGATTGAGTGTTCAACAGAATGATTGATTGAACGATTGTGACACAGACTAAAGAAGACTGCTATGAATCTTATTCCAAATATATGAATATTTGAATGTTCATATGAATGCATAAAAGGAACTTGATTGAATAATTGATTGGTTGACCGATTGACAAAGACAGTAAATGGGTAAAACGACTATGCGCCTTGTTTGTACCCTAATAATTTATATCTGTTATCATCCATTTTCTATCTTCTATCTTTTTCTATTTAATATCTTCTATCTTCTATCATGTATCGTCTATCTTTTATCTGCTGTCTATTATCTGGTATCTTCTATCTTCTACTTTTTCTTTTCTGTTGTCTACCTCCTATCTGCTATCTTCTATTTTGTCTATATATTCTATGCTTTCTATATCGTCTGTCTTCTATCTTCTCATTGGCTAATTGATTGACTGACTACTACACATACGATATATGTTTCATTATTATCTGATTGTGCACAGATATATATATATATATATATATATATGTACATATAAATATATATATTTATGCATATTTGATGGGCAGCAATCTAGAAGCGGCACAGCTCGTAGAACTTTTGCATGTCGCTCAACTCAGGCGTGACGCTGATTCTTGAACAGACTTTGCCCAGGAGTAGACCGACAGCAGTAAGTTCGTAGTTGGTGTTTAGCCTGGTAGTTGGTCAGTCACTCAGTCAAGTCAATGAGCAGGCAGTGCTCAAGTGGGCAGCTGGTGCGTTTCCATTGAGTGAGCCGATGGAGAGTTAGGAGGGAGTTATATATCTTGGTCTTGAGTCGATTGAATGCCTAGCTCGTGTACAGCCCCTGCCCAGTGGAAACTTCTGTTTCCTCTGTCAGCTCTGTCATGCGAGTGGCTAGGCTGGGGCGTGCATCATGCTCAAGCAGCGTAAAGAGTTTTCGTGATTTCTGGTTCAATGGCTCCACTTCGCAACTCTTCGCATTTGTAGCTCCACAGTTTCGGTGAATGTCACCGCCCGTATTTCGGGGCCTGATGAAACATGCGCATTGTATCAGTACCATTATCGTTCGCCTCTTCCTCTATACAATTTTGTTCGAGTCTTTGTTCGTGTGTGCGTGTGTGTGTGCGTGTGTGTGAGTGTGTTTTTTGACAGTCCTCGACCTTCGCAATTATTTCATTTCAGTCCAAATGTGTTTAAGTAGTTATAATTTCATAATCGCCAGCTCAGATTTTGCTTTGTAATGAAGTCAAAGCTTAAATTGAAATGGAAATGAAAATGAAGATGAAAATGTCAAAGATGACGTCCATTAGTTGGAGCTGGCCAAGCGGGCCAATCCACTGACACTTGAGGCCTGCAATTAAGAGACCTCTCCAGCTGCGGGCCAAACAAGTTTCAGTTAACACAACAGAGCGGCATTAACAGCTCAAGTTGGCCCACGAGCATCTGGCTTAGAAAGGCGGCCAGGCCATAAGCATTTTGCCCCAATGCATTTATAATGCAAATCTATATCTATCTATTTATAACAATGTTCACAATATAATAGATCTGTTTTGACTTCGACTCTACCGCATTTCACGCATCTCCATTATCCAAATTCAAATTGACACCAATCGAAGGTTGACGCTCGCCAATATCGACCAAAACAATCACAAGCATGCTTGTGACATACATTGTTCATGTGTAGAAATATATCAATATATATATGCATTAATATATATATGTATATATATGTATATATATATATATATATATATATATATATGCATTTATTCAAATATGCATTGTGTTATAGATTTCCTACCGGAAACTTAGCGAATTCTCATTTGAGCATCGATTTTTGTTTGTCCTTTGCTGAGAATTTTAGGTGTGACTTGAGACAGTTGTTAACTCGCTGATCAATAGGAATATTCTATATGGCAGATGTGCTGTATGATTATATATTCATAGATATAAATATATATGTGCATATTCTTAGCTTTGTCTTGGCAGCCCATTTAACAGCTGATACAGACTTTCTGTTGAGTTTATTTTGATATTTCAGCAGGGATAAACTTGCTTGCAAATTGCTGAAAGTTTGTATCAAAATAATGGTTCTATTCATGCACTTCGTTCAGTTTATGGCGTAACTAATCGTACTTGAGCGCGGCCAATTCGTATAACAATGGCTCGCTTTTGGCTCACGTTTACTCTTAGCGATAATGTGCAACCCGTGAGATGTGCTACGTTGATGAACTGGACACGATTGAGCGCCTGGAAATCAGAATTCGAAATGCGGCCGCAACTGCTGCGAAAACTGCTATTCCAGATTGTGACTGGTATGCGCCAGCCGTGGCAGCCGTGGCAGCCACATGGGCGAAATCGTATTTAAATATTAATGCCATAAAATTCTATTCTCCTATCCCATAAAGGCCGTTTCATTGATATGAGAAATATATTTGCATTACTATGATTTAATAGCACAAAGTTGACTGCAAAGTTGAGGCAGAGGCTTAATCGTTCTTTTATTTTTTATTTTTTTTTTTAACAAATTTCATAAATTTATTTTTTATTTAATTGTGGAATTTTATGAAATCGGAGTTAATTTGAACTTGTTGGGAGCTAAGCTCCAGAGACGCTGCGGCTATAAAGCTTTCATTATACTACATTATTGGATGATGATGATCACGTCAATGAGCAGCGGCTGTCAATTAGCTGAGAATAGAACTGTGAACTCGCAATTTTTGAATGGGGCATGCAACAACAACAGCAACAACAACAGCAGCAGCAGCAGCAGCAACAACAACAACATCAACAACTATTTTAATCGGCCCCGGCGGCGGCCCCCAATGATGCTGTTTGTTGCTGTTGCTGTTGCTGTTGTTGTTGACGCGTGCGCAGCGAAGTGAAACATTTGAAATGAGCGCCGCGAGGGCTGCGCAGTCTGCTGGCAGCTGGCAGCGCAGTCGCCGCGACCTGGTGACATGGCAGCAAGCGTGAAAAATAAATAAATAACAATAAAAGCAGAGGGAGGGGGCAGGCCAGGTGAGGAGTTGTTGCTGCTATTGCTGCTGCCTCTACCAGTGTTGAGCAAACAAAAAACAAAATAAAATAACAGCAACATAATGTTGTATAAACTCAAAACGCGCTTGCATACAATTAATCATCGCAATAGCGTCGGCACCGACAGCGACAGCGACAGCGACGCCGACTGCGACGCTGGCGTCGCAGGTTTGCATAGGGCGCGCTCAACCCTCGCTCGACCAGCACTCAGTCGCTGTTCAAGTCGCAGAGTCGCAGTTGGAGTTAGTTTCGGATTTTGACCAGCAGCATTTGCGGCGACGGCGTCACGGCGCGCAGACGTCGGACGGCAGCGAAAAAAAAAAAAAACTCAAAAACGGAAACCGGAAAGCGGCGACGACGGCGAATATTAAAAAGCAATCAGCAAATTGCGACAGAACAAAACGTAAAACGCGCACACGAAACGAACGTGAACTCGAGCCCCTTTTCCGGTTTTCCGTTTGCCGTTTCCCGAAAACCGGGCGAAAATACTTACTAACAAGCAGAGAAGAACGAGAACGCTAGCTCAGCTGCAGCAATAGCAACAGCAACAGCAACAGCAACAACAATAGCAACGGCAACATCAGCTCAAACATCCAGCTCCATGCGAGTTGGTGTCCGAGTCGAGCTCGAGCACGAACATGCCCAGCGGCGGGCCACTGTCCGCGGGTCTGTCGGCGCGACCGGTCATCGTTTGGAACGGCGCTCAGTATACTGCGAGCAGCAGGGAATTGGAGCTGGAGCTGCTGCGACGCGACTACGGCTTGGATGCGCGCATGCTGGAGGCGACGCTGGTGCCGCGCTACAAACGCCACAAGCCGCAGGCAAGCGCCAAAAACGCGCACGTGCGTCATACGCGTGCGCCGAACACTGTTGCTACCTCTGCCGCTGCCTCCGCCTCCGCCACCGCCTCCGATTGGATATTGCGGCAGGGCAATAGCAGCGTGTCCCAAATCAATTTCCATCCCTGGACAGAGTTGGGCGAGCGCAAATTCTCGCACTTCGATCTGGTGCCCTGGCGGCGCACGCGCAGCGCCTTGGACTTGAGCTCTGTGGCGGATTACAGTGGACGCGGCAGTGAGACGCTGCACGTGGCAGAGAAAACGTTGCGCGGCCTCGAGAAGCTCGAGCTGCGCCACAATCGCCGGCGCCTGCAGCGAGCCCGCTCCACGCAGCAAGGTCTGCGGCGTCAGGTGCGCGTTCGTCTCATATTCTCCATTGAGCTGCGGCACAAGCGCATGGAGCTGCTGCGCCAGACGGCACTGCCCATGCGCGTCTTCGAGCAGCGATTTGCAATCAGCGAGAACGAAAGCGCCGCCTACGAGCGCATCCTGCTGGACGCCAACGCCGGCGTCGAACAGCACGTCGGCTACTTCAGCAGGCGCTCAAACTCAAACACAAACTCAAATTCGAACTCGAACTCGAACTCTCAGCCAGATGCTGCAGCAGCAGAAGACGAGCAGCAGCTGGTAGTTGACTTTGCCAGCGAAACTGAAGCCGAAGATCCGGAAGCTGAGACGCAATACGCAACGATAGCGAATGCTCCACAAGCCAAGCCACTGGAGCAGCCACTGTCAACAGAAGCAAAGCCAGCGGATCAGAGCAAAGTCTCCTTCGTAGCAGCAGAGGGAACAGCCAAGGCGGAGCCAGCTGCAAAAGTGCCATGTGTCAAGTGTCGCGATGTTGCCATCAAATTGAGGTAAAAGCCAACGCTCAGTTTTTTTTTTTTTAATTTTATTTTTGTGTTCAATCTAAATGTGATCTCTAAGTGAGAGCAAAAGTGTGGTGTGTTACTCACTCAAAAATACCCTGTACTAAGTGTGAAGTGCGCGTGTCTGCAGCTGCAGCTACAGTTGCAGCTGTAACTGTCAAGATAAGTCTTCATTTCATATTCGTTTTATGCTACTCTAAAGCTGTAATTCCTTAATCCTTATCTCAAAGACTAAAGTATACCCTGTACTTGCATATAGTGAAAACTCTGCTGCTGACAGTCCCTTGGTAGATATACTGCTGAGCTGAGCAGAGTTGTAGATCTTCAGTTCTGTTCTCGCTTTGATCACCAATGACGCTGTCCATCATTCACCATAGGCCAAAGAGCTAGTTACAGGGTATACTAAGTGCTGCACACTTTTCCCTGTTTTTATTTTGCACAATTTTTATTATTTTTCTAATTATTTGCGCTTTGGGGAATTTCATTTGTTTTTCACATTTTCGTACATTTGGCTGACCAAGTGGCCCGCATTCTGTGTGACCGAATTGCGTTCTCAGCTGCTCACCTGCCGCTTAGCGGCACCTGGCGGCACCTGCTACAAGCGATCGTCTCGTTTTGACAAACTAATCCAAATGTGTTGACGCAATAAAGTGAAAGAAAGTGGCTGGCTTGTGGCGTTAGTTCATTTAGTTTCTTTCTTCGCTTAACTGAGGCACAATAACGACAGCAGCAACAATAGCAACAACAGCAACAACAACACAAACAGCAACAACAACAGCATAAGCACACACTTAACTTTGTTTTTTTTTTTTTTTGCTGCTTCTCTCGTTACTTTGCCCGCTCTCAATTAATTTGTTGCTTATGTGCGGAGTCAAGTTTATGACTTTTGCCCGAGTTTTGCTCTTGCCGAGCTAGCGGAAGTGGCGCCCAATTCCAAGTGGGCTTGCCCATGGGGCAAGTGCTGTTGCAATGACTCAACATTTGGCCACTGGCTTGAGTCGACCCCGTTAGGCTTCCAGCGAATTGGCAAAGTCAATTTTGATGTTTTCACAACTTTTGGCACACAACCGTTTCCGCAACTCTCAGTAAAAGTGGCCAAAACTGTTGCGTGTTTATTGGCATATCAAGTTTGTGTCTTAAGTCTTTCATTTGCAGCTGCTAAGGCTGCTACAGAAAATGCATCTGTAGCTCGCCAAGCGCACTTCAAAAGTATGCAAGGCTTTTAGTTTGCACAGATGAACATTTGTTATGACTTGAATATATAGAAGAGTATAGTATAGAGCTTATAACTCTAACAACTCTACTCTAACAACTCTAAGCTGGAATTAGTTAAGGCTTTTCTTAGTTTTGGCTTAGACAAATCTTTGCTTCACTTTGGAGATACATATAATATAAATATAATATAGTTTAAATTTAATTTTATTGTAATATAAGTATATATATAGGCTTATATATGTATGAATATATAACATATATAAGTCTCCATATATACATATTTGAGCCTTAATACCGATTGAACTCCTTTAAACTGAGTCTGTTTGCTCTCATCTCTTTTTAAAATTTATTCTTTAGCTTACATAAGTTCCTAGGTATTCTACGTAACCAAAAGTTTCTCAGGCCAGCATTTTATTTTATACAAATCTGATCGTAGTTATATAATATACCAAACAATATATTTGACTCCGATATGCAACTGTGTTCATGAAAATAGTAGTGTAACTTTTTTTTATGTGAAAACTAACTTTATTTGTTTAGCACTAAATGTTGGACAGCAAAATGATAATATAATGATAAGTGATAAACACAATATTTTGAAAACAATGTGAAACATATGATGATGATTATATTGTTTATTAAGTTAGATATTAATCTGTTCCTAAGACATGTGCCTAAGACATGTTGCAAAATCAGGCAAATTTCGAATGTATTTTAATCCGCAAACTTTGTTCACTCTCTTGCAGAACTATCAATGACTATGCGCTCAGCTCGAATCAGCACTTGAAGCACACTAACAACAGCCACAACTACAACAACCTTAAGCTAAATAAGCTGCACAACAGCAGCAACAACATTAGTCACATCAACAGCAGCAGCAACAATAGCAAGAGCAAAAGCAATCACAATCTGAGCAGAATGCATGCCCATCAGCTGGACTCGTATTTGGCGGGAATGCCCATCGGTCTGAACATGTCCGGGCCAATGCATCCGGGTTCGATTTCTGGCAACGAAAGGCCTAACGGAGGCGCATTGGCATTGCACTATGCGGCGGCAAGGGGCTGCCTGGACTGCGTTCAGCTGCTGGTAGCCGCATCTGTAGACATTTGGTAAGTGCACGCAAATGGCCAATTTCAGTTAACTAGGCGAAGAATTAAAAGCAAAAGTCGCACACAAGCCAGAGCCGACTGCGCTCTAGCTGTTGATGGGGTGAAAGCTTTGTTCTTTATCGCGCTAAGCAGCAATTTGGATTGAGTTTGGCGGCAGCGGGCGCAACTGCGGCTGCAGCCGGGGCGGTAAAAGTCGGCCACATTGTGGATCTGTGCTTATTTAAATGATTGCGACAAACATTGACGCCAAAACGGAATCGGAGCTATAGCAATGTACAACTGCTCCCCACTTAACTGGCTGTTGCTGTTAGTGCTGCTGTCGGCTTTGCCGTGATTTGCAGCTAATGCAATTTTATGGCATTCACTTGCCCCATTTCATTAGCGTATTTGCCAACTGTTGACAGTTTCCCTCTGCCTCTCTCTCTCTCCCTCTCTCTCTCTCTCTCTCTCTCTCTCTCTCTGCTTCTGTCGGCCATAAACATGAAATTTTATACGCAAGCATAGACAGATTTATGCGTTCAACTAGATCGTCAAATTCAACGTAAAAAGAGTTTGCTGAGCAACTAACTAGATTACATTATCTTACTAGAGAAATGCATTAGTCTGGCTAGACCTTTACCATAATCTATTCAAATAGCTATTCTACAATAATGTATAGATTATTTATCAATACTCTACCACGAACATACACGATCAATCAAGTTTAGCTAAGTAGCAGAAACAGCTTAGCTTCTACTATCCATTGATCGCAGATCGTTTGACTGACTGAAATTGTGATTGTCATCGATAGGCCGCAAATTCTTTATTAGCCAGCTAGATCTCTCCGCATCTTTGAGCTGGCCGACTGCTTGAGTGGTCTACTGATCGATTGTACACAGAATTGGCATACAGTCGAGTCAGCGGCCAGGGCAATTAAATGTAGTGATTAAAGCTGAAGAGTTGATAATTAGAGCTGCAAACAATGGGAGAACAAGACGCCATTGGAGGCAAGTGGAGCACATGCAATCGCTGTTGGATTGGATGCATGACCGATCAAGATCGCTTTCCAGCTCTTGGTGCCCACCTGCGGCTGCTGCTGCTGCTGCTGCTGCTGCTGCTGCTGCTGCTGCTGCTCAACTTTGGTCAGCGATCACCCAAATACCGCCATGAAGCACGCGTTCTGATCGTTGATTCATTAAAACCAGCCAAGGCTAGCTAGCCGGCCAGCTAGCCAGCTAGACGGCTTAGCTAGTTTTTGCAGCTAACCAGCTATTCCAGCAGGCATCCAGGCGTGCTATTTATTTCTTTGCCATCGAACTGGATGCCAGCAGGAGAAACAGAGTGAGAGAGAGAGAGAGAGAGAGAGAGAGAGAAAGAGCGAGATTAATAAGTAGAGAAAGAAATAATGAGAGGGAGAGAAGCACAAAGAACCGTTGCAACTAGTTGCCAATTGCAAGTGGAGCAGCTACACAAGGAGTCCAACTTGGCTTGGCCTCGTCTTTGGTCTGGTTTGGCCAGCTCTGACTCTTTGCCTAGAACTCTGTTCAGAGCACTGCTGATCCAGCGGGTTTGGGGTCTTCTCTTTCAGAATTCATATTTATTAAACACGCCAGTTCAATTGGCATGACAACTGACACAGCGGCACACATGATAGCAGGCGGCTCGGCGAACAGCAACAACAAGCGCTATAAATACCATTTCCATTACGAGGGCTGCTCAAGAAGTTGTTTACCATGTCTTACATAGCGTAAAAGAGAGAGATGGAGAGAGAGACAGAGAGAGAGAGAGAGAGAGACAGACAGAGAGACAGAGAGAGAGAATGATAGAGAAAGAGAACAAAAAGAGAGAGTGCAAGAAAGAGAGAGAAAGATAGACTGAGAAAGAGAAGGAAAAACAGATGGTGTAAGAGTGAGGGGCTGAGAGATAGAGCGTGAGTGACAGAGAGAAAGCAAGGGAGGAAAAGAAAGAGAGAGAGAGAGAGAGAGAGACATAGAGACCCACCCAGAATTCTTGCTTACCCTTTACTATGAGTCTAGCATTAAACCAATTTCATTACTATCTGATCATTACTATCTGCTCTATTTATATATATTGATTGTGTAGTAACTATAGGTTAGTTTATCTTAAGCCTAATATCCAATGCAAAAATTATTATACTATACAAACTATATATAATATATATTAGTTAGTTTTAATATGGATTAAATATGAATTGCTTTCGTTACATATCTGTATTCAGTTTCGGTGAGCCTAAATTCTAATTATGCTTAAGTTCTGTTCATCTTTATTGCGCTTTGATCTTGTGTGACAACCCACGCTGGGGCCAATCGCATAAGAGACCATTGGATAATATCATATACTAAACATTTGATGATAGCTCTGGCTACAGCTATAGCTATGGCTATGGCTCTGGCTCTGGCTCTAGCTCTGGCTCTGTCTTGTGGCCAAGAAAACGCTTGTGGCAGAGCGGGTTTCTAAGCTTCTTGGCGGCCGTTGCCGTTGCCGTTGTGTGTTGCTGCTTCGTCTGCTGCTGCTGTTGCTGCTGCTGCTGTCGTCGCTAACTGCTGCTGGTTGCTGGCCGCTGGTCGCGGTGTCTTCTATTCGCGTTTGGTTACTCGAAGCGAACGGTGCTTTCGTCTGGCATCAGCTGCAACTGTCCGTGGTCTATCGTGGCCGTCTGTGCTTTCCACTAGCAACGCTGTTACCGTTTGCCAAGCGCTGACCGATCGCACAACCGTTACCAGCAACATCCAACACCAACACCAACAGCAACAGCAACAACATGCGACGCATAGACGAATTTGAATTTTGATTTTTTTTTGTTTGTTTAATTTGCTGTTGTTGGTTTTGTGGCTTTAGTTAAGTGGAGTTGCAGTTTAATGCTCAATGCAGTGTTTGTAGCGTTGCCGTGCGGCCACGCCCCTCATGCCACCCGCCCACTCGATGCCGTTGAAAGTACGCGCCGCGCCGCGTTGGTCAGCAAACAGCAGCAACAGCAACAGCAGCAGCAACAAACAAAATTTCGCGCTTCAAAGTGTTTCGAATGCAGTTAACGAATCGGAACGCGAATTAATTAACAGTTTCAGTGTACCAAAGAACTGCAAGCCACAACAACAGCAACAACAGCAACAACAGCAACAACAACAACAGCAACAACAAAAACAGCAACATCAACATCAGCAACGTACAAGAAGATACAGTAGCAACAATCTGTGTGCCACAAGCCGCAACCATGAAAAGGTAGCTCGAGCGTCAGTTACAATAATCAATTGGCCAAGCGCTGAGCAGCTGCCCCCCAAATAGCCAAAAGCCGGAGCAACACTCGGATCCGCATAGCAATTGTTGCTTTGTTTTCCCTTTACATTTATCTATACCCTTCTTTAATTTTTTTTACGTGATACAAAACAATGAGTGTGTGCGTGTGTGTGTGCGGTAAATGGAGGCCAACACCCACGGAAATCAACAACAATGAAAAATTCAATGTGCTCAAATTCCAGTGGCAAAAATTGTGCATGGATTAAATGAAACGAACGCGCGATAAATTTCCAATAAAAAAATATAGAAATGTCGGACAACAAAAGTCGTGGATAACTGAGAATAATTGAATTATAAAAATATATATTTTAAAAAAATATATAAATAAATCTTAAGATATTTGAGATAGTTCCAATAGAAGACTATGTGATAAAGGGAGAAAGAGAAGCTACGATATATAGATAAGATATGATAAATTTGATAGCTAGATTTGATATGAATTTGGGATGGTTAACTTTGAGTATTTGTGGAAAAATGTGCATGGGGCAATTTCTGAATTGAAGTTTAGCTAATTTTCTCATAACTCAAAATGAAATAAATTTTTATATGATTTATATATGGAATAGATTGTTGCTGGAATAGAATAGAAAAGAATAAAAGGCATGAAAAGTAAACGAAATATAAATAAAAGAATATCGTTTAGAAATGTAAAGTGTAAAGAAAAGGCACTGCCTGAAGGTAGCTAAGAGAAATATAGTATACGAAAAGAAATATATATGTATATATGGATGGATCTATTCTGCAATAGAAAAGGTAGTGGAAAGTGTGAATAGCAAAGAAAAGCAAAGAAAATATAAATATGCAAACGGACGATCTTAAGCAAGGCACCTTTAAGGCAATATAGTATATAGCACATCACATAGTACATGGATATATAATAAACATTTCAGATAGATATATTTTTGATAGATAAACTACGTTCGAATTGAAAAGTCTGAAAATAGACAAGCTCAATTATTTCATATTTCCAAAGATGATGAAAGAATAGAAAGTTGGTCAAATTAAAAAATTCATAGACAAACAGCCGAAGCGGCAGTTGCGAGCTCATATACATATGCACATATATACATACATATATAGTTAGAATCGACTAATCGATTTGAGAAATGTTTTCTTCTAACTATGTTCAGTTCGCTCGCGTATTTGTGTCGCGAGTTGCTTTCGTTCGGCACGCAAATGTTCAATTAAACGCGCTCGAGATCTGTGGCGGTCTATGGCATTCTCGGCTAACTGTCAACCGCGCTGGTTGGTAACAAGCCAGCCGCACCATAATTATCGGCCTTTCGAGACTTGCGTTTCAATTTATTTCCACTTGTGCGAGCTGCGATTAAAAATATTAAACACAAAAGAAATTACAAACAAATAATATTTAAGAAGAAAAAAAAAATGCTATAATTATTAAATTGCAATTACAAAATGAGCACAAGAAATTTGGATTACTTTAGATGTACTCGTTGCTTACTGTATTTTCACCTACAAAGCCAGAAAGAAGCTGTCGAGGCGCATAAACAACACGCGACTGCCAAATGGACAGCCGAGCAGCAAGTCGAGGCGGGTGGGGAAGGCGGGCGGGCGGGCGGGCGGTCTGGGTAGGCGCAGGCAGGAGGGGCACGAGTTGAGCTGAATCTGATGTCTGCGACTATAAAATCTATATATAAATATATATATATATATATATAAAAATATATATTTATGTATGAGAGCAGCGAGAAACAAGTGGAGAAAAAAGCACAACATGAAGATGAAAAATCAACTTTAATTGGTTTACAATTCATTTCTGTAGCGAAAAGCTGGAAAATGTAACAAGTCGCCAAGTCGCTCGAGAAGAAAGCAGCAGCCGGAGCAGCGCCTGCGCCAATCTCAAGACTCGAGCTGAAGTTGAAGTGTCTGCTGTGCAATATCCATGAAGCGGCCGCCACCGCCACCGCCGCTGCCGCCGCCGCTGCCGCCGCCGCCGCTGAGCCAAGCTGAACTCAGTCGGTTGCCTAAGGCAGCGCCGCCAACGTGAATTAGGGAAAGCACAGTGGGACCAGCTAGACATAAACTATTTGAATTTTGTAGACTTTTATCTTATTATTTGTTGAAATATTTACGCAATAGTCTACAGCTTCCTTCAGGCAACTTAGTATAGCTTTATATTAATAAAATATATTTTGTATGGCTGCGGAAGATAAACACACAGAGTACATAGGTTGTTAGAGAGAGAGAGAGAGAGAGAGAGAGAGAGAGAGAGAGAGAGAGAGAGAGAGAGAGAGAGAAGAATTAGAAGGTGTAACTATCACAGGTAATGTTCAAGGGGATATTTGATAGAATTGAATGTTTGCAGTGGAGGCGCCAAGGCGGCACGCAACAAGTAAAACACTTTAAATTTTGAATTTAATGAACTTCGCCTTCTTCGAAGCGCTTCTTATAGATCTTTTATATTAAAATTATTTTCAGCTTATTTTGCTTATCACAAACCTTTGCTGTCCAACATTTAGTACTCAGTCGCACTACTATTTTCATGAACAATTAAATTTAGCCGTTTAGTATACATTTTTTTGTACTATTTATAAAAATCAATGAACCTTATTATAGATTTTCGTCATTATTTGTGTACTTGATATAGATAATTTGAAATATATTTCAATAATGAGCTGTTCTTATACAGTTAATTCAGAAGCGTTTTTCATAACTTTCAGTTATTACAAATGCTTAGACATGAGTCAAAGCAAGCTGTTAGTGATTTGATTTAGTTTCGCTTTAAACGCTATTGGACCCACTGTGCTGTGGCTAATATAGTAGACAAATGGTAGCAATTGCGCATCATAGCCAGCGGCTGCTATCGGCGAGCAGAGATGCGGCGCGGAGAGAGCTTCGCCGCTTCGCCCGGGCGTAACACAGAGAGAAAAGTCTGCGTCTGATCTGCTCTGCATTGGCAATTTTTTTTTCTTTTTTGTGTAAATGTTTTTTGTTGTGCATTTGGCGCATTTAAGCGTTAATTTCACACCGAAAAAAAGAGAAGAAGCTGGCGCAAAAGCGAAACAAAACGCGCTAGAAGTTTGCTGGGGCAGGCAGCTAGACACTGGCTCAATCGCGTGGCGAACTCATTGAGAGTCAGTTGCAGCTGTGGCATCCGTGGCAGATGCAGTTGCAGATGCAGATTGATGCGCCCGGCCACAAATCGACGGCGGCTCAGCGACATTTCGACTTTCGGTTTCGGTTTCGAGTGACGGCTGCGACGGCTGCTGCAGCCAACTAGATTGATATTCGAAAATGTATGAGGCGCGGGCCTGAAACTCGAAATGCAAATAAACGGAAGCCGAAAACAGTTAAAAGTCAAAACTCGAAGAAACGCAACGAAAGAAAAATAAGAAAAAAAAAACAATCGAAACGAACCGAAGTGATTTTTCTTTTTAACCGTTTCTGCATTTTATTTATATGTTTTTTTTTCTGTGCATGTGCGCGCGTGCAACGGTAACGGTATTGGGGAAAACTCCAACGAAAACCAGTTGATTCTGTTGTGATCTGAACTATATTAGCGCATAGGCGACATAAAAGCGAAAGTCGCATAGGTAACAATAGCTGCGCGTAGGTAAGCAAAAGGCATTCAAACAGTATTCTCAATACAGCACAACAAACTGCACCACAAACCACGCCTACCCCTTCACCGCCCCCTGTAGTGTGTACTTCAGCACTCGCAATGCATTTTTCTCGCGTCGCGTCGTGACGTCTACTCCATGCACAATGACAACTTGAAACACGCTCGCGCCACAAACATCCCTGAGCAAACCCAACCCAACCAAATGCCGTCCCACCCACACACACGCACACTTGGCACGTCCTGCCGCAATCCTACAAAAGAAAACAACAAAAACAACTCGCACTCTGTAGCTACTTTTCGACCATCAACGTTAAGAAGGGCCTGCTGGGCCGTATGACCACAAGTCTGACCTCGTACCGCCGCAGCAAGCAGAAGAGCAAGTCCAACAATGACATACACACCATCATCTCCACGGAAGTGAACTGCGTAGCCACTGCCATACTCAGCAGCAGCAACAGTCACAGCCACAGCAGTAGCAGCAGCAGCAGCAGTAGTAGCAGCAGCAGCAGCAGCCACATCAACTGTCACGATCCTGATGCCGAGCCGGGAACCGACACAGCGAACGCACACAGCTCCAACCAAAATCCGGGCCAGAAGCACAGCGGCCATCTGGAGGATAGCAAGCTCGGCGAGAATCTGAGCAGTCTCAGCGAACGCATGATGGAGGCGCATCAGCGTAAGGTCTCAGCGGCTGCAGCGGCAGCTGCTGCCGCCATCGGCGACTCCAATGACGACGAAGCCACGCCCATGCTAGTTGCTGGCGCTGGCCAGGGTCGCAAGGAGCAAAACAATCGTCGCAGCGTCGTGAGGTGAGACAACAGCAACAACAGCAGCGATGGCAGCCCAAATGAAAGATTGGCAACTTGACTTAACATTCGGCTAACACAATAGAACAACTGACTGGGATATAATCTCTGGGAGATTAGCTATGCCACGGGCTACTGCTTTTAGTTAATTGAGCTCGCTTTATGTGCATGATATATATAAATACATATATGTATATATATAATGTATATGGCTTATAATGCTATATATTCCGATACCCACTTGAGCGTGTAACGGCCAAATAATGTCACATAATAGCTGCATACAAACATATTTTGTCTGTCTATCTGAGCAGATTAGCAAATTTACTTTAAATAATTTTATAAAAATAATACCTCTTCGAATTTGCACAAATTATTACAATTTGTGCATGACTTTAACTTGCGTTTAAGTGCGAGTCGTTGGTAGAGGCTGTCAGTTCGAGAAGTTGCAACATGCATCGATCGAACAGGTTTTGTCGAACTGAAAACATTTGTCAATCAAGTTGAGCCAACAATCTTAAATGCTATGATTATCCCGAACACAATCCCTGGCAATTTGTGTTAAACATTTTTCAGTCTTCTTCGAAGATCGAATATAATTAGAGCAAGCTTAAGTCATATTAACTTCGTAAGCAACTAAATTTGACATTTATTAAGTATAGTTAAATTATTTAATTATTATATATTTGATCTAAATTATAATTTCTATGAGTTGTTAGGAGTAATATATTTTGAGTATGACATTTGATCGGATTAGGAGCATTTTTTAGATCAATGCGGCAACAACGGCTCGTCTTAGCAGTGGCTCTTTTCAAAGGTAGACTTAGGTCTGCAAACTGTCTCATATTCTCTTATCTCTATGCATTTGCGTTGTCTTTGAACTAATGTCTAGCTAAACTAATACATTTACTTGGTGTGAACACATATTGACAAAGTCTTGTAATAGCATCACAAGATGTAGTTCTCGTGCACTTTATCAGAACCTGCCGCTATTAGAAGTAAGTAATATGAAATATAATACATCAAATAGTAGAAGCATACATCTGAATATATGACACATTTGATATATATATATATATACATATATATGATATAGCAGACTTATAATCAGTGTCTATATGATATATATGATATCAGACTTATAGCAAATGTCCATCAAATGATATATATGATATAATTGCTTGTATGATATATATGATATCAGAATTGTATCGAATGTTGATCAAATGATATATATATATATATATATATAATATATACGATATGTATGATATCTATACATGATATATATGAAATATATAGCAGACCTATAGCAAACGTGTATGTATATATGATATATGTTAAACGATACATTTGATATCTATGATATGAATATTTTGGATATCTACGACACATATGATATGCTATTATGATATATATGATATGTAGAATATATGTATATATGATATCTCTGATATCTTTGATATATTTGATATATTCCATATATTATCATGATGTATGAAGCAATCTTATAGCAAATATCTATCATTCACTTTCGTCCATCTATCATAAGCCACAAAAAAAGAGCTGTCAACTTGTTTGCCGATTGCCGTTTGTTGTTTGCTATTTGCTATTTGCACTTTTCTTTTTCTTTTTTCATTTTTAGTTTTTTTTGTGCTGGCATTGATGATACTTTAATTTGTATCTATATCTATGTATAGCATTCACTCTATATGGCGGCCATTAGCCATTTTATATATATATATATATAAATATTTCTTTGTGCTTGCGAAATCTTTGTCTGCAAGTGAGTGCCAGCAGAGGCAGGGGGCGCAGGTGGTGCAGGCCGCACGGGGCATGGAGCTGGCTGTGTTGACTTTTTGCTCATTAGCCAACTGCAAAACGAATTTGGCCATAGCTAATTGAAACTAAACGTAGATAACATAGATGCGATTCCTTTCATTTATCTAGATATAGCTAATATATATACATTTGCTTTGCAGCGCTAATACGCAAATGGACAATGATGTCACGCCCGTTTACCTGGCCGCCCAGGAGGGGCATTTGGAGGTGCTCAAGTTTCTGGTGCTTGAGGCTGGCGGTTCGCTCTACGTGCGCGCACGCGACGGCATGGCACCGATCCATGCCGCTTCACAAATGGGCTGCTTGGATTGCCTCAAATGGATGGTGAGTACACCGAAACACACACACACACACACACACATGCAACTTGTTAAACTGTAGCAAAGATTTGCAATTGCCAAATGTGCCAAAAATGGGGCCAACAACAACCAAAGTTTGAACTCGTTTGCTGCGCACTAGCCGCATGGCCTTCAGCTGGCCGGCTGCTCGGCTGGCTGGCTCGCTGGCTGGCTGGTTCTTGTCCTGGTTTTGTATAGCACAGCTAACGGTTCCCCGTTCTCTGACTCGTTTGTCGCCTGGCCTATGCAATTTATCAAGCCGTTTAGCATTTGCCGCTAACCAGATTCCCACACCGGACTGCCAACAGTCAAAGTCAAAGTCAAAGTCTTAGAGCTTTGTTCTTTATTCTTTCTTTATATCCGCTGGGAATCCAAATCGATCCGTTGCAGCTCTCCACTCGCTCGCTGCGAGCGTGGGCTGTCTCTTTCTGTCTTTGTTTTCTTTTAAGATCCAACGACATAAACTGGACATCTCGCCAGGCCGACTTTGGGTGCCAGTTGAAAATCACCTTTCTAAATTGAGCTAAATAGTTTTGCATTGCCAATGCAGCAACACGCACACACACAGACACACACATGAGTCGACCACTTTCCACATTCGTGTGTGCCGCGCTGAGTTGTGTCCACAAAGTGAGTCGAGTCTAGTCAGGCCACACGACAACACGTCACAACATTGACAGTTCACAATGGATCCTTGTAGAGCAGGTGACAAGCTAAGAGAAAAACCAACTGCGACTACCTTTATGCTCTGTTTGCAAGAGTTTTAAAGAGTGTATTGTTGTCCTTCTATGACAATCTCTCTCTCTCTCTCTCTCTCTCTCTCTCTCTCTCTTGACAATTCTCTGTTAATATCTCCTATTTGTATAAGTGTTTAGCTGTCTCCCCTCAAGTCATTTATGCCCAACACACATCGACTCAAGTTTGATTTGTTTGATTGCGTTTGCAGGTACAGGACCAGGGCGTAGATCCGAATTTACGCGATGGCGACGGTGCCACGCCACTGCATTTTGCCGCCTCGCGTGGCCATCTGTCGGTGGTGCGGTGGCTGCTCAACCACGGCGCCAAATTGTCACTGGACAAATATGGCAAGTCGCCGATCAATGATGCGGCCGAGAACCAGCAGGTGGAGGTGAGTAGCGAAGCGAGCTGCAAATGGCCAAAAAAACAACTCCTAATCAATGGCTGTCTTTTTGGTCACAGTGTCTCAACGTGCTCGTGCAGCACGGCACCACCGTCGACTACAACAACAAGAACAATACACAACGACACAAGTCGCAGCACCAACATCAGCAGCATCAGCATCAGCAGCATCAGCATCAACAGCAGCAGCAACAGTTGCAGCACATGAGCAGCAGCTGCAATTCGAATACGAATTCGAGTAAGCAGACGAGCCGCAGCAACACAATCAAGTCGAAGTCCTCATCCACTCTCAGCTCCGATGTGGAGCCCTTCTATTTGCATCCGCCAGCTGTGACGGCAGCAGCTGCCGCCGCGGGCGTCGGCTTGGGCGTTGGAATCACGCGCAAAAATAGCGACGCCTTGTATTCGCAGCAATCGCGCAGCTCCTCGGAGAAGCTCTATGGGTGCAATGGGGCCTCGGGTGGCGGCGGTGCGGGCGGCAGCTCGAGCGCCGGCGGTGCACTGCTGCCCAACGATGGACTCTATGTGAATCCGATGCGCAACGGGGGCATGTATGCCACGCCCTCGCCGAATGGCAGCATATCGGGTGAATCGTTCTTCCTGCACGATCCGCAGGAGATCATCTACAATCGGGTGCGCGATCTGTTCGTCGACTCGGACTGCAGCAGCGTGAAGCAGCATCAGATGCCGCATCCATTGCACTCGCTGCAATCGAAGGCCGGCAATGCGATCATGACCATTCAGGCCGATGTTCATTCCAGTTCGAGTGGCGCCGGCAGCGGCTCCGATGAGTCCGTCTCCATTTCGTCCAGCTTCAACTCGCCAAAGAGCAGCAGTCATCATCACAGTCACAATCATCTCCAGCATCAGCATCAGCATCCACATCAGTTGCGCAGCCAGAGCTTCAATAGGCATGGCAGCAGCGGCAACATCAGCAATAGCAGCAATCTTAAAAACAACAACAACAACAACAATAACAATAACAATAACAACAGCAGCAGCAGCGGCGGCAATAACAACAGCAACTACAAGCAGCATAAGAGCAGCAGCAGCAACATCAGCAGCAACGGCAATCAGAATGGCGATCATGACTACGAGGATATATATTTAGTGCGCGAGGAGTCACGTAAGCAACATCAGCACCAACATCAGTTGCAGCAGCATCAACAGCAACAACAGCAGCAGCAACAGCAGCAACAACAGCAGCAGCAGCAACAGCAGCAACATCAGCAGCAGCAGCATCAACAGCTGCAGCACAAATACAGCGTAGGCAGATCGCGTTCCCGCGACAGTGGCTCGCATTCACGTTCGGCCAGCGCCAGCTCCACGCGCAGCACCGATGTTGTGCTGCAGTACAGCAATCATGTGAGTGGCAGCTAACAGGGTGACTCGTGTCATGTATTTAATCTCTCTCTCTCTCTCTCTCTCTCTCTCTCTCTCTCTCTCTATCTGCTCCTCTTACAGCACTTGAACAACAAGCGCAGCAATTATAACAACAGCAACAACAGCAGCAGCAACAATGGGAGTAACAACAACAATAACAACTCCAACAGCAACAACAACAACATGAGCCTGTTGAACCGCAACAAGTCGCATTCAATGATCGGCCTGCACAGCAGCAAGTACGATTCCAGCCTTAAGGATAGCTATAGCGCGAAGAACGTGAATCTCAATCTGAAGAATCAGCTGCTCAACGGCGGCATTAAGAGCGATACCTACGAGAGCGTCTGCCCGCCCGAGGATGTGGCCGAGCGGACCAAGCAGACGCATAAGAACTCCATGATACGCAACAATCTGGCGGATGCTGGCCTCTTGAGCAGCAATCCCAATATATCGATGCACAACAACAACAACAACAACAACAACATAAGCAGCAGCAATAGCAACATTAACATGAACAGCAACAGCAACAGTGACAGCAGCAACAGCATCAATCAAAATGGCGCCAACAACAGCAACAGCAACAGCAACATGAACAGAAATCTGAAACGTGTCTCCTCGGCGCCGCCCATGCAGAATCTGGCCGTGGGTAAGTCAAGTGAGAGCAAGTGTATATATATGTATATTGAATATATATACAGCTTTGTTCATAAAAATAGTAGTGCGTGTAGAACATCTTTAAATTTTAGCTATAATATCAGCTCTGCTTGTCCAAGCATTTCACACTCTCACGCCCTCTTTCTCTGTGTCTGTCTCGCTACAGTTAATGGACCACCGCCGCCGCCTTTGCCGCCTCCACTGCGTGCTCCTGTGCAGCGCAACAACTTGAATACGGAGCACTCTAGCAGCAACAACAACAGCAACAACAACAGCTCAAACAACAGCAACAACAACAGCATCTATAAGAAGAATCACTATGGCGTCGCACCGCCAACGCCAATAGCTCAAACAACAGCAACAAATGCGGCCTCAACGGGTGCTCACGACGCCGTCGACTCGGACTCGGGCCTGGAGGTTGTCGAGGAGCCCAGTCTGCGTCCTTCGGAGCTGGTGCGTGGCAATCACAATCGCACCATGTCCACCATATCTGGTAAGCATTTAGTCTGAGTCTCTGAGTCTCAGTAGGGCAAATATAAATCTGTTCGTCTCGCTTGGTTGGCATTTGGTTTGATGCCAATTCAAATATTTTTAATCAATCACTTTCGGCCACACAACAAAATTTTCGAAACCAAAATTTAAAAAAATCACAAATTACGAAATTCAGCAATAACAATAACTAAATACAAAAAAAAAAAAAGAAACAGAAAACAATAACCGAAAGAATCAGAAACAGAGTTATGAGCACTGATGGCTCGAGTCTGGGCTGGTCGGATCTGCTCGAAAGCAGGCCGCTGAGCAGCAGTTCCGATGAAGCAACGACCACAAATGTGTCACCGAAACACACGAAGGCCCAGGCGCAGGCGATGGCACAGCTTACCGAGCAGATGACGGCGCTCAGTATGGACGATCTGTCCGACAAGCTGCCAGAGAATCTGAACCTCAAGGACAAATACGTCATTTATAGCGTTGGCAATTCAACGCTACTCATGAGCTCACTGGACCCCCAATGTGCCACAGAGCATCAGCTGCAGCTGCTCGATCGCCACCTCCTGGATGTCAAGATCGCCGATCCCGACGAGCCGCTCTGGCCTAATCCCGACGTCTTAACTATGGGCATGCGCAATGTGCTCGATGGGGATGTGCCCTGCACCAGTTCAGCGGCCGCATCCGCACTGACCACAAGTCGCAGATGCCACTCCAAGATGAAATGCGTCAAGCAGCTGGGCAAGAAGAAGCGCACCAAGCTGCATTACAAATAGCTCAAAATCAGTCGCATCCATTGATCATGCACAAGAAACTGCTTTTTACCACGCCGCCGTTGATTGCACTTTGTTCTAAAGTTTCTTTTTCGTTCAATCAGTAAAATCGACCGTTGCCCTATTTCACGCATTCATCATCATCAACCGCATCAGCATCAGCTCATCCTGAAGCCCACTCCTAGTTGACTGACGGGGTCTTTGACATCTAAAGACGGGGCGGGGCGGGGCTTGGCGAGAGATATTGATTGATCAATTAGCGGCATAAACATGCCTCAAACTGGAATTGCCCAACAACCAGACTTGGCAATTTCTGCAGCTTTGGTCAGCTTTTTGTTTGCCATTTGGCCAATTGGCAGAGTGGCAACAACAGCAACGAGCGAACATGCAATAGCTTTAGCTATAGCCATACCAATTGCAATTAAACACAGATCAATATTTTGACTCACAAGTGGCTTGCAGCGGAAATCACTTAAAGATCTTGAGTAATGTTTGCAGTGGCCATATCAGGTTTATGCAGAAGTGCAAATGAAAATTCATTTTTATAGATGTACAGCTGTGTTCATAAAAATAGTAGTAGGACTAAAATTATGAATAGTTGGAGGTATTCAGTTTTGAAGGAATATCTTATAAAAACTGTTAGGTCGGACATTTACTGAGCCCATGAACTATTTTTGAATGACTAAATAAGAGAAAGAGCGTCCAGACATGGGACATGGATGGGAGTTTAAGATGTATAGGTAAAGCTGACTTTATGGTTATGGAAAAACTGTTTGGGCCCTAAGTAACTAATCTTCTGGCTATGGATAATAGGAGCATCAGTTGTCGTAGCCTTAGCCATTGACCATGCTGATGCCTCCCATCGCTGTAGAAGCTGTTGACTTGCTGTCGACTCATAAGCCGAGCGATGACACTCTTTGGCAAGGCTAAGGCAGCCGTAAAGTCGCTCGATATATTTTCTGGTAGTCTGCCATTAGCTGCACAAATGGCATTTAAGAGACTGTTTAGACATACTCACAGCAGACTAGTTGGAAGAGTTTAAATTTTCATTTACACTTACTGCCGCATGCCAGGCAAACGTCACAGCAAGCAATTTATGCATCAGTTTACAGAGTTAGCGAGTTTGTTAACCTGGCCAAGACAATGAATGCCAGACATTTAACATGCATTGACTGGCAATATGCATTTGTAAATGGCTTATGCATTCATTTTGTGCATTATGTGTGTTTGCCGAGAGAACTAGTTGAACAAATTAAAGAGACAGGCGAACAAAACTCAGCCGAAAGAGTTCACACGTTTGCCAGCGCGAGCAAAAAGTGCAGCAGCAGGAAAAACGAAAAAACGTAGCAACGGAAAAACAATATTTTGCAAAACAAAGAAGTGGAAGTTGTTAACAATCGAAAGGCAGAAAAACTAAAACAAACATTGGGAAAATATTGGTACAAGTGAGGTAGAGCAATAGACATTGTTGCAAGTGCCTCAAACAGTAGTCAGCATATGCCATTGGTCACTTGGCACTTGCCACTTGACACTGACAACCTGCGGCATGTCCAAGCTAGCCGATCAGAAGCTGCGTGGATCCTTAGGCGCTGTCATTAGCCAAGGCGGAAGTACATCAGCTCAGCTATTTGACGAGCACCCATGACTGTTGCTGCTGCTGTGGCGGGTGCGGCTGCCCCCTTGAGCAGGCAGCACAATGCCATAGCAATTATGGCCTCTGCTGATAGCATGTGGGTTGTGGCAGCCTAGCCACCCGCGCTGTCCGCGCTGCACAACTTTTACCCAATGAAAGTGAACGTGTTTTTTCGCACAACCATTGACAAGACTTCGCGTTGTGCACACGACTCAAGTTGCTGTTGCTGTTGCTGAAGCTGCCGCTGTTTGTGGCGCTTTGGGTGAATAACTTTGGCAATAGCTTGAACTCGCATCAGGCTGCCAGCAACGCTCGCCAAGTCAACATCGTCAACGTGCACAGCGCTCAGCTCTTAGTTCGCAAAATATTCACGACTTGAATGTATCGAAAATCCATTTGAATCTTTCCTTCATTTGTGTTTTGTGTTTTTTTTTTTTTTTTTTTTTTTGATTCGCTTAATCATTTTTTATGTTAATTTGTGCAATCATTGAACATGTGATTTGTTATCGAGCTGCTTTGTGCGTTATCAGTTCACTGGCCAAAACGACGACGGCTCAAAGTTCAAGCTTAGACGCCATGAATATGGCGGGCTCGATGAAAATCCATAAGAATACGCGACGCAACTATTTTACGCTGAGCTTTCAACGTTTCGATATATTCCGTTGTAAGTACGATCGAAGGGCGGTTAAAGAAGAAATATAAATAATACATAAAGATATTTATATAAAAAAAAAATGATTGAAGTGTAAATTGTGAAAAGTTTTTGTTGAAGCTGATAAAGATGCGACTCTGATGAGTCTACACATTTGTCATATTACAGAACTGTTTATAAACGATTATAGCAAAATTAATATGAAATTGTGAACAGCCAAACAATTGCCACTTTTACCTCATATACATAAATCCTTCCTCACGCGCTTGCCATTGCCACTTTATCGGGCAAACGATCTACATTGACAATTTCACCATAAAAATGAAACCAGTTGCCTAGGCTCGAACTGGACCCAGCCAAATTATTCCATTTCCAAATACAGTCCGCGACCAGCTTCCAGTTAGACTGCTCTCAAAAATTGATAAAAATGCTGGCAAAGAGTCGGCAATTTGCTGAAATCGTTTGTCAGTTGTTGTCGTTTTTTATTTGGCCATCAAATCGGTGAGCCAAACAGGCCAGACTCGATTCCGATACCGCTGCACTCGCCATGGCTGCGGCCATATACGATACCACGACGTAATGCTGCAGTTTGCTTTTCATATATTTGTGTGCTCTGCCCCCAAGTTGATGAAACGGGTTGCTGAGCCGTGAAAGTTGCAATGCCGAGGACTCCTCATGACACAGCGCAGTGGAGGCCAAGCGGTGCGCGGCGATGGCGATGGCGATGGCGACGGCCAATTAACTGCCAACATGTGAACCACTTCGCTTCGATGACCACTAATCATGCGAGCTGTCATTTTTGTGGATTTTCCTTCTCTGTGCTTAGAAATTTACAGTTTGCATTATAATTGTAATGCTTTCCACTCGCTGACCTTTTCGCGCTGAGGCACTCTTTGGATACTACTATTTTTATGAACGCAGTCATGACTGTGTTCATAAAAATAGTAGTATTTGAAGAGTGTGTGTTTTTTTTAAGTAAACATGAATTTCATTTGTTTGTTAGGTGTTAATATTTGACATTAACAATGTTGCCACATTGCCATGCACTTGCAACAAGTCGAGTTGCCCAAGCACACAGCACTGCTAACTGATAATTAAATATTAATCTTACCAAATATTTGAGACTTGCGCTGGCAACTTTTCGTGCTGCACTTGCCCAACTACTATTTATTTGAATTTCAGTTGACAAGTGCAAAAGAAACTTTAACCTGCTGCCAACTGATGTTGACTTAAAGGAAAGATTAATTAGTTAAGTGTTTGCAGAGTGAAATCCTTGATTAGCTGACTGCCTGCCCCCGCTACGCTTCTGGTTTCTGTTTGCGCTTCAATTACTGCAATTGCATTTTGGAGCTCTTCATTTGATTAGGACGCAGCCGAAATCCATTAGCGCCATTCTGCAGTTTGGTGAAAGGCGTCGACACACGCTGCATACGCAATGAGTTGTATCTGAGAGAGTGTCTGATGTGTGTGTGTGCGTGTGTGTGTTCTTGTTGTTATTGTTGTTAATGTAGCTCAAGCTAGCGTGACCAAAGAGCTGGGATAACTGCTAACCCACAATAAGTAGTTAACGCAGACAAGACTTAAATCTCATAAATAAATTTGTTCAATTTCAGCGAACAAGAAAGCCAAACTCCTCAATGGCAATGGCAACGGCAACGGCAACGGCAACGGCAATAGCAATAGCAACGGGACCATTGGCGCCTCAACTGGCGCAGCAACAGCAGCTGCTGCTGCTGCTGCTGCCGCCGCAGCCGCAGCCGCCGCCGCCGCTGGCAATGGTGAGCCACACTACCAGCATGCCAATGGCAGCATCTATGGCTATGCCGAGGGCCCTGGCGGCAAGCAGCGCAGCGGCGCCAGCAGCAGCAGCAGCTATCAGCCTTCGCACTATCACCAGCAGCAGCAGCAGCACCAGCAACAGCAGCAGTCAATTTATGCAGCCAGCATCTATGGCGTGGGTTCATCTGCCGAGGATCACTATGAGCTGCAGCAGTCACAGTATGGCGGCAGCTACAATGGCGAGGGCGCTGGCGTGCGCTCCGGTGGCCCCAATTTGGTCAACAAGCAGCTGGTGCTGCCATTTGTGCCGCCCAGTTTTCCCAACAAATCACAAGACGGCGTCACGCATCTCATCAAGCCGTCCGAGTATCTAAAGAGCATCAGCGATAAGCGTTCGTGTCCATCCTCGGCCCGGTAAGTTAAGAAAGCCACGCTAACACACAGCGCCAGCTGCCATCAACAGCCAGCTAGCTCAGATTTAGTTGTAGCCCGTTGTTGCTTTAATTTAGCTGCACATCTCGTGCGGCGGCAACATAAGTAATTACCACCAAAAGTGGCAGAAGTACAGTTGCCTTAATTAAGCAGCTTGCAGACAATGCAGCGCATGCTCACGCTGCAGCGCGGCAATTAACAGCACCACTCACAAGTCAGCCACTTCCTCAGCCCAGCTCAGCTCGGCTCAACTCAGCTCGGCTCGGCTCAAGAGTGCATGAAATTTTATGCGTGCTGCATGCCAGGCCAACTTTTGCTAACTGCTTCGCCTCGCTAAAGTCAGTTGCAATCCAAAGATGATACTGCGCACACGACATGCTTGGCGCAGGTCCGGTCCACAATACGCCATACACATACACACTAGACACACCCAACGACACACCCACCCACCCACACAACCACCCACCCACCCACACACACACACACACACACACACACACACACACACACACACACACACACACATGCACAAACACTCACAGTAATACACATTCATCAATCATTCTGTGTGGTCTCCTTGCAGCTCCACGGATACGGAGGACTACATGCAAATCCAGATCGCACAGCAGCAGCAGCATCATCACCATCACCAGCATCCGCATCAGCATCCACATCATTCCCACGCCCTGAGCGCTGGCGAGCAGCCGCCATTGCCACCGCCGCCGCCACCATTGCCGCACATGATGCCGCCGCCCATGCCAATGCTACTGTCGCCGCTGGCTGGCGATGCCACCGGCAAGTCACAGAAGCCCAAAAAGTCGCACGGCTCGGCAGCGCCCAGCAGCCAGGATACGGCCACGCGCAAGCAACATCAGCCGCTGTCCGCGATTTCCATACAGGATCTAAACAGCGTGCAGGTGAGTGAAGCAGAAAGGATAATGAAAGGGGAAATATAATCTATGTAGATACAGACTTAGCTAGCGTTCACTGTTTGGACTTGGCCAGCAGTGAGTCAGCCATGCAATGAAGAAAATTGTTTCATATACAAGTGATGCTGACCCAACTTAGTAGACATTTGCTCAGATCAGGCTACCTCGTAGCCTGTGAAATGTGAATTGTTTTGTTTTCTGATGTTCATTGAGTTCACTAGTTCCCTACAAATATTTTTCACATTTTCCAAATTACAACGCACAACAGAGAACAAATAAACGCGAATGCGCCGTCGTTAAAGTTTCGAAAAAGCGCGACTAGCTCAAACATTTAGTTGTAGGTTTCGCAAGAGAGCCAAGAGTAAAAGATAAGGTTGAAGATTCTCTTTTTGCTAATTCCGCTGTGCTTCTTCTGCAGCTGCGCCGCACGGACACGCAAAAGGTGCCGAAGCCCTATCAGATGCCCGCACGGAGTCTAAGCATGCAGTGCTTGACCACCAGTTCGGATACATACTTGAAGACCGATCTGATTGCTGAACTGAAAATTTCGAAGGATATACCCGGCATCAAGAAGATGAAGGTGGAGCAGCAGATGGCCAATCGCGTCGACTCCGAGCATTTCATAGGGATAACTAGACATTTCACTAGCAACAACTATGTGGATCAGGTGAGTCACAGGCGTCGACTGGGTCGACTGGCCGGGTTGGGCATTGGGCGGTTGGGGACTTGGAGCTGGATTGTCATGCGCATCAAAGATCTACTTGCAGATACCAGAAAAGGATCAGTCCGGCAACGCCATACCCGACTGGAAGCGCCAAATGATGGCAAAGAAGGCGGCCGAGCGCGCCAAAAAGGACTTCGAGGATCGCATGGCGAAGGAGGCGGAATCACGTCGCCTCTCGCAGATACCACAGTGGAAACGCGATCTGCTAGCGCGTCGCGAAGAAACTGAAAACAAGTTGAAGTAAGTGGGCGGGCTTCCTTTTGTTTGTTTTAGGGGGCCTTGTGGCGCAGCTGCAGCGGACTTCATACACCACACACGTCACACACCACACACTCTCTGACCTGTGCTCGCCATCTGTGCCATTTTGCAGAGCGGCCATCTACACGCCCAAGGTGGAGGAGAATAACCGTGTTGCGGACACCTGGCGCCTCAAGAATCGCGCCATGTCCATCGACAACATCAATCTGGCCGGCTGCAGCGGCGGCCTCAATGTCGACCAGCACTACCAGCAGTTGCAGGTGCTGCAGCAGCAAGCAGCAGCCAATCCCCAATTCAACAAGGAGAATCACGGCGATGGCGCTGCCGCAGCCAAAGGCGGCGACTGCGACCAAGCACAGCAGCAGCAGCAGCAACAAAAACAACAACAGCAGCAGATGAAACAGCAGCAGCATGCACAAGATGCCCTGGACCAAGCTGATGACGAACAGGAAGACAGTGACAACATTATTCCATGGCGGGCACAGCTGCGCAAGACCAACAGTCGCCTGAGCCTGATCTGAATGGCAGCCGAATCCGCGTTTAAGTCTCTTGTAGTGCATTTTTTCACTTCAAAATTTCCATTTTTTTTTTGTTTTTTTTTTTTTGCCCCAACACGAAAATACTTATCGAACGTGCAATCAAATATGCTAAAGGATATAAGCGTATTTCACGGATATATAACGTAATTTTAAGAAATTTTTATTTGTAATTTGGTGAAGGGATCGGCGTGCTCCAGAGGAGTGCCGCCCGATTCTTTCAACCTGCTCCAAATCCAAGGCAAGCTTTAGATCAAAACAAAATTGAGAGAGTCGAAAAAAAACATAATATTTTATGATATACATATACATTTATATATACATGATCGAGGTATTGTATATGTACTATATAGAAATGATTAATATACGTATATAACTTTTTTTTTATTGTTATTCCTATGTTAAAGAACGACAAGAACAATCGAGAAATCGTAATCGGTTTGCATGCATATTCATAATTATTCATAATTATTTAAACTTTTGCAGTTAATTCCATTTGGGTGTTGCGCGAGTCTCGATTAACGATTAACGATTTTCGGTTGCCGATTATCGATTATTATAATGCATTAACGATTTTATCTAACTATCGAATTGATACATAATTACCTATTTTAAGCTTCCATTTTTTTTTTATCATTGTTATTTGTTTTTATACTTGGCTCAATAATATGATTAAAATTTGACTATACATATTAGGGATAATGGAATTTATTATTTAGGGCCGGTAAATAATTACCTAGAAACAGATATATTTATGCGCCATTTATATTATATAGGAAGTAAGAGCGCTCTAGTCGAGACTGCTCGACTAGGAGATACCCAAAAGCAATGTACCCTCAAAATCCCATTTTCAATGGGTTCAGGATGTGGTAAACATCAAACAGGACTTATTCATGCCAATTGAATGCATTTATATTTTGCAAATACGTCGTATCTGAGATATATACTGTTGCATTTATTTGGTACTATTAACGAATTCGTAAATCATAGATATTTATATGCATCAAAGCTGAGATTACAATCTAATCGGTTCATTCAGGTGGGCAAACACTTTATAAACAAGTTAGGTTTTTTCTTCATTCCTATCGCTGTGAGGAGATAATGTCAGTTGTAAATTATATTTTCAATCAGGTTAAAGTTAAAATTGTAGTCAATTGAAATTGATTAATTTGCCAGACTTTGACTGATAAATTAGTGCGTTTCGCCCATGCTTTGTCTATACGTTTTGCTCTGTTGATAAAGAGAGAGAGTGTGCAAAATGTTGATATTGATAAAAACTGGTCAGAGTTAAATCGGGCCCGGTCGTGATTGATAGGCAAACAGAGCAATTTTTATAAAAGTGAAGAGCTTGCGGTATCATCGATCATATTATAACCAAAGTTCAGATTGTTAAGCACCATGCGAAGCGTAACTCTTTATATCTTGCTGCTCACTTCAGTTGGCTGCCTGATCGGCTCGAGTGTATGTTAACAAGTGGCGATAAGATGTGTCTCGATTGGTAGTTGCCAATAATTAAAATTGATCTATATCCTCATCTAGGCCAAGGCATCGACAGCCGAACAGGTTAACTTCGACGATGTTGAGTTGGCCAATTTGATCAATGAGCTGGATGACGACTATGTGGACGTTGAGGAATCCAGCTTTATCAGTTCGTTACGCAAGGCCCTCAAAGTGGCGCTGAAAACACTGCGCGACGTCAACTGTACCGTTAAGGAGGTTGCCGAGATACTGAACGCTACCACCAAATATGTAGATACTATCGATGCTTGCGGCGTCACCCTGACCAAAGATGTGGCCGACATTGTCAAGTCCTGCAAAGCCATTATCTCCATCTGCAATGACATCATCAATTTGAACAGCAAATTATGCACCATCGATGGTGAGCCCAAGCCCAATGCGTTGTCCTCCAAGAAGTGCTCCTATCAGTTGTTCAATGCTGTCATGAGATTGGCCAGAACGATCAGAACTACCAAAAGACAGATTGCCAAGCTGCCCTCGGACAGGTTCTGTTTTGTCAATGCCACCAACATTGTTAAGGCCAGCTACGACAGCTTCGTGCCCAATATCAATGCTTGCTTTGCTTAATTGCAAGTGAGTGTGAGATATATTTACCAAATATCTACATATATACATATATATATTAAGCATTGTTTGCAAATAGAAATAAAAATTTATATACTTCCTGGCGTCTTCTATGCCAACCAGGTGTCTGCAATTGCAGCCAAGACGAACATAAATAAACTGCGTTTTCTTCGGGTGCAAACTCTGAGGAAGATTACTGGGGCCCCTTGGTAAATATATGAGAAACAGGCACATTAAGCGAGACCTCACGGTATCAAAAAGTAGAGCGAGAATCCAAGAGGTGGCCGAAAAATAGCTCGAGAGACTGGGTTTTTTAGCCAAACCGCCGTGATATGCGTCTAGATACTGCAGTTCTAGCAGAAAACTAAAATCTACTGGGCCCGGATCTTGACTTAAAATCTATAAAATATTCCCTTGAACTTTACCTGTGATACTTACAGGTAATAATTCTTTTTTGCCCTAACCTACGTACATCTAATGTGTCTTTGCCCTTATGTCCATACACATAAATATATGTGTATATACATATTTAGACATATACACAATCATATTATACATATATTCATACATGTACCCTTCAGAGCTTCCATTAAAATTCAGGAGAATCGCGTAGAACTCCGATTCATATACATACAGCTGTGTTCATAAAAATAGTAGTACGAGTTTACGATCAATTGAATTTTTGAAATATTTTGAGAACAATACTTTTCTCATTTGTTGTCCGACATTCAAGTCGCACTACTATTTTTATGAACGCAACAGTATATTTATTTGCTTCCTTGACTTCTGCACACCTACCCATAGATATTAGCTGTTGTAAGAAGATATACCATATCTAAGCCCTTTCTAACTGTTAACAATACGAAGGCCCAACAAATGCATGTGAAAGTCAAATATTATAAGCTTCAATGGAATATTAAAAGCAAAAGCTTTAGATATTTATCAGCAGCAGTAGAACATATTCCAATTGCTTATTAAATTTAGAAAGTGAATCAAGACTCGTGAGTTACACAGCTCTTATCATTAGGGAAAGTCTCAGAAGGATTGCAGTTTTATCGTTGCTTTATATATTTTTTTATTTGCTTGTCTTAAATGTTAATGGAAAAAAAGAAAGAAGAAGACAGCTGCTTAGTTGCTGGTTAGCTTGGAGCAGGTCTTCATGTTGGCGGGGAACTGGGTGTAGTAGCTTGTCAAGGCGTTGGTGGCATCGCAGACACATGCGACAGCATTGGGGCCGGTTTGGGGTATCTTCTTGGCCAAGCTAATGGCGGACTTCACCTGCCTGTACAGTCTGAAGACTTGGCCCAGAGTCTTGACGGCGCAGCTATTGGTGATTTTCTGCTCCACGGAATCCTCACTGCTGGCGCAAATCGTAGTCTTCAGATTGATGATGTTGCTGGCAGTGTTGATGATCTGCAAGTTGGCATTGATAAGATTGGTCACTTCCTTGGTGGCGCCTACGCCGCAATTGACGATATTGGAGTTGTACTGCAAAGCGCTGTCCTTGATGCCCGCAACCCACTTGATGATGCAGTTCAAGCCCTTGACGCTGCGCAGTGCCGCCTTGATGGCCCACCACACGGGTGAGAAGAAGCTGAAGAGCTCCGGGTCGAATTCCACATCACCATCGATATCAGCAAAGTCGCTGGGATCGTACTCCAGGCCAGCATCGGGCGCCACACTCAGCGGTTGCCAGGTGCCAGCATTTACCTGCACATGCATAAGACATACACCTATGTAGTTAATCCCTTATCCCTTATCTAGCAGATGAACATTTGCTCTATACTTACGCTTAGCACGCAGAACGCAGCAAGCAGAGCAAATAGTGTGAACTTCATGTTGAGGCTTTCAAAAGTCTTCTCTTTGGTTTGGCCACGGATTGGGCCCTTTTATAGCTAGGCAGCGGAATAGTTGCGACTACCGTTTGCTCCAATAGATAAGGCTAAGAACGCAATATTGTTAAGACAGGCAGCTCACCTGTTTATCGAGCTACCTATCTAACCACTTAGACCAATACCAATACCAATGCCAATGCCAATGCCAATACCTATTGCTGTTGAGCTTAGCACAGGTAGCCGCAGGCATTTGCTCGGCTACTTTTTAGGCCAGGCGACTTCATATCAGTTGATAAATTGATAAACAATTTAAGCAATCAAAACTCAGTTTGGCAAAATGTCGCAATTGAAACGCTTATCAATTAACTCTACCACACTGTTTATTTATTCAGTGTGATTTAATGTGCATATGCAAAACTTTTGATTGTTTGCTGATGGGATGTTGTTATCATACTTTTGGTATATACTTTTCGGCTTTGTCTCATAAAGAGATAGAGACAGATGTATAAGAGCCCACTTTTAGGAGAGTCCAAACTAGAAAGCAGCACATGTCGTGAGTTCATATTCTTTTGAATAATATATAAATGTCGTATCGGTATGATATTATGTTCTGATTGCCTCTTACTGTTGTAATAGTATAGAAGAGAAACTGACTGTTTGTTTTGCCGTATTCAACTTGGGGATAAAGGTGTCTGCTTACACTGTAGATGAGAGAGACCCGATTGAGCTGGCTTAAGCAATTTATTTATGCTTTGTAAAGCATTAATGCCATGAATCCTAAATAATAGGTTCGCGCTCTGCTTATTGCGCAGCTAACGCAGCGACTACACTTGGGCTGCAGTATGGGCAATATTATGAAAACTTATTTGTTGAATAAGTTTTCTTCTTATTGCAATGAGTTTTATTTGAGGTTTATAGATGTCAGAGGTATACCACCAAAAGTAAAAATATCTAATAAGTTTATGTAATCGAAGTAGTCAGAGCAGTCAATATGATAATATTTTTATTTGCTTATCATGTTAATTATCGACAACATCTAATTACATAACTAAGTATATGAAAATTCTTGTATTTACAGTTCCAGCTTGCTGACTCAAGAGCAAAGCTTTGATGCCAGATTGCATGCATTTTGAATACTTGCAGATAAAAAGGATAAAAGTAATAATAAAGATAAAAATATGTGCATTGCTTCAATGGTTTCAATGGTTTCTAGTAGACCATTTTATCCTTGGTTATATCATGCCAAGAATATAGTCCTGAAAACCTAATAGATTGAACTACTGGTCCAACAATATGAATGTTTTTCTTACAGCAGACAGCTGTAAATTAGCTGCTCTCTATAAAATGGTTTCCAGTCGATCTACTTATGTTTGGTTATACTATACCAAGGATATAGTCCTGAAAACCTAAAGGATCATATAACTGGTCCATAAATATGAAAGTCTTTTCTTTTAGCAGACCTTATAAATGAGCCCCTTCAACCCCTTAATGATTCCTAGCTGACCCACATATCCTTGGTGATCAATAGTCCAATAGGCTATAGTCCTGGAAATCTAAAGGACCAAACTGTCCACAAATATGTATGCTTTCCTTTCAGCCAACTGTTCTGTTCAACTGAATTTCGCATTGAATTTCTCCAGAAAACTGATTTTACAAAATGTAAGTGGCAGCCGTTGCAACGCCTAAGTCACTAAGTTTGCATGTTAAGTCAGCTGAAGTACCAGCCGCACAGAAATGGGTCACACACTATTTTACATCTAGTTAACATTGCACTTTTGTTGAGCCTTGGGTTAACATGGCAATGTTTTGTTAACAGGCGATGCGATGTTTAATCAGCCAAACTTGCATGTAAATTCACGTTAAATACTAGGCTCACAGAAATGACTAGTAGGATGACGCATGCGTTTTAACATTGAGCTAACATTTTGTTTAACCTTGGGTCAATAAACCAATCTTAACTCAAAAGGCGCTGTGGGGTTAAATCGGTAAACTTGCATGTTAATGCATGTGAAATACCAGGCGCACAGAATTGAGTAGAAGGTTTCTGAGTATTATTTTACATTGATTTAATACTCAACTTTTTTTAACCTTGGGCTAATAAACCAATCTTAACTCAAAAGGCGCTGCGGCGTTAAATAGGTAAACTTGCATGTAAATTCATGTGAAATACCAGGCGCACAGAATTGAGTAGTAGGGTGACGCATGCTATTTAACATTGAGTTAACATTTCACTCTGGCTTAACCTTGGGTGAACATGACAATTTTAACTTGAGTTAAATCGGTTGCTGAGTTTTATTTTACATTGAGTTGACCTTGTACTTTTGTTTAATCTTGGGTTAACTTGGCAATGCCAACTCTACAGTCAAATAGTCAAATTTTCATATAATTTCAGCTGGAAAAATATTATTTAATATTGCGTTAACATAATAACGTTATTCAGCATTGTTGTTGTTACTCAGCATTCGTATGCAACTACGCCTATTCATATTGATGTCAGCTTACTGTAACATTAGATTGAGTCAACTTATTCAAAGTTATTCAACATTGTTGTTGTTATTCCGCATTCGTATGCAACTACGCCCATTCAACATTAGATTGAGTCAACTTACGTTAATATTCATAACTGTAGGCTCTCAAAGACTTTATCTGTGGTATGAAATAACCAAAGATATAACGGTCAACTAGGAACCAACGGGGGAGAAAAGGAGAGAAGGGGGGGTCAGCTGTTAAAAGGCATACATACATACATATCTTGTCACCAAACTCAACCGCATATTGCAAGAATTCGGTTCTTTAGGTTTACTAGGACTACATAATAGGCAACATATAGCCAAGTATATGAAAGTCAGCTAGAAACCATTAAATATTACGACAGGACATGGCAAACAGTTTTCGGGCACAAATTAAATCTGCCATAAGTTAGTCGATTGATCAAGCAAAATCGATGCAGTGAAACATTATCCATACTTGGCGACTCTAGCTCTGTACGAGAAATAATTTTAAAACTGCATTTCGATTAAGTTTCTAATTGATAACTTAAAAACGGGAAAAGGTCTTGAATTTTTGAAACAAACTAGATCTGCGCGTGCTATACACAGACCTTACAACAATTTTCAAGTCTCTAGCTCTTCTAATGCCGACGGGCATGGCTAAATCGACTCAGCTCGTCACTCTGATCAAGAGAACATATACTTTATGGGGTCTGCCGCGCCCCCTTCTGCCTGTTACATACATTTGAAGAAAATTTTATACCCTGATTTCTCATTTTCAATGGGTTCAAGGTATAAAAAAAAAACAACACCCGTCTACAAAATTTCACAATTTGCAAACTAGCTAAAATTTAAAGATCAATTTCGTTGGTGAAAATCAAGCTTATCCAAATCGCCAGCGATCATCCGGTGCGGCTAAAACCAATCCAAATCTTTCAATAAAAAACTTTGTTTGTTTTAAGTTTGAATTACCAAAAAAAATTTTTATTTCTTTTATAATAGAGTATCCGAAAATGTATTGAATAGCAATTTATTTTTTTGATGATATACACATATATATAAATATATACATACATATATATTTATACATATATATATATTAAAATGTAGCTAGGTTTTGGGCATAAAATGGAATTTTTAATTAACATAGTTAAGCTTATTAATTTTGCATTGTGTTTAATTACTTTGTCTTTATTTTTAGTTAATTTATTTTTGTTTGCATATTGTTGCTGTTGATGATATTTGTAATGTGCATAAAGACAGATAGATAGATAGATAGAGTGAGACGGAAGTGCCAGCTTAAAGTGTATGTGTGTGTGTGTGTGTGTGAATCGGTTCTGAGATGCTTAATGCAACTCGACCTGCATCCTGTGTGTTCAAATGTGTGTTCTGTGTGCGTGTGTGTGTGTGTGTGTGTGTGAGTACGATATTTGATATTTGGCCGAAGCCACTTTCTGCTTAGCAAATCCATTCAAATACATAACATACATACATTGGTAAATCAGTGTCTTGTGTTTGTCTGTGTGTTTGTGTGTGTGTGTGTGTGTCTGTGTGTGTGTGTATGTATGTTGGCTCATTCATTGCTTGCCCATTGCCATTCTGATGATATTGCTTGATCATTTTCATCTGTTTCCATTTAGTTTTGGTTGTCGAAATTGTTCAAAAAATTCATTTTTTTTTCAAATATGTTTTTCATATGTTATGCCATAATTTAAATTTAAATTTAAATTTTAAATTTGTTTTGCTTGTTTTTTTTTTCGATTTCTTTTAATGCTACTTCAATTTCTCTTTTCGTTTTATCTTAAGTAAAATTGAATCAAATTCCTCAGTGCTTGCAGTGCATACCGTACTTAGTTTTTGTTTTTGCTTTTTGTCTGTTTATGTTTCACTTAAGAGCTACCAAAAAACTTTAACTTCTTGTATTATATTTGTATATATATATATATGTATATATATATACGTATATATATTTATATGTAGTTTATTATTTAAGTGTATATATATTTGTGTGTGTGTGTGTGTGTGTGTGTGTTTAGTATATTACATTGCGTAAAGCATATATATATATATATATACGTATTTATTTATATATATAGCAAATAGCGCTTAGTTGAAGAATTTTCTAGTTTCAGTTACTATTTACAATTTACAGTTTAAGCAGTTTAGAACTCTTCGATAGAAATACTTTCAGACTTGCGTAAGTTTTTATCTTGTATCATTTTTAAAGTTTTTTTTTTTTTTATTTTTAGGTGTATAAAGTTGTATACTTAAAGGAAAAGTAGTTGTTGTCTTAGGTTTCGATGCTTTCCAATTGTGTTTAGCTGCAAAATCAAAAACCGAATCAAAAATAGAGCAAAAGCTAAAAAGAAAGAAAAAACTAAAAACAAATTATGTACACACTTAAATTCATGCTCTAAGAACTGGATTGTTTTTGAAAATAAAATATATTTATTCTCTCAGTGTATGTAAGTTGTGGTGTGTGTGAGTGTGTTTGTGTGTGTGTGTGTGAGTGTGGTTTTTCTTAAAGCATAAATAAATAAATTACAATTAGAATAAGGTATTCACTAGAAGCATTATTTCGTTTTTATATATATATATATATATATATATATATATATATATATATATATATATATATATATATATTTGTATTTAGGTTGCACAAACATCTAGTTCTTTATAGTTTATATATATATATATGTATATATATTTTATATTCATCTTTACAATCCAATAAATTGTGTAGTTCTTCTAGTTGTTGCTGTTGCTTCCTTTACAATTTCTGTTGCCTTAGTTTCTAGGTTTTCATAAGACTTGCGTTTCATGTTGTTTTCCATTTTGTTCAACAATTCCCTTATATGCTTAGAAAAAAATATATATTCTTGTAAATATGCTATGTATGTATGTGTGTCTGTGTGTTTGTGTCTAGCTTCTATATAGCTAAATGTATATAAATATATAGATTTATATATTTATATATATATATATATATATATATATATATGTGCATGTATATACATATATGTATGATCGTCTCTACACACACATATACATCAGCATTTCTGTCTTAAGTGTAGAACATT